>JARQOC010000008.1:163728581-163888684 GCA_033576535.1 Allobates femoralis
ACACCATTGATATATATATATAAAAAAATGTGTTTTTATATTTATTATTTCAATTAATATTTTTTTTAAATTAAATTTTTGAGGCGTTGAAGAATCACAATCGGCTCAGTGGAGCACAGCTTTACTACCACCTTCACCTGTCTCAAGTGATAGGGCACAATCTGCACCTCTTTGTCTCCTTTATTATTGTGTAGGATTCCAGTGATGTATCACTTACTAAGTTTGGCTTCACACCACGGTAAGATCCGGTCCGGGGCTGTCAGGCATGAACCTGATAGCCCCGGACCGGATCAGCTAAATGTGCCCTCCGGTCCTGTGTGCAGCCGGACGCAGCTGCAGCTGCTAATGATTCAGGACCGCGGCTAGCTCCATGCCATGTCCTGAAAGAACAGCGGCATGCAGCCGCCAGTGTCCGGTTCCCGGATCCTCCCGGTCCAGGGCAATCCGGCCCCATAGGCTCCCATGCTAGGGAGCGCCGGATTGCCCCGGATCCGGGAGGATCCAGAAGAATCCGGACGAATCCGGGATCCGGCAAATTTGGGAGATTTTTCTCCCCGGACACGAAAATGTTGCAAGCAACGTTTTTATGTCCGGAGAGAATAATCCGTATTCTCCCGGAGTGTCCTGAAGTGATGAAACCGGATGGCAGAGAGCCGCCATCCGGCTCCATCCGGCCCCATAGGCTACTATGGGGCCAAAAATCGGTCCGGGGCTGTCTGGTTTACACCGGACAGCCCCGGACGGGATCACACCGTGGTGTGAAGCCAGCCTTATCTGTGTGTTGTTACAATAAAACCAGTGTTTTATCAGCAGTAGAGGTCTGGAGCCTCCTAGTCTTTCTGGTCTGTGCAACGCCAACTCCAACACTGATTGGTGGTTTTCTGTCAATATACAGTGTATAGAAGAAGCTGCCAATCAGTGGTATGGCCGGAGATATTCTGCAGCAGAGAAATCAAGGATTTTATCACAATGACAACATTCAATCTAGTGAGGGACACATTGCTGGAATCAGGGTCTCAGCCCCTACATCATGCTACTCTCAAATTACATAGCAAAAACCTGGTGACTGATTCCCCTAAAAGGAGTAAACTCATCTTGATCTTCAGAAGCACACTGCTCCTCTGCCTCTTTCTTGGGGGAAGGTGAGCTCCTGATGATCAGACTACTGGCATTGCCATGCAGCTTGCTCAAATTGTGATCTCTCCAATGCAGCAAGTAGAGGCAGGTTTACTTTTACAGCATTAGAGGAGCACAGAGACCCCCAGAGCAAGTGAGATCCAGTGATTGGTACAGCCTCAGCGCAGTGATTGGAACCTCTATAATGAACATGTATGAGCTTGTTGCCTAGGAGACCGTCCTCTGCTGATACACTGCAGAGGTGGCCGGTAACTTAGATAAGAAGCAGTAAACTATTACATTAAGAGTAAATTGTAATTATTTTTACATGCAGCTCGGAATTTATCATGCTGAGAATAACTCTTTCAGTCGACAGTTTTGCAGAGTAAGCATGATAGGTTTTATATTATACAGGAGCATCTCAATGAATTAGAAGATCATCAAAAAGATAATTTTTCTCCAGTAATTCAATACATAAAATGAAATGCATATATTATATAGAGTCGTTACACACAGAGGGATCTATTTCATGTGTTTATTTATGTTAATGTTGATGATTATTGTTTACAGCCAATGAAAACCCAAAGGTCATTATCACAGAAAATTAAAGTAGGGAGAATGAAGGGTTAAACACCAAGCTGCTGTATTCCATGAGACATCAAAGGGTGAATATAATATTGATTTATTAGTCAATGTGTTTCAGGGCTCCCAGACACGCCCTGAAACATGGCAATATTGTATTGAAGGGGACTAATAAATCAATACTATATTCACCCTTTGATGCCTTGTGGTTTTTAACCCTTCATCCTCCCAACTCTGTATGTACCACGCTGGGGAATGTAGCAGCCATGATATGTTTTTATAGTGGTTGTGACTCAGTAAAACCTAGAATAGTTCAAAACAGGCTACTTTGTACATACCTTTTTTTGCAAAAAATTACTTAAGCCATCCTCCACCAACGACAAGGTGACCCATCTTGGGACGGACCCTACGCTAACTATATCGTAACCTGCTGTTGTGCCTAGTGACCTCAAACAGCAGGACACTGTGTGTGACCAGACCCAAAGATGAATCACAGATGGCATGCATTAGAACTGCTTTTGCTCAGTTTTGGAAGGGCGGGGCTCTCCCTAACTTGCCAGGAGACAAGCAGCTAAATGGAATACATACAAATACTGAGTCAGAATGTGCTAGTGTGAACAGGCCTGTATAGCTTGTTCACTTAAACCGCCAAATTTGTATAAACCGACTAAAAAACTAAAAAAAAAAAAAAAGTATGCGTGTATAGTGTCCAAATACCTTGCAATAAATAGGTGAAAACTAGAATGGTTAAAAACACGGTACTTGGTACTTCATCTTGGGGTCTGGTCAAACATGGCGTCCTAGTGTTTGAGATCACTAGGCACGACAGCAGGTTACAATATGGTTAGTGTAAGGTTCGTCTCAAGATGGGTCACCTTATCGTTGGTGGGATGGCTTAAGTATTTTTTTTTTGCAAGGTATGTACCAAGTACCCTGTTTTTAAGTATTCTAGTTTTTATCTAATTATTGCAAAGTATTTGAATACTATACACACAAACTTTTTTTTTTAAAGTGAGTTTATACCAATTTGGTGGTTTAAGTGAACAAGCTATACAGGCCTGTTCACACTAACACATTCTGACTCAGTAATTGACTGTATTCCATTTAGCCGCTTGTCTCCTGGCAAGTTAGGGAGAGCCCTGCTCTTCCAAAACTGAGCAAAAGCAGTTATAATGCATCCCATCTGTGATTCATCTTGGGGTCTGGTCACACACGGTGTCCTGCTGTTTGAGGTCACTAGGCACAACAGCCGGTTAATGAAAATGAAAAAAATGAGACACTTAGCTTACAAATATGGTGATATCGATAATAGTGGCTACTGGCAGTTATCGATATGGCCATATTTATTAGCTAAGTTTCTCTTTTTTTCATTTCTCCTTTTCACGGCCATGACTACCAAATGTAGCAAAGATTGAATGCTAGATTGATGCACTTAGAGTGTCATTCGTCACTGATAAAACTGCATAAATTGATGAGGGTTAATCAATGCAGCTCAGTTTGCTACACTTGTAATCATGATATAAATGTTACTTTTCTATGCTATATCAACCTCAAACACCACTAATCTTCCAAATGCACATTCTATGTTGGGAAAATATTTTCTGCGTAATACAGTGAATTTGATCATTTCCATTGTGGGAACCAACACACTTGGAATCCCCTTTAAAAAGGTATAAGTCTTGATGTCACCACATTATTTGCAGAGGTTTACCTTGGGGATGCGGTAGCCATGAAAGTTCACTTCCTTTGTGGTTGATCGAGCAATTCCCATTGGTAAAACATCACTGTATCTCTGTATCTCATGTAGGAAAGCATTAGTGCAGGGCATGTGGTTCCTGTCATCTGCTCTCGGCTCCTTCTCTCGTCCAATCACTTGGTCGATCTCCTGATGAACTCTATCTGTGGTTGAATATATAAAACATACAGATAGTCGGCTTCTGTTGTTTCAGTCTTTACAATGTCTTGCACAGTAGTGACAACCTAAGGCTGCTTTCACATTGTGTTTTTGTTGGATCCATGGCTGTACGTTGTAAAACGGACAGCCACGGATCTGATTTGGCCCCCATGTACCCCTATGGGCAACTGATCGGATCTGATTTGCCCTTAATGCCATCTGATTTGTGTCGGATCTGATTGTGTCCGATTTTTTGCTGTACCCAAAATCGGAGACTGCTTCAATTTTGGACGCAGCGGACCAAATTGGACCGAATCGGATCTGACCCGATCCACAGCCATTAACATGGGGGCCTATAAAGCACGTGTCCAGGAAGACATCTGATCCTTTCCCTGACCCGATTTCAGTGTACTGAGCATGCTCAGTACACTTTAATTTCACTTCCGCACTGTATATACATACATTGCTGAAGTAAAATGAACAAAAGCAAAGGTTAAAAATAAAAAAAAACATGTTCACCTCTCCGGCGTGTGCCTCGCTTCGTCTCGCTCCCCGGGCTTAAGGACCTGGCGTTGCCTGGCAACCCGATCAGCTGATGCAGTCATATGACCGATCAGCTAATCGGGTTGTCACATGACTGTCACATGACTGCGCAGTTTAAATCTCCCGCCCGCTGATCAATTTTGGCTTGCTCGGGATTTAAACCACTCAGCTGATCGGTCACATGACTTACATCAGCTGAGCAGTTTAAATCTTGCGCCTGCCAAAATTGATTGGCAGGTGGGAGATTTAAACTGCGCTGACAACCCAATCAGCTGATCGATCATATGACCGCATTGCCAGGCAATGCCAGGTCCTTAACTCCAGGGAGCCAGACGACACAGGACACATGCCGGAGAGGTGAGGATGTCTTTTTTTTATTTTTAACCCTTGGTTCACTCCCCCAATGTATATATATATATATATATATACATTGGGGGAGTGAAAGTTCCCGGCTTGTCTGCACTTTGCAGGCTTGGGCTTTCTGTGTCCACACCCGTGAAAATCACACAGAAATGGCATCCGGAGATCACCTCAGATGCTGTCCATTCCTGTCCATGGGGTCCGGCAAAAAGTAGGATCCCACGGACAGGAAAAAAATCGTTATGTGAAAGCAGCCTAAGGCCCCTTTCACATCAGCGTTTTTTTTAAATCGCGGCAGATGCGGTGAAAAAAATGCATCTGCCGCGATTACCGCATAACCGCTGCACTTGCGGCACAGTTGCGGCAAGCCCCATGCAATGTCTATGGGGCTTGCGGTAAGTGTGCGGCAGGTGCGGCAAGTGCGGTTTCGGCACTTGCGGCAGGTGCGGCCGCGAAAAAACCCACGGCTGACCGCGGTTTTTTTGCGGCCGCACTTGCCGCAAGTGCCGATACCGCACTTGCCGCACCTGCCGCAAGCCCGCATAGACATTGTATGACATTGTAGATATATGTATAAGATATGAAACAGAGAGGAATGAATATCCTAAAATTAGATTTGGCCTGATTCACTCAAATCGTCAGTAGAAATGGTGTCCCCCTGGCCATCATTGCTGGAATCATTCAAACTGAAGCTGAAAAAAATCAGCATTTCCCCTGAATGTGAAATTATAGCAAGTTTTGAACAAGTTTAATTAATCAATAAATAATTTGCTCATCTTTAATAAGCAGTCATAATTGATGATGATTTTGACGTCGGCAACTTAAAAATGGTAATGCAGTATCAGTTGGTTTTATTTACTATATGGTATTCGCAAAGCAATATGAAGGTTGAAGGGGTTTCAGGACTTGAATAGTTATAGCATATCCTATAGTATACATTCTCAACATCAGATGAATGGGGGTCCCATTCTCATTCCGGGCACTCAACCAGCTCTTTGAAGGGGAAGCTGATTGGTGTCTTGGACAAAAAGAGATCTACGATTTATGGATATTAATTTTTCATTCTACATTAATCCTCCTGTTATACAAAAATCTATCAATGTCTTGGCTATAACACCCCATGACCTGAAAACATCTTGTAGCCTCGCGAATAACTCATGCTCCGTAGGAGGACTTTTCTAGCATCACATTGAGTTATTCTGAATCTGTTTTCGAAAATGCCATCTGAGATATTTGAAGGGAATATGTGGAGGTTCTAGCTACTATACACCTGACTTCTTACCTTGTATCTCTGGATACTTTGCAAGTAATAAGAAACCAAAGTTTACTGTAATTGAAGTACTCTCGGAGCCGCCGAGGAACATGTCATGCACGCTTGTAACAAGATTTAGTATGGTAAATGCTGTCTTGTTATTCTTCTCTTCCTTTGAGAAAAAGAAATCCAAAATGTATCAATCATTTTCTTGAGTTCAACTTGAAACACTAAAGGGAGTTGTAAGCAAACATTGGCTGTTTAAACCAATTACACAGCACATCTGTGGCGTGGTGGAGCCATACAACGAACCTTCCTACCAGATCTCTCAATCATAGCGGACAATGGTAAGGGTGGGTGCCAATGGTAAACA
Source organism: Allobates femoralis (assembly GCA_033576535.1). NCBI lineage: Eukaryota > Metazoa > Chordata > Amphibia > Anura > Aromobatidae > Allobates > Allobates femoralis. Next base: position 163,734,702 of record JARQOC010000008.1, read on the forward strand.
ATCCAAAAGAAGAATACAGCAGCATTCACCAGGAGAGGTACAAAATCTTCTTAGGCTAGCTTCACACCACACTTTTATGCTGTCAGGTTGGCTCCTATTTATTGCAGCATCCACCGGATAGAGCCTGACAGAATAGGATGTGCACAAAGTGTGGCCAAATATGCTCCCTGATTCAGTTTTTTGCCGGATTCATTTTCTGCTGCTGTCCATGGTGCTGTAGTCTGCCTGTGTCTGCTCTGCTGCTGCCATGGTGCTGTAGTCTCCTGTGTATGCTCTGCTGCTGGCCATGGTGCTGTAGTCTGCCTGTGTCTGCTCTGCTGCTGGCCATGGTGCTGAATTCACAGCCTGTGCATGAAATGCTGCTGTCCATGGTGCTGAACTGTGGACGGCAGGATTTCTGAACATGCTCTGTTGAAAAAATTGGATCAGGGAAATGATCCAATTTTTACCGCATCCGGCACCATAGACTTCCATTATATGGGAACCGGATTGCGCCGGATCCAGTTCTGTCCGGTTTTGTCCAATTTGTACAAAAAATGATGCAGGCTTCGATTTTGTGTACGGTGAAAAACCTGACAAAACCGGATGAGGCACAGAAAACACAAAGCCTGATGGTCAAATAGGACCAATCCGGCACCCTAGGGATACATGGGAGGCAAAACCAGATCAGGTTCAGTCTGGTTCAAACCGGGTCAAACCGGGTCAGCACACACATGCCAACATTTCAAAATATCTTTTGTGATTAATCTTCTTCCATCAATAGTGTTACCAATTTCTGGCATTTCAAGTCTCATCAATGTTCCTTTCCTGTCCTCGAATATCCCATGGATGCCAAAGCTAAGTACTACCAAAATTAAAAAGATTGGTGCGCGATGGCTTTTTGAAGATACTGGAAGACTTCTGAGGCATCAAAATAGGTTTTGCCAATACCTACAGGTGTCGGGGAGATATCTATATTTCCAGAAGTCTCCGGACGGTCCTTGAGAGTTGGTAAGTAAAAAAAAGTGTTAGTGTCAGGTCACTCAATTAACTTGGGCCTCATAGCGTTTCCTTGCTCCATAAGTATGATAGGTAAGTCACTGGCATTAATGGGACTATCCATGACCAGATAGATCCTAATTAACAGTATATTGCATATCAACAGCTTGTTGACTAACCTCTTATAATTAGTTCTATACTTGTCACATGTAGACTGATCACTGTCCTGTATAGGCTGCTCTGCAGTCTCTGAATTGCTCTGCAGTAGTTAAATTGAGTTCATCTCCTTTAGTCTACTAAGGGTTAACTTCTGTGGCTCTCAAGGTGTTCTAATGCTGTGTGTGTGTCCAGTGATGCAATTGTCCACTCACCAAGCCTTTAAATAATCTTATTACCCATCAGCTGGTTTTGGTGAAATAATTCATTCTCTGCAAAGACCGTGTGCTGTGTAGGCACCGTGTGCTGTTCTGCTGAAGCCTTGCTTAGCTTTGGGAAGTTTGCCATATGTCTGGAGTTGCTGTGCTTATCCAGGTTTCTGGGTGAAGGTGAGGGGTTATAGCCTGGGACTGATCAGAAGCATGGCAAGGGTGGCAGCCCAGACATCCTCACTTTTAGAGGTACTTTTTGGAACAGGGTTAGCTCTGAACCCCCAGTCTAAGGGTCAGACTAGTTTCCCTGATCACCCTTTGCCTATCACTTCCACCTAACCCCATTATTATTACCCATGAATCGTGACAATACATAAGTGTTTTTCAAACTCATTAGGAGTGAATTTACCGTCATGTTCAGGTGTCCACTTACTTGCTTAATACGGAGGAGAAAGCAATCAACATAATCTCGAGGGCAAGCTGGATCCAGGTCTCCTGGTGGCTTCTAACCGCTTCTTTCACTGCCTCTTCAAGTGGTTTTAAAAGACTAAATATTTTTTTGTGGGGCCCAGGTAAATAATGCATGATCCTAGGAAAGATATCATACAGCTGCAAGGAAGAAAGAAAAAGATAGAATTGCAGATTAAATAACAGAACTCTAATTTACCTACACAAACTTGAGTAGCCTTCTATGCACTGTACATTGAGTGGGCTTTAATGGACAGATGTAGCACAAACCACTGTGTTCAACAAAATCTAGGACCATCTTGGTCTTTGCTAGATATAGGGATCTGGCCTTCATCGCAAAGACCTTAAGGCCCCGTCACATGGGGCGACATCGCCGCCGATTACATCGGCGACGTAGGGACGTGGCCTATCGGCGGCGATATCGCCCCTACGTCGCCTCATGTAAAGGGGCGATGTCGGCGCCGCCGGGAGGTCGCCTGGTTTCAGAGCACTGCTCTGAAACCAGGCGACCGATCTGGGGCGATGTGCACACATCGCCCCATGTAACTGACGCCAGCGACCGGTCAGGCGATGGGAGCCATAGGCTCCCATTGTCCTGCATCGCTGCTGGGGTTTTCAGACACCCCGGAGGTGATGCCGTCAGTCAGCTCGCCGGCGTGGGACTGGAGATGTCGCCCCATGTAAATAGGGGACGGCGACGCTGGCGGGGCGCCAAAAACGTGCGCGCACCCGCCAGTCGCCGCCGACATCCACAGCCCCGTCGCCAGGTGTGACGGGGCCTTTAGGGTTGCATTTATAAAGTAGCTGCTGGCTGGTTGAGCGAGTTGAAGGAAATATTTAGTAAAGGGGCCGTCACACGCTATGATTTCGTGGACGATCTCACCTACGATCTCAGGAGTGCGCGCACATGGACAACATCGTTGGTGAGGTGTCACACGTCTAGATATCGTTCACCACGCACCAGAGATGTTGCGTGCAGGTATCGTTTGCACAACCCAGCGAGCGATGCTTGTCAATGTTGTGAATAGGCGAAATTGTAAAAGAAATCGTTATCGCGGTGTCACACTGAACGATGCAAGCAGATCCCATAACCTACATTGTCTGATATGAGAACCAGTCCTCATACCTATCAATTGCAATCCACTGATTTTTCGCTGTGATACCGTGGTGACACACGCAACGATGGACTAACGATGGCTTTTGAACGACAGAAAACCTGTGACATTTCAGCGATATCATTAATGATATCGTAGGGTGTGACGGCCCCATTAGTCAGGTTAGAATCAATGCTGTTAGAAGGATAAAATAGGAACCAGTAACCAGGGAAGAAGGAACTGAGTCTCAGAACTGGTCATCAGGCAAATTAAAGAGTCAGACAGTTCTTAATCAGAAGTGGCATCCAGGGGTTGGTTAGCTATACTGCCAGGACAGGAGCTGGGTCACATTCACAGAAGATTTACCCAATATTAGAGCACAAGGGTATTATTAGAACTAGACTGGCAAAGGCGAGACCATCCTGAGAACTCATTGGCTGTAGAACCTGTCCTTATTCCCTTACTGACGCCATTAACTGGCTTATTATCCCTCAAGGAGCCCTGTCAATCATATTTGCTGCCGGTCCATACCTCAACCCTGCAACTAGGGACAGGGTGGTGGTACCTGACAGCCAGGGGCGGACTGGCCCAGGTGGCAGGGGGCAAGTGCCCCCTGGGCTGGTGGTATAGCCCCTCACCTTGGGCCGCCCCCCCACAGAAACGGGCCGGCCGGCGGCCCCTACCTAAGGGCTGGCGGCTCTGAAATGGGCTACCGAAAATTTCCGATAGCATCAACCCCCGCTTTCCTCCCCGGTCCTCACCTAAGGGCTGGCGGCTCTGAAATAGGCCGCCGAAAATTTCCGATAGCATCAACCCCCGCTTTCCTCCCCGGTCCTCAACTAAGGGCTGGCGGAATAGTACTGCCACCAATAGTTTGTGTCGCATGCCAGTCCCTGCTGACAGCAGTGATCAGTGATTGTGAGGAAACAGATTCCTATTCAACAACGATATGTAAAAGTAAAATTCTACAGTATATTACAAAAGTGAGTACACCCATCACATTTTTGTAAATATTCTATTATATCTTTTCATGGGAGAACACTGAAAATATCACACTTGAATACATTGTACAGTAGACAGTGTACAGCTTGTATCACAGTGTAAACTTGGTGTGTCCCCTAAATAACTCAACACACAGCCATTAATGTCTAAACTACTGGCAACAAAAATGAGTACGCCACATTTTGCACAATTTCACTTCTCCAGTGTCATTTCACTCATTAATTTACATGGCTTGAGGTGTGAATAGAGAGCAGGTTTGTTACATTTGGTGTTATCACTCACACACTCTCATACTGGTCACTGGAAGTTCAACATGGCGCCTCACGGCAAAGATCTCTGAGGATCTGAAAAATAGGATTGTTGCTCTATTTAAGATGGCCGAGGTAATAAGAAGATTGACAACAGCCTGAAACTGAGATGCAACTCGGTGATCAGGACCATACTGTGGTTTAACAAGACAGGTGGACAGCAACTAACAGAATTGCTTTTAACAAGAAAGGATGCAAAGTCCGTCATCTGGGCAAAATAAAAATGAAACAAGCATATACAGAATGGGATGAATAGGGCTAAGCAAGAGCGTGTGTGAAAAAGACTTGAGTACTAATAGATCACAGACTGAACATGAGTCAACAGTGTGATGCAGCAGCAAAAAGGCAAAGACAATTCTGGGATGTATTAACTGAAGAATACAGTCTAGATCACGTGAAGTCATTATCCATCTCTACTCCTCTTTGGTTAGACCTTATCTGGAATACTGTGTCCAATTCTGGGCATCCCTTAAAAAAAGTCATCTACAAAGTGGAGCAAGTTCAGAGAAAAGTGACCAGAATGGTAACCAGTCTGCAAACCATGTCCTATGAGGAACAACTGCAGGATTTGGGAATGTTTAGCTTGCCAAAAAAAGAAGACTGAGAGGAGATTTTATAGCTGTCTACAAATATATCAAGGGCTGTCACACTGTAGAGGAATCATCTTTATTCTAGGACTGTCATACTGTACAGAGATCAGCTTTATTCTCATTTGCACAATGAAAGACTAGAAGCAAATGAGATTAAACTGAATGGGAAGAGAAGAAAGTTCAGAAAAAAACTTTTTGACACCAAGGGTGATCAACGATTGGAACAGGCAGCCACAAGATTTGAAGACTTCCCCTTCAATAGAAGTCTTCACACATAGCCTGGACAGACATATGTCTGGGATAATTTAGTGAATCCTGCTTTCAGTAGAGGAATGGACCCGATCACCCAGCAGGTCCCTTACAACTCCACCATTCTATGATTCTATGGTTCCTTGACATGGTCGACCCAATCAGTTAAGTGCATGTGCTCAGCATCATATCTACAGCTTGACTTTTTACAATTGATGTATTAGTGTTGCCACTATTGTTCAAGAGATTAAAGTGGTGGTCGGGGTCTGCCTGTCAGTGCTAAGACAATTCACCAAACAATGCATTACATTCATCTACATGGCTGTAGTCCCAGAAGGAAGCTTCTCCTACTGAGAGTAGTTTGCTAAACAGAAGCAGACTAAGGACATGGATTACTGGAACCATCCTGTGGTCTAATGAGATCAAGATACTTATTAGTTCAGATGGTGTCAAGTGTTTGTGGTGGCAACAAGGTGAGGAGCAGAAAGACAAGTGTGCCTGCCTACAGTCAGGCATGTTGGAGAGTGTCATGGTTTGGGCCTTCATGATGCTGCCAGCTGTGGGGAGCTACTCTTCATTGAGGGAACCATGAATGCCAACATGTACTGTGATACACTGAGCTGAACATGATCTTCTCTCCTCATATTCGAACATGATAATGACCTCAAACATCTCCAAGATGACCACTGCCTTCATAAAGAAACTGAGGGCAAAGGTGCTGGATTGGCCAAGTGACCTAAACTGTGTTAAGCATCTGTAGGGCTTCCTCTAATAGAAGATGGGGGAGCACAAGGTCTCTAACATCCCCCACCTCCATGACGTCCTCATGGAGTAATAGAAGAGGATCCAGTGGCTCCTGTGAAGATCTAGTGACTCCCATGCCCAAGAGAGTCAAGGCAATGCTTGAAAATAATATTGGCCACACAAAAGATAGACACTTTGGGCAAATTTTGGCCATTTTCACTAGGGGTGTATTCACTTTTTTTGCAAACGGTTTAGATATTAATAGCTGTGTGTTGTGTTATTTAGAGGTCACAATAAATTTACATTGTTATACAAACTGTATCACCGACTACTTTACAGAAGTCATTGGGTCATCCACGTAATCCATAGTCCTTGATGCTTACAAAATCCATTCCCACCTGTCCCCATATGGATGAGATAAGATGAAAAGCGTCATGAGAGTCCTGGAGAAATCCCTTCCACCTCCTGTCATCATAGCTATAGCGGTTCCAAATACTAAGTTTGCAATAACATTAGATGTTGCAAACATCAGAATGTCATTGGGGTCCACAGGCTGCCCTAAAGGAAAAAATTACATTAGTATTGAATGTCATGTTCTACTTAGGCAGAATCTTTGCATGGTGAACAACAAACAATACATAAGAAAACATTGTTCATTTACTAAAAATGAATACATATGGTGGAAAATTGTTTATACTTCGAAGGCGTTTGAGATTCATGTGCCGATGGTACATCCATACAATCATTCTCAAAATTGAGAAATGTATACATTTATTCTTGTCTCCAATGTTTCTGTCTTTAAAGGGTTGTCCAAGGTTTTCCTAAAATCTCTGTGTGTATCTAGGCTGCAAAGTGTGGACAGTTTGTAATTTACACCCTGTCAGCATTTTGCATGGTTACTTAATATGACAGTTCAGTGTGTAGAGGAGCAAATCAGCCCCTATCTAGAGACGTGTTTGTTTACAGCCTGGTTGTAATGTCACAATGTGTCGTTTATACCTAGACTCCAGCAAGCGCTCTTCAGTCTCCAACAAGTCCTCATCCCCAGACAGGCCCTCCCCAGTCTCTAACAAGCCCTCCCCAGTCTCCAGTAGACCTGTCTCAGTCTCCAATAGGATCACACCCATTCACCTATGTGGACGCTGATTGAACCACATTGCACTGAGCGGTCACTCCTTCTCTCTGCATCACTGTACCGACACTGCCCTTCTGTGAAGGAGATGACTGCTCTGTGCAGCCATTCATTCTTCTTCCCCATGCCTGCACTGTCAATGAAGCGATCCTCCTCTCTGTATCACTGCTACAGCCGCCCCCTCTGTGAAGATGAGCATGCACACACCACAGCCACAGCACTGGTTCATCTCCTTCACAGAGGGGGTGGCTGTGGTAGTGACAGATTTTAGGGAAAGAACGGACAACCCCATTAATACTTTTACCATCAACATAAAGGCATGCTCTTAGCTACTGTATATTAAACAAACCTACCTTTCAATGCTTTGAAGTGCTCCACAAGGTGCTTTGCCTCCTCTCGTAGAGGTTCTTCTAAACTTTTCTTACCCATTCCAAAATCTTTAAGGGTCGTGAGAGAAAAATGTCTCAGTTGACTCCAAGTTTCATCATTGCTGAGCAACAATCCTTAAGAGAGAAGGACACATATGAAATGTATATGGTTCAATTTGTCAATAAAACGTCCTTTGATACTCCTTAGTTCTAGGTTACAAGAGATATCGCTACTGTAAGAAAGCAGGAGGTAAAGTTTTGGACAGCAGGTATGTGTCACCAAGGTGGCTTGGTCGTGGTGATGGAAGTCATGGGTGAAAATACATCAGTAACAATAGGTTATTGATATGGTTTTATTTGAACTGGAATTTGGATCTGGGATGTTGGAGTAACCAGAAGGGCCTGGGTGGGAAAGGGCGCTCCCATAATCCAGTCTGAGTCTTACAAGCCTAATAAGAGGCAGCTGGGTTAGCTCAGTAGGGTGGCCTGTGCTGCAGAAAGACATTTCATGGTGGATACTCCATCAGAGACTGAGAAGTGCCTGAGACAGCAAATTGGTGGAGCTGTCTGATTTGTTTTGACTTACCCAAAGAGAAAGAATTGTTTTTATATTCATTTGTTCTGAAGGAAGCTGTTTTCCTTTTTGTAGCTAAGAGCTTCATAGAATCGTAGAGTTAGAAGGGCCCTCCTGGGTCATCTGGTCCATCCCCTGCTCGAAGTAGGATTCACTAACTCATCCCGGAACAGATGTCTGTCCAGCCTCTGTTTGAAAACTTCCATTGAAGGAGAACTCACCACCTCTCATGGCCGCCTCTTCCACTCATTGATCATCCTCACGGTCAACAAGTTTTTTCTAATATCTAATTTGTGTCTCCTCCAATTCAGTTTCATCCCTTGGCTTCTAGACTTTCCTTGTGCAAATGAGAAGAAAGCTGATCCCTCTACAGCAGGGGTCTCAAACTCGGCTTGGTTGGTGGGCCGCACATAGAAAAACATTTATAGCGTGGGGGGGGGGGGGGCGCATCCCTTGTAGCACTAAGTGATATTTTTAGTAATACCAGAATTTTTTGCTCAATGTAGTAAAGTACAAATCCTGATCCCCTTCTTGTAGTAATATCCCCATCCTGTAGTAATGTCCTTTTCTACTGATGTCCCCCATCCTGATCCACTTTTCTACTGATGTCCCCCATCCTGATCCACTTTTCTACTGATGTCCCCCATCCTGATCCACTTTTCTACTGATGTCCCCCATCCTGATCCCCTTTTCTACTGATGTCCCCCATCCTGATCCCCTTTTCTACTGATGTCCCCCATCCTGATCCCCTTTTCTACTGATGTCCCCCATCCTGATCCCCTTTTCTACTGATGTCCCCCATCCTGATCCCCTTTTCTACTGATGTCCCCCATCCTGATCCCCTTTTCTACTGATGTCCCCCATCCTGATGCCCTTTTCTACTGATGTCCCCCATCCTGATCCCCTTTTCTACTGATGTCCCCCATCCTGATCCCCTTTTTTACCTATGTCCCCCATCCTGATTCCCTTTTTCTAGTGATGTCCCCCATCCTCTTCCCCTTTAGTAGTGATGTCCCCCATCCCGGTTCCCTTTTCTAGTGATATCCCCCATCCTGATCACCTTTAGTAGTGATGTCCCCCATCCTGGACACCTTTAGTAGTGATGTCCCCCATCCTGGTCCCCTTTTCTAGGTAAGTCTCAAAATCCTGATTTACTTTTATAGTGATGCCCTCCCATCCTGTTTTACCTTCTTTTGACACACTCACATACAAACTCATTCACACTCACACACACCCTCACACACAAACCCACACACATACACATACTCTTTCAAACACACGCACACACTCTCACACATCCTCAAACACACACTCACACACTCTCATACACACACTGAAACTCACACACACCTCACACACACATTCTTATACACATACCCTCACTCATACTCACACCTTCACACACTCCCCCTCACACACACACCGTCTCACACTTTTCTCACTTTAATGATGCATCGCTCCAGTGCAGGAGGCCACCATGGTCCCCGCTGTGCTGACTTCCAGCCTCCGCTGTGCTATGACTTCCTCCAGCCGCCGCTCAGACAAGCTCTGTTGCTCAGCAAGATCAATGCAATCTGTCAGCCAGAGGCTCGCATGTGACGTCATATTCCGCCATCAGCTGTGGACCTCTCATTGGCTGGCAGCTTGCATTGATCTTGCTGAGTGGCAGAGCTTGCTGGTGCCATGGACGGAAGTCATCACACAGTAGGGACTGCAGTGGCCCTCTGCACTGGGGTGATGCATCATGAAGTTGTCCAAGGTGCCGTGGGCCGCATAGTGAAGCCTCAGGGGCCGCATGCGGCCCTCGGGCCGCGTGTTTGAGACCCCTGCTCTACAGTGTGACAGCACTGGAATAAAGCTGATCCCTCTCCAGTGTGACAGCTCTTGAGATATGTGTAGATAGCTATTGAGTCTCCTCACAGTCTTCCTTTTTGCAAGCTAATCTATAAAAGTTGAGAATGCGCAATAGGGTCTTATCTTTTTTAAGGTTGGAAAAGAAGATCCAAATCAAAATCGCTCACCTGGTAAGGTTGTGTCACACACAACCAGCTTGATCGCTCAGAAAAGCAGCTGCCGCAGGGATCGCACTTCCACAGGTCACTGTGGTAAATAATCAATCATCAGGACGAAGTACCTTAGATCCGCGCTGCTGCAGGGGAGAAGTAAGAAAACACCAGAAACACCGGGATGTCTGGTTAGCAGTGATGAACGTCTTTATTTTCCTACGCGTTTCGGAGCTGCCTGCCGGGCAGGAGCCCGGCAGGCAGCTCCGAAACGCGTAGGAAAATAAAGACGTTCATCACTGCTAACCAGACATCCCGGTGTTTCTGGTGTTTTCTTACTTCTCCCTGCAGCAGCGCGGATCTAAGGTACTTCGTCCTGATGATTGATTTTTGCAAGCTAAACATTCCCAAATCCTGTAACCGTTCCTCATAGGACATGGTTTGCAGACCGGTCACCAGTCTGATCACTTTTCTCTAAACTTGGTCGAGTTTGTTGATGTCTTTTTAAAATAAGAAAAAGTTTGTAATAGCCAGCTCACCCAGGTAGTAATTTCTCCTTGGTCCAGTCGTCTGCCAGGGATCTTCTTGGAGTGAGGAATGCACACCCTCCTGCAGTCGCTTAGGAACAAAACATATGAAGTCCAGCGGACGAACCCTTCTGTGCTGTGGTAAAATCCTCTCTATTGTTACAAAATGCCCACTGCACTTGTATGTATGTACCTGGTCCAGTTATGGAATGAGGTTTTAACGATGCTCATGGAAAAAAAGGATATTAACACTGCACAGAAGGGTTCCTCCGCTGGACTTCAAATGTATTTTTAAAATGTGGTGTCTAGAACTGGATACAGTATCCAGATGAGGTTTGACCAAAGAGGGGTAGAGGGGGATAATGACTTCACGTGATCAAGACTGTATTCTTCTGTTAATACATTCCAGAATTGTCTTTGCCTTTTTTGCTGCTGCATCACGCTGTTGACTCATGTTCAGTCTGTGATCTATTACTATACCCAAGTCTTCTTCACATGTGCTGTTGCTTAGCCCTATTCATCCCATTCTGTATATGCTTTTTTCATTTTCATTACCCAGATGTGGTATTTTTCATTTTTCCCTGTTAAAAACTATTCTGTTAGTTGCTGCCCACATGTCTTGTTAAACTAATGTGAATTGTTTTTGAATTATAGTGTAGGGACTGTTAAGAGTGGAGACCCTTGACGTTATGTTACGAGCTTGCATATTTTGGGCAAAAAATATCAACCAATACCTCACATTTATATTCATATTTTATATAATTTTCTTATTGCACATTTTATTTTATCTGAATGCTGGATGCAGCCAGGCCCTTTGGGATGTCTGTCCTGTGTGGTGCATTTATATAGTGCCTGGCAGAAAGCCTGATCTAATAGTATGGACATAATCTATTGATCTGGCTGTACCCAGACACTTTTCATCACACGTACCTGTGTGAGTGGTGCCTTATGCAAACCTCATCTGTGTGCATATTTGATACAGGTTGCCTTGCACATTCTACACTTGGTCATGTTTTCAATAAGGATGGTATGAGATACTTTGTCAAATGTTTTGCTGAAATTAAGATATACTATATTCACTGCGTTTCCGTGATCTACCCAGTCATTGATTCTACCGTAGAAGGAAATTAAATTAGTCAGACAAGACTTATTAGTTTTAAACCCATGGTGGCTCTGGTTGATCACTGAATTCTCAACCCAGTACTTGCTTACATGTTGTTTAATAATTTGTTCAAAGGTCTTTCCTGGTATAAAAGTCAAGCGCAGGGGCTTATAGTTCGCCGGATCCACTGTTTTCCCCTTTTTAAACATAGGGGCAACATTTGCTCTTCTCCGGACTTCTGAGACTTTCTCCTATTCTCCAAGAATTTTAAAAGATTATGGAGAGTGGTTCAAAAAATTCCTCTGCTATCTCTTTCAGTATCCTGGGGTGTAATTCATCTGGACCTGGAGACTTGAACTAATTTTGTTAGCCAAGTATTTCCTAACTAGCTTTCTGTTGATAGATAGACTGGATTCTTCGATTCCTTTAATAGCACAGTTAAGATCAGTTGATGTTACACTTAGTGAGAGAAAACAGGTGTAAAATAGAAGTTTATGAAGGACAGCAAACTTTACTTTATTTTTTTATATTAAAACCTGTGCCTGTGCATGTCCAAGTGTCTACCAGAAACCCAAAACTCCTACACTACTAAGAAATTATTATGATATAACTAACATTGCCAGCAAATCTACTTTTGGCTATAAACTTACCTCCATTGTGAAATACTTGCTCAATAACTGGTAAATTGCCCCGATTATTAAAAGCATCTCCCAATTCAATTAATGCCTCTTTTACTGCCTGGTATCCAGCCAGAACCACCGTAGGTTTTGAGCCATAGTAGAAAGTATAAACGGAGCCAAACTTCTTAGCCAACTGTGAAAGTATCAGAGACTTTCTTAAAGGATATGTTTTTTTGCATATTACATGTTTTAGCATTTTGCATAGTTAAAGGCGTTGTATTATTTTCGTAATGGTTAAAATTGCAAACTGCACATACACTTGTGTCTAATGCCGGGGGATGCATTGTTGGGAGTTGTAGTTAAAGTTGTGAACATGAATAGGACTGTTTTTTTTGCGAGATATGGCTGCAAAATTTCAGACAGATGTATCCTCCCTTGCCTTTGTATTTGGTCTGAAAAAGTCACCATAGCGGTCTGTAATGGATGGAGAAGAAAAGGGAACAACTATTACCAAAAAATGAAGGGAGGTGTGTTCTTTTTTGGATGCAACTGATGTTGCACCACCATACAGACAATTATATGCTGATAATATTAGTATTCTAAGTTTTCTAAGTAGTTACAATATGATCATCTTATCTGACCATTATGTGTTTGTACTTTTTTGATGGCCCAGTGCTAGATTCATGTTGGCTGGTACAATTTGTAGTACCTTGTTTTTCCACCGTATGGAGTGCAGATAAATATACCATATAGTGCCTAATGATGAATGCGTGTTACTATCAAGTTGTGAGTTTTCCGGTTAAGGTATATGTTGGGAAGTCTCACAACTTAAACCTCAAATGCAAGATGGCAACTTATCTTATTGTATTGGAAAGTGGCTTTGTGTGCTGTGTAGAGTAGGTCCCATGCCAGTTGAGCTAATCCTGGCACCTCTGGTTTGTGAACTTGAGGCAATATGATTGCTTTAAGGAGGAGAGGGGGGAAGGAATTGTTACAAATTCAGCATGTATAATAGGAAAAGGGGGTATGGAAATACAGCTCCCTATTCCTTTTATTGCCTGTTCTGCATGCAGAGGAAATGCCTGGACCCACCCAGGGAGAGGCTTTAGTTCACCATGAAACAATGAAAAAAGGTAATTTCTGATAAAGTCTTCTATTATTTGACTCGTTGGGTACAAATGGTCTTATACTTCCCAGATCCCTACATTCCTAAATGAAGTATGTGCAAAAACACCAGAGCATGCCCTCATTATCTCCCACCTTGACTACTGCAACCTCCTGCTCTGTGGCCTCCCTACTAATACTCCCAGACCCCTTCAATCTATCCTAAACTTTCCTGCCTGACTAATCCACATTTCTCTATGCTATTTCCTGGCATCTCCTCTCTGCCAATTCTTTCATTTGCTCCTCATTGCCCAGAGACTCCAGTTCTAAACTCTAATCAGGACATACAAAACTATCCACAACCTGTCTCCTCCATATATCCTGTGAGATAGTCCCCCAATACTTACCTTCACATAACCTTTGATGTCTCATAAAATCTCCTTCTCTCCTGCCCTGTTATCTCCTCTTCCCACAGCCGCATACAAGATTTCTTCTGTGCATCCCCTATACTCTAGAACTCTCTGCCCCATCATATCCTGCCCTCCTGTAGAAACCTTCAAAGGAGCCTGAACCCACAAGTCTACAACCTGCAGTAAGCCTCAGTATACTATACTGCTGCATGACCAGCTCTACCCTCACCTACTGTATCCTCACTCATCCCTTGTAGATTGTGAATCCTTGCTTGCAGGGACCTCTCTCCTCCGCCGCTATATCTATACTAATTTCTCATAGCCTGTGTACCCTGACGGGCAGGGTCCTCTCCTCACCTACTGTATCCTCACCAATCCTTTCTAGACTGTGAGCTCTTGTGGGCAGGATCCTCCCTCCTCACCTACTCACCCACTGTATCCTCACCCATCCATTGTAGACTGTGAGCCCTCGCAGGCAAGGTCCTTTCCTCTCATCTACTGTATAATCACCCATCCCTTGTAGATTGTGAGCCCTCCTGGGAAGGGTCCTTTCCCCTCACCTACTGTATCCTCATCTATCCCTTGTAGACTTTGAGCCTTCATGGACCGAGTCCTTCCCCTTCACCTACTATATCCTCACCTATCCCTTGTAGACTGTCATCGTGGGCAAGGTCCTCTCTCCTCACCTACAGTACAGTACTTGTAGAGTTTGAGCCTCCACAACCTGGGTCCTCCCCCCTCACCTACTGTATTCTCACCCATCCCTTGTAGACTGTGACCCCTCATGGGCAGAGTCCTCTCTTCTCACCTACAGTATCCTCACCCATCCCTTGTACACTATCAGCCCTCAGGGGTAGGGTCCTCTCCCCTCACCTACTGTATCCTAACTCATCACTTGCAGACTGTGAGCCCTCGCAGGCAGGGTCCTTTTTCTCCTTACTGAATCATCACCCACACCTTGTAAATTTTGAGCCTCCACAAACCGGGTCCTCCCCCCTCACCTACTGTATTCTCACCCATCCCTTGTAGACTGTGAGTCCTCGTGGGCAGGGTCTTCTCTTCTCACCTACTATATCCTCACCCATCCCTTGTAGACTGTGAGCCTTCACGGGCAGGGTCCTCTCTTCTCACCTACAGTATCCTCACCCATCCCTTGTAGACTATGAGCCTCAGGGATATGGTCCTCTCCCCTCACCTACTGTATCCTCACTCATCACTTGCAGACTGTGAGCCATCACAGGCAGGTCATTTTTCCTCCTTACTGAATCATCACCCATCCCATGTAGACTTTGAGCCTTCATGGCCGGGTCCTTCCCCCTCACCTACTGTATCCTCACCTATCCTCACCTTTGTAAACTGTGAGTCCACATGAGTAAGGCTCTGTCACTTCACCTACTGTATCTTCAGCCATCCCTTGTAGACTTTGAGCCTTCATAGGCTAGGTCCTTACCCCCTAACCTACTGATTCCTAACCCATCCCTTGTAGACTGTGAGCTCTTGTGGGCAGGGTCCTCTCTCCTCACCTACTGTATCCTCACCCATACCTTGTAGACTTTGAGTCCCTTTATGGGCAGGGTCCTCTCTTCTCACCTACTGTATCCTCACCCATCCCTTGTTGACTGTGAGCCCTCACAAGCAGGATTCTGTCCCGTCACCCTCTGTATCCTCACCCACCCCTGTGAGCCTCCATAGGTAGAGCCTTGTATTGTTCATGTATATTGTACTGTCTATGTATTCCTCTTTTCACATGCAAAACGTCATGAACAAAAGGCGCTTTAATAAATAATTATAATAACATGGATTTTTGTATAGTATAATTTATCTGTTATGCAGAAGTGACCATCTCTCGACATTTCCCTACAAGGCAAAAAAAACTTCTCTTTTCTACATTTTGAGCTTCACCAACTCTGCTTTTAGCTCCCATGTGAACAGAGCCTTACTGCACCATCTTCACCCTCTCTCTGAAGATGCAGCTTTTAGTAGGTGGTGAGTATAAAAAAGTCATCAGAACGTTTTGTGGAAGGTCCAGCGACAGCGTCCATATACTGTCTCAATGCAAGGTTATGGACAGGATTTTCAAGTACTTACAGTTTCCTAAATTGCAAAGTTATACTGAGTGACCACCATCATAGACTACACTTTGCAATTGCACAGTACCTCAGTTGATAGAGCCATATAGTGACTAAAGCCAAACTCTATACGTAAAAGTAATGTAGCAATATTGCTATAAAACTAAGACTGTGGCAGTCATCAGCCTCAGGTGCCATATCGTCTGAAAATCTACTTATATTGGCAATAATATGCTTTGTATAGGGGTAATATTTCATCTACTATGGATCCATCTACAATGGGAACATATTGATACATGACTAAGTTGCACCATTGAATAAATGGAGATATAATAAGTTTTATTGTCCTGGGCAGTAATAGTTTCCAATATGGACATTTAAGTTATTGGTGTTTTATGGTGATTATCCAATTGCAACCACACATCAAAGAATCGATTGATACAGGTATTACACTTACCTTTTTTAAGCACGGCAACAATCCCTCAGAACGGATCAGGAGAAAGTTGCCCAAAATTGGCAATGGGAGAGGTCCAGGTGGCATCCTCCTCCTCTCCCATAAATGTTTCCAGTAAAACAAAGCAAACATGAAAGTAATAACACCAACCAAGATGGTGAAGGCGTTCTGGTGGTCGTCCATGGCTCTGGAATTACCTGCATCTACTTTACTTTTCCCCTTTGTCTCTTTGACTTGTATGTGCAAACAGGGTGAACACTGGGAGGATTCATTGGATCATCCCCAAATATTGTATAAAGTATCCCGGGGCTGTGTTCTGCATCTGCCGGTGATTATTCAGAACTTACATAAGGAGTGAATGTTGCCAAACCGAATAAGGAGCAGAGCAAGATTACACATGATAGTTTGGAATTCAATAATGTGATGATTAGTGAAGTGGTGGAGCCAGGCATGACTGGCAACCATCCTCATATATAGGGAAGATGGTGTGTCACGGTCCGCGCTGCTGTCTCAGTGGAATCACAAGGGATGGATGTCTCCAAGAAGTCACAAGGAAGGCAAGGTTCCAAAGCAAAGATCTCCTTTATTCACCAACGCGTTTCGGCACCTATCCTGGCACCTTCATGCGCGTACTTGTGCAGTTACTTAGCATAGCATAGAAAGAGCAGCTTTGAAGGCTTAAAATGGGATCAAACAGAATTCTAATACTCGGGTACTCGTTATGAGTCTAGCGAGTCCAATGTAAGTCAATGGGGAAGCGAGTATTGCGAGTAATTCCTCTGCTGCTAGACCCTATAAAGAGATCTGGCAGCAGAGGAAATTCCCCACTTCAATGTTTAAAAGCCAGCGGTAAAAAGCCACCAAATTTTCAACAATGCTAAAGCCCCCTACTGGATTCTCCGTTGCCTGACAGCAGGATCCTCCGCACCCCCCACCACCTCCCCACCCTATCCTAACTTAGGATCTGGTGGGGAGGCTGCGGGGGCAGCAGAGGATCCTGCTTTCAGGCAGCAGGGAGCGCAGAACTGACCGCGGAACAGCAGGGAGCTGTCTGTGGTCGTGAACTGAGTTAAAACCGGATTCTCCCGGATTGCCCCGGTCCGGGGCAATCCAGCGCCATAGAGTACCATGCTATGGGGCGCTGGATTGCACCGGACCCGTACAATCCAGGAGAATCCGGTTTGATCCGGTTTTCTCTGTGACGTCTTCCCGCCTGTAGTTTCAAATGAACAGCTGACTCAGGTCTTCATTTGAAGTAGCAATGCTGGCCTGGCAGGGTTCATGTAAGTTCATGCTTGCCTGCATGAACTGACATGAAATTTCACACGCCAGGGTGCACAGCTCTGCTACATCTCTGGTGGAGGTTCTCTACCAGAGATGTAACAGAGCTAAAGAAGAACCCGGGATTGGACTATGTCGGACGGATGTGGATTTTTTTAAAATAAAGATGGAGTCCCTAAGTGTAGTTTTTAGGGATGGGCGAATCTACTCGCTAGGACTCGTTACTCGGTGAGTAGTAAGGGACTCGCAGGACTCGGTACTCTGCGAGTTTCCCAGCGTTTACTCGCACGAGTCCAATGCAAATCAATGGCAAACGCTGACAAAACTAGGATTGTCATTGTCTTGCATTAGACTCGGCTACTGTGCCAGTGATAGCAGGGAAACTCGCAAAGTAACTGCTGTTACTTTGCGAGCGAGCCGAGTCCAGCTGTCTTCTCTGTGCAGGCTGCCGCAACTCCAGGGTCCTAGAGCCCGCCTGCTCACAGAGATGATGTAGCAGTGCTGAGATTGTTCTCAGTCTGCTCATCCCTGTGCATAGACATCTATAGCTATGCACAGGGGATGTAGCAGAGAGGACATCGCGTTTTGGACTACGTCGGACGGAAGAGGATTTTTTTAATTAAAGATGGAGTCCCTAATGGCTTTTTTTTTTATTTCAAATAAAATTTTTTCTCTGTGTTGTGTTTTTTTAACCCTTTATTGGAGATTCTTAGTGGCTGGGTCAAACGTGGCCTGACATTAAGAATCTCGGGCTTAATACCAGCTTGTATAACAAATCTGGTATTAACCCCTTTATTACCCAGCGTGCCATCGCCACCAGGGCAGCTGGAAGAGCGGGCTTCAGCGCCAGAGGATGGCGCTTCAATGAACGCTCCATCTTCTGGGGCGGCTGCGGGCTGCAATTTGCAGCGGGGGGTGCCCAGAAAGCTTGGGCCTCCCTGCGCTGCGGATTCCAGCCCCCAGCTGCTTAGCTGTACCTGGCTAGACATAGAAATTGTGCGGAGTCCCACGCATTTTTTTTTTTATTATTTCATGAAATTCATGAAATAATTAAAAAAAAGGGCTCCTCTATATTCTTGTGTCCGGCCAGGTACAAATAGGCACCTGGGGGTTGGGGGCAGCCCGTCGCTGCCTGCTGGATCCGGCTGGTTCCAGAAATACAGCGAAGCCCACGTGAAATTTTTTTCTGACAAATCCATAAAACAATGTAAATAAAAGGGACTGCATCTTTATTAACCCCTGGACCATGGGCGAGGGGTTAATAAAGATGCAGTCCCTTTTTTAGGATTGTTTTATTGATTTTTCAGAAAAAAAATTACATGGGCTTCGCCGTGTTTCTGGAACCAGCCGGATCCAGCAGGCAGCGACGGGCTGCCCCCAACCCCCAGGTGCCTATTTGTACCTGGCCGGACACAAGAATATAGGGGAGCCCTTTTTTTTTATTATTTCATGAATTTCATGAAATAATTAAAAAAAAATGCGTGGGGCTCCGCGCAATTTCTATGTCTAGCCAGGTACAGCTAAGCATCTGGGGGCTGGAATCCGCAGCGCAGGGAGGCCCAAGCTTTCTGGGCACCCACCGCTGCAAATTGCAGCCCGTAGCCGCCCCAGAAGATGGCGCGTTCATTGAAGCGCCATCCTCTGGCGCTGAACCCCGTTCTTCCAGCGGCCCTGGTGGCGGTGGCACGCTGGGTAATAAAGAGGTTAGGGCCAGCTTTGTATTATCAGCTGGCCCTAAGCCCGAAATTTATGGCGGTCACGCCAATATTAGACATGACCGCCATGAATTTCTATTAAATTGTTTTAAAAAAAACACAACACAGAGAAAATTTTTTATTAGAAATAAAAAAAAAAGCCATTAGGGACTCCATCTTTAATTAAAAAAATCCTCTTCCGTCCGACGCAGTCCAAAACGCGATGTCCTCTCTGCTCATCCCTGTGCATAGATATAGATGTCTATGCACAGGGAATGAGCAGACTGAGAACAATCTCAGCACTGCTACATCAGGCAGCAGGCGGGCTCTAGGACCCTGGAGCTGAGACAGCCAGCACACAGAGCAGACAGGACTCTTATCTGTGCGAGTTTCCCAGCGATTACTTGCAAAGTAAACGAGTCCAATGCAAATCAATGGCAAAACTAGGATTGCTTCAGGCTGAAGCTTCCGAGACACATCTGTGATTTGTAATTCGCACACTACTCGCTATTACTCGCTTCCCCATTCATTAACATTGGACTCGCTAGACTCGCAACAAGTAGCGAGTCCCGGGCTCAGACTCGCTAGAGTCAAGCGATTCCGAGTAATTTAGGATTCGCCCATCACTAGTGGTTTTGTTTTTTTTTCAAATAAAAATAATTTTTCTTGGTGTTGTGTTTTTATTTAAACAATTTAATAGAAATTCATGGGAGGCATGTCTAATATTGGCGTGACCCCATGAATTTCGGAGTTAGGGCCAGCTGATAACAAAAAGCTGGCCCTAACCCCTTTATTACCCAGTGAGACACTGCACCAGGGCCCTGGAAGAGTTGTTTTCAGTGCCAGAACATGGCACTTCAATGAACTCACCATTTTCTGGGGCGGATGCAGGCTGCCATTCGCAGCGGGGGGTGTCCAGAAAGCTTGGGCCTCCCTGCGCTGCAGATTCCAACACCCAGCTACCTAGCTGTACCTGGCTGGACATAGAAATAGCGCGGAGCCCCACACATTTTTTTTTAAATTATTTCATGAAATTCATGAAATAATAAAAAATAAGGGCTTCCCGATATTTCTGTGTCCAGGCAGGTCCAAACAGTCAGCTGGGGGTTGGGGGCAGCCCGTTGCCGCCTGCTGTATCTGGCTGGCATACGAAAAGACGGCGAAGCCCACGTCAAAATTTTTCTGAAAAATCCATTAAACAATCCTATAAAACGGGACTGCATCTTTATTAACCCACCGACCATGGGTTAATAAATTTACCCATTTACCCATGGACCATGGGACCATAATTTGAAGATGATTCTTCAATAAAGAAGAAATTCAGAAAATCGGTGAGTGCTGTCTCACATCTTTCTTTTTATGAATATATATGTTAATGTTCATAAAGTAACTCTGCAGTGGTTAACACTTGCCAGTAGGTGATATGGAACTTCCTGTCCACTCCTGTCGTGTTCCACTTAATAACGTCGCTACTGCAGCGCCACACACTGATTTCCACAGTCCTCATAAATGTTCTGCAATCTAACCGGACCGGCGGACAAATATACTGTGTATTATTACTTATGACCACACCACACTGCCCTGCATAGTTACGTTATGAACCCCCTGTGTAAATATCCATCTAAAAATAAAAAATTAGGGCAGCACAAAAATCAAAAGAGAGATTAGGGTGCAAATAAAATCTCACAAAGGTGATGTCCAGACCTCATTAGATACAAAATTCAAAAAAGGCAGCACTGCAACAGACTAAAGTAAAAAATGGGGATTTGATGATCCATCAGGCAACTTTTTGGTGGATCAACTGCCTTCTTTAAAGGTACCACTACACACTTCAATTTCAATGTCTCACCAACGATCTCATGGGCGGCCGGTCATGAGGACATCGTTTAGAGATCGTTGGTGAGATGTCACATGTATAGATATCGTGAACGATGCACCAATGATGTAGTGAGCAGGCATTGTGCGCACAACCCAGCGAACGATACTTGTTCACTGTTATGAATAGGGGAAGTCGTTAATGACATCGTTATCTCAGTGTCACACACCACGATGCAGCAGGTTGGCTGATCGAAGATCGTCTGACTTGAGAACATGTTCTCACATCTGCGATCAATGATCCAATGATTTATCATAGTCGTATCTAAGTGTCAGACGCAGCGATGTACTAACGATGTTGTTTGAACGACTCCAAACCTGTGACGTTTCAACAATATCGTTCACGATATCGTACCGTGTAACGGGGCTTTAAGCCCACTGTGTGACCGCATAAGCGTATGTGAGGCGCATTTTAAAGATTACAATGGGGTCTATGGAAAAAACGCGCGTCAAACAGTTGACATGATGCTTATTTGTCCTGGATCCATAATCCGCAACCAGCACGCTCCAAAAAATGATGCGACGTTGGCACACCAGTCACAACATTTCATAGACCTTGATGGCTAATGGTATGCCAACCAGTTTTGATGCATATTACAGATGCAAAAAACTCAGTAAACGCGCACTCATCAGAACATAGCCTTATGGTTATTGTTATATTTCATATTGGATGGGTGATGTTGGGTTACTTTCCCGTCTTCATTAATTTTCTCTTCATTTCCATCCTCATGTCTTTAGTCCTTTTCTTGCAGCTTAAACAAAGATTCTCAGCATTGATATCTATATGCTGTAATCCAAGATTGTTCAGATTCACGTTTGCTGTTGATCACATTGTTCTATTACCTTTTCTACGAACGAGCAATGAATTTGATTTTATGGGTTGGTGGAAGATTTGCTATACCACTTTCTGTAGGGGAGATGTCCAGATCATTGGGGTCCACTATAGACTTTAGAGTGAATTTTTGTAGGATGACTGTGATAAAGATGAAGAGTTGTAGGCGCACCAAGCTCTCAGCGATACACGCCCTCTTACCTGTAATACAGAGAATGAACTAGTATAGCAAATTATCCACCTATGGGAACTTACAAGGTTATTGTTAGCTCAGTCACTCTATAAATGTGGACATTTATTGCAAAACTTATTCATAACAAAAGAAGGCCTTACATACCAATCGATCTAAAATTTCAAAGTACTTGTTTATTAACGCACGATCAAATGATGGAATACAGCCACATCATGCAGAGACAACTCATGCGTTTCTAGCGCAACTGCACCCTTAATCATAATCATCAACATTAACAGAAATAAACACTTGAAATAGATCACTGTGTGTAATGACTCTATATATAATATATGCATTTCACTTTTTGTATTGAATTACTGAAATAAATTAACTTTTTGATGATATTCTAATTCATTGAGATGCATCTGTGGAATGGACTAGCAGGGTGCAGGTGACCCACCCCAGGGCCTTGGAGTACCCGGTTCCGGGCGTTAGTTTCACGGGGGATGTCACTGGGGCCTGTGCCCGGTCCTGTGGCCCTGGTGGTCGCTCAGCCTTCCACTCTGACTCCAAGTGTGTAACTCTCTTCCCGCTCTTCCACTACCCACCTAAGCTTCTCTCCCCTGGGACCGGTTCGCTAGCAATGGGTTAACCCAATGTTCCCCTGCTCTAAAGTGTGTGGATGGGTGTAATAAGGGTCCTTTATGTGACATCCCAATCTCCTGACCACAGGGATACCACACACTCTCCTATGGGTGCAGTACCCCTACGTGGCGTCCCGACCAGTGGGGCGCCACCATGGAAATCCTGTTGGCTGCAGTCTACTGGGAACTGGGGGTGAACATGATTCAGTTATCTTTATAGTCTTTAGAAATAATGTATTATACGATGCCATAACTTAAAAGAAAAATAAACGGTAGCTTTTATCAAACCTGCTGAAAAAGGCATGAATCCATTATTTTTCTTAAATTTTCCCTCCTCATCCAAGAAATGTTTGATGTTAAATTTCTCTGGTGTTTCATATAGTGATGGGTCATTCAGCACGGTGGTCAACATTGGCATGACATTTGTTCCCTATAAAGGAAAGACAAAAAAAATCTTCACTTCATATTTTACTTTGAGACATGATCATTAAACTTTAAAGTTTTTAGACCCCCCCCCCCCCCCTTCAAAATGATAGAGTTCAGAGGTTATAGGCACAATAATCCCAAACAAGTGCATAAATTCAAGCACAAACCTATGTAGGTTCATCAGATGTACAACACAAAATAATATTGTGGTACCGTGTTACCCAGAAAAATCGATGTAAATACTTATGTTCCAAAAAAAAAGTATTCTAGGAGTGATACCTTTATTGGCTAACCGGAGAAATTATATTTGTAGGCTTTCAGGGCTCACATGATCATCAGACAATATTACAAATTAATTGAGACATTGAAATAGGTATTACAGCAGGACATGAGGTCACACTAAGGGTGCCTTCACATGTGCATGCGTTTGGCTGCGTTCGGTTGCGTTTGCGTTCAGATGCACACAATTTGTGCGCCCTCCGAGCGCACTCCGAACGCAGCCCTGTTGCATTTTTTGTGCGGTCGCGGGCGCTTGTTTTATCTGCAAGTGCACAAACCATGTATTGAAGGCAATGGATCCGCAGTGTCCTCCGCATGATAGTGCAGGAGAACGCTGCGGATCTCATTGAAATGTCTCCCGGTGGCCGCCGGTGATCACCGGCAGCCACCAGGAGATCAGCTAGAGCCTCCACTGATCTCCCGCCAGTGTCGGCGCGGGAGATTTGAAGAAACAGCTGATCTGACATCTGTTTAAATCTCCCACGCCGACATCATCTATTCGCGATCAGCTGTTTCTTGTCTCCTGCACCGATATCACCCGGTCAGTTAGATAAGAGGGGATCCAGGAGAGTGATTAGTGATGTCGAGGGATTCCAGAATCTGAAGTAGGAGGTAACGGTCAATGGTATCGAAGGCAGCAAAGAGGTCGAGGAGGAGGAGGACTTAGTAATGTCGCTTGCACTTGGTGGTCAGTAGGTCGATGGTGACTTTGATTAGGGCTGTTTCAGTGGAGTGATGGGAACGGAAGCTGGATTGTAGGCGGCCGAAGAGGGAGCAGGAGGAGAGGTGGGAGGACAGTTCAGAATGGACGTGTTGTACAAGTAGTTTTGAGGCGAAGGGGAGAAGAGATATGGGACGATAGTTGGAAACTGATGCTGGATTGAGGGAGGCTTTTTTAAGGCTGGGTGTGATCAAGACATGTTTGAAGGATGAGGGAAAGACACCAGTAGTGAATGATAGGTTGAAGAGGTGGGTTAGGGCAGGAATGAGGGCAGAGGTGAGGTTCAGGATGAGATGGGAGGGGAGTGGGTCAAGGGCACAGGTGAAATATACTAAAATAAAGAGACAGTTGCACTTTGAAATGCTAAGGTATGTAAACAATGGATATAGAAATATGGACATGTATTACTGCTAAGGAAAAACATAAAAAAATTACATACGGTATTTAGCATATAAAAAAGGCCAGCTTTATGTTAGCAGTAGCCAACGTCAAGGTGTATCTCTTCACTGGGTTCCTATTAGAGATGAAGGAACTTTGCTCGAACATGTTCACCAATTTTAAATCTTTTGGCTATTGCAATCAGATTGCATTTCCACAACGTCCCACAAGATTAATGGGCGGGACCAGAAGTAAACGAACAGGAAGCAAACGAGCAGCGAGAGACTGGTAAGATGATATGTGTGTATGTGTTATTTCAGCTGTGTATGGCAGCTTTTGGACACCTTTTGAAGGTGTTTTCTATATGTTTGATGTTGCGTGCCGTTGATTTTAGTGGTTTTCGGGGGGGTTCGGCGAACATTTCGGTAACCCGAATAGAATCCAAACACTCAGGTGTTCGCTCCTCTCTAGCTCTCTAGCCTGAGGCGATTTTAATTATTTATCAGCAGGTTCCTAACCCACCATAAATTGGATTTTATTTTTAACCCAGAAAGAAGCATTGGTAAGAACCCAGTGAAGACATACACCTTGACTTGCCAACTGGGCTCACATGACACTGGCCTTTTTGATATGCTAAGTATTTAAACAAATGTTTTAAATGTATGTCCTCAGCTGTGATGCATGTCCATATGTCTATATTCATTGTTTGCTTGCCTTAGCATTTCAGAGTGCAACTGTCTCTTTATTATCTGAGCGTCTTTAGGGTTGGAGTTACACGACCATATGAGTCTTGTGAAGATCCCATCGTACTGCCCGGACTGGCCGGCAGCTCTCCTGATACAAGCGTGACAGCTTCATGCATTTCTATGCAGCTGACACACTCGAGTCCGGATAGCCGCCGGGCAGTGCGATGTGATCCTCACACAAGTCATATACTCGAGTGAATCCAGCCTTAGAGTGGCGCCATTATGGAATATCTGTGCCAAAGTATATTTTTTAAAATATTTTTTAAAATCTCTAATGCTTTTTCTTTTAGAAGAAGGCAGTTATGTTTATCCAATGCACTAATCTAACCCAGTGTGTATAGTGGATTCTAAAGTTGACTGAACTTGCCGATTTAAGGGTAACTGTAAAACCATCTAATTTGTATGGAGGCTGCCTAACTTCTCCCCCCAGATGATGTCAAGAAAGAGAATTTTGAAATACACCCAATCATTTTACTTTGCTTGGAAATATGGGCAACACGGTGGCTCAGAGGTTAGCACTGTACGGTGGCTCAGTGGTTAGCATTGTACAGTGGCTCAGTGGTTAGCACTGTACTGTGGCTCAGTGGTTAGCACTGTACAGTGGCTCAGTGGTTAGCACTGTACGGTGGCTCAGTGGTTAGCACTGTACGGTGGCTCAGTGGTTAGCACTGTACAGTGGCTCAGTGGTTAGCACTGCACGGTGGCTCAGTGGTTAGCACTGTACGGTGGCTCAGTGGTTAGCACTGTACGGTGGCTCAGTGGTTAGCACTGTAGGGTGGCTCAGTGGTTAGCACTGTAGGGTGGCTCAGTGGTTAGCACTGTACGGTGGCTCAGTGGTTAGCACTGTACAGTGGCTCAGTGGTTAGCACTGCACGGTGGCTCAGTGGTTAGCACTGTACGGTGGCTCAGTGGTTAGCACTGTACGGTGGCTCAGTGGTTAGCACTGTACAGTGACTCAGTGGTTAGCACTTTACGGTGGCTCAGTGGTTAGCACTGTACGGTGGCTCAGTGGTTAGCACTGTACGATGGCTCAGTGATTTGCACTGTACAGTGACTCAGTGGTTAGCACTTTACGGTGGCTCAGTGGTTAGCACTGTATGGTGGCTCAGTGATTAGCACTGTATGGTGGCTCAGTGATTTGCACTGTACAGTGGCTCAGTGGTTAGCACTGTACAGTGGCTCAGTGGTTAACATTGTACAGTGGCTCAGTGGTTAACATTGTACAGTGGCTCAATGGTTAGCACTGCAGCCCTGGGATCCTGGGTTCAAATCCCACCAAGGATCCCACCAATCTGCAAGGAGTTTGTATGTTCTCCCCAAGTTTGCTGGGTTTCCTCCCAGACTCCGAAGACATAGTAATAGGATATTTGGATTGTGAGACCTCATGGTAGCAGTGATGCAAATGTATGTAAAGTACTATGGAATTAATAGCACTATATAAATTAACAAACATTACTATAATTTTTATAAATAAGCCCCTGCCAGAGTCACCTCCACAGTGAGAACACATGAACGTTTTGGTCAAGTTGAGCCATCTAAAAAGTCTATACCAATCTAACACAGTTCTGAGGTCCAATAGAACAACTAAAACCAAAAATGCTTAAATATTTATGATAATTTCATAAACTTGGTTCTAATTTCTAAAGCTCCTCATTTATGTGCCCCCCCTATGTATTAACTTTAGAGTTATGCCTTTTTATGAGCCAAATTAGTTCTTACATTGAGTAGTGGGGTTTACCTTGGGGATGTGATATCCATGGAAGGTCACATCTCTAGTGGTGGATCGAGTGACACCCATTGGGAAGGCATCGCTAATCCTCTGTATTTCATGTAACAAGGCGTTTGTGTAGGGCATATGGTTCCTGTCATCTGCCTTCGGTGTCTTCTCTTGTCCAATCACTTGGTCAATTTCCTTATGAACTTTATCTGTAGATCATTTAAGGAGAAACTTTTCAGCTTTTTCAAGTTTTTGCATGTTAAATAGTTTATATATGTTATAAAAAACCTGTCCAAAACTAAAAGAGGCACAATTCACTTATATACTAATATCCTATCACAATTCTCTGCTTGATATTGCAATTTAAAGCATGAGAATACTTTTTGCATGTAGACTATTAGGCTTTTATTTTATCCTCCCATCCTCTCCATCCACCATTTTGTTTTAAGTACAACCCCTGGCAAAAATATTGGCATATATACCCTGGATCAGAGGATGTTCAGTTCATTCAGTTGTTAAATTTTGAAGAAAAAAAGCAGATCACAGACCTGGCACAAAATTAAAGTCATTTCACATGGCAACTTTATGGCTTTAAGAAAACACTAAGGGTACCGTTACACGGTGCGCTGCCGCCGGAGAAGTTGGCAGCGACGGGCGGGAGCGCGCATGTTTATGGCGCCCCACCAGCGTCACCGTCCCCAAATGGGGCGACACCTCCGGCGACGCACCGGCGATCTGACAGGCGGCATCGCCGCCGGGGTGTCTCAAAACCCCAGCGGCGATGCAGTACAATGGGAGCCTATGGCTCCCATCGCCTGTCAGATCACCATCGGCCATTTACATGGGGCGATGTGTACACACTGCTCTGAAACCAGGTGACCACTAAAAGGCGTCGCCATAGCCTATTTACATTAGGCAATGCAGGGGCGATATCGGTGCCAACAGGTCACGCCCCTGCATCGCCTAAGAAATCGGCGGTGCCGTCGCCACGTGCAGCGGTACCCTAAAAGAAATCATAAAAAAAAAATGTGCTAGCCAGTAACAATTACTTTTTTACACCAAGCAGGGGGAAAAATTATGGAATCATGACAAACAAATAAAAGAACACTCCAATACATCACTAGTATTCTATTGCACCACCTGTGGATTTTATAACAGCTTGCAGTCTCTAAGGTATGGACATAATGAGTGACAAACAGTACTCATCATCAATCTGGCTCCAACTTTCTCTGATAGCTATTGCCAGATCAGCTTTGCAGGTTGGAGCCTTGTCATGGATCATTTTCTTCAACTTCCACCAAAGATTTTCAGTTGGATTGAGATCTGGACTATTTACAGGCCATCTAAAAATGTGAGAAAATGCGCAATAGGGTCTTATGTTTGTATGAAACGAATGGTAAAACAAACCAGAATCTGCTCACCTGGTCCGGTTGTGTGCACCCACAACCAAGTATGAGCGCAAGGGGTCAGCTGCTGCAGGATCCACACATCCACAGTTCACCGTGGTGCAAGTATTACTCAGAAGGATAATGTGCCGCACGATCCGCGCTGCTGCCAGAATGAAGACACCAGAGGACCGGAATTTCTGGGAATGTTGTAGCTTTGTTCCTCCAATCCTATGCGTTTTGGAGCTATACCCAGCTCCTTCCCTGAGGATTGTCCCTGAGAAAGGAGCTGGGTATAGCTCTGAAACGCGTAGGATTGGAGGAATAAAGCTACAACATTCCTAGAAATTCCGGTCTTCTGGTATCTTCATTCTGGCATCAGCGTGGATCGTGCAGCACATCGTCGTTCTGAGTAATATTTACAGGCCATGACATTGACCTTATTTGTTTTCTTTCAAGGAATGTTTTCACAGTTTTTGCTCTATGGCAGGATGCATTATCATCTTGATAAATGATTTCATCATCCCCAAATATCCTTTCAATTGATGGGATAAGAAAAGTGTCCAAAATATCAATGTAAACTTGGGCATTTATTGAAGATATAATGACAGCCATCTCCCCAGTGCCTTTACCTGACATGCAGCCCCATATCATCAATGACTGTGGAAATTTGCATGTTCTCTTCATACAGTCATCTTTATAAAACTCATTGGAACGGCACCAAACAAAAGTTCCAGCATCATCACCTTGCCCAATGCAGATTCGGGATTCATCACAGAATATGACTTTCATCCAGTCATCCACAGTCCACGATTGCTTTTCCTTAGCCCATTACAACCTTGTTTTTTTCTGTTTAGGTGTTAATGATGGCTTTTGTTTAGCTTTTCTGTATGTAAATCCCATTTCCTTTAGGTGATTTTTTACAGTTTGGTATCAGACACTGAATCCAGTTTCCTCCCATTCGTTCCTCATTATTTTTGTTGTGCATTTCCTGTTTTGGAGACATATTGCTTTAAGTTTCTGGTCTTGATGCTTTGATGTCTTCCTTGGTCTACCAGTATGTTTGCCTTTAACAACCTTCCCATGTTGTTTGTATTTGGACCAGATTTAAGACACAGCTGACTGTGAACAACCAACATGTTTTGCAACATTGCGTGATGGTTTACCCTCTTTTGAGAGTTTGATAATCCTCTCCTTTGTTTCAATTGACATCTCTCGTGTTGGAGCCATGGTTCATGTCAGTCCACTTGGTGCAACAACTCTCCGAGGTGTGATCACTCCTTTTGAGATGCACATTAACGAGCAGATCTTATTTGATGCAGGTGTTAGTTTTGGGAATGAAAATTTACAGGGTGATTCCATAATTCTTTCCTCAGAATTGAGTGAGTCCATAATTTTTCCCCCTGCATGGTCTACAAAAGTAACCGTTACTGGCGAGCACATTTTTTTTCAAGATTTCTTTTACTGTTTCTTCAAGGCAGAGAGTTGCCATTTGACATGACTTTAGTTTTGTGTCATGTCTGTGATCTGCTTTTTTCTAGAAAATTAAACAACTGATTGAACATCCTCTGAGCCAGGTGACTCCAGAATTTTTGCCAGTGGTTGTAGATATGTAGGACCGGGCTTTAATAGCCTACTGTGCTCTTCATGGTCAGTGCTGGCAAAGTAATCTCCATAAATTTATATGCTACCATCATGGCTGAAAGTGTTGGCACCCTTGAAATTGTTCCAGAAGGTGAAGTATTTCTCCCAAAACATTATTGCAATTACACATGTTTTGACGTAAACAGGTTTATTTTCTGAATAAAAGGCAGATTGGAAACAATTTCACAAAAAAAAACTAAAACGGGCCAGACAAAATTGTTGCTGCCTTTCCTCATTGTCTGCATCGTTGCATCTGTTACACTAACATTCAAAGACTGAAATAACGTATCCTGAAGATGTCTCATTCATACGGGACAACACAATATTAGGCTGTGGTCACAGTACCATTTTTCACATGCATTTTTGGAGACCTGTGTTTTCAAAAACGCATGTAAAAAACGCACCCATAGGCCCCCATGTTAAAAAACGCATGCCCTAATAGCCAAAAAGCATGTGTGACTGTCCCATGCGTTTTTGGAGCATATCCAAAAATGCATGCGTTTTTTAATAAGGGGCCTTATGGAAAACGCATGCAAAAACGCATGTACAATTAGTGCCATTCAAAAACGCATGCGTTTCCCATAGGAGCCCATGTTAAAAAAAACGCATGCGTTTGCGGAAACGCATGCATTTTTTAACATGGGCTCCTATGGGAAACGCATGCGTTTTTGAATGGCACTAAAAGGTACTAATTGTACATGCGTTTTTGCATGCGTTTCCCATAGGAACCCATGTTATAAAAACGCATGCGTTTTCTATAAAAACGCATGCGTTTTTCAAAACGCTCAAAAAAATACTACAAGCACTATTTTTATGTGCAGATTCAAAAACGCAGCCAAAAACGCAGGGAGCCATCAGAGACCTTAAAAAACTCATGCTGACATGAAAAACGCATGTAAAAAAGCATGCGTTTTTAAAAGGCACTAAAAAAACTGTGACCACAGCCTTAGACACTAATCTACTTAATAGGACACATGCCTGGATTACACATCATGAGTAGAGATGAGCGGACCTGTTGAAGTTTGGGTTTGGGTGGTGGAGCCGGACTTGTAAAACTGGACTGCTTTTCACCAAAACGTGACCCGAACCTCATTTGAGTCACTTATTTGGCATTTGCCTTTACCCCCCAGTGTGAACTGATCAAACACTGCAAGGGATTTCACTTGGCCCAGCACCAAGTGTAGCGATGCTTGCTCCAGTGATTTGGATATGTAATGCACCAAACTCCTACCCCGAACAGATTTGCTCATCTGCAATCGTGAGAATGACTTCTCAGACTATCAATGTTTCTATAAGATGAAAACAGAGATATTTGCTCCAATTACCTTGTACTTCTGGATATTTTATGAGTACCAATAGACCAAAGTGTATTGTAGCTGCAGTGGTCTCCGAGCCTCCAATAAACATGTCAAATGCAGTTTCTATCAGGTTTGTTTCATTGAAAGCCGTGTTCAGGTTCTTTTCCTCCTGTAATGAAAAGCAAACTTTCATTTTAGAAAGAATGTTATTAATTATCCTTGTCATAGTATAGTTAGAAGTCAATGTCTATATGTCTGTAAGTGTCAAAGTCTATAAGTCAATGTCTATAAGTGTCAAAGTCTATAAGTCAATGTCTATAAGTGTCAAAGTCTATAAGTCAATGTCTATAAGTGTCAAAGTCTATAAGTCAATGTCTATAAGTGTCATTGTCTATGAAGTCAATGTCTATAAGTGTCAAAGTCTATAAGTCAATGTCTATAAGTGTCAATGTCTATAAGTCAATGTCTATAAGTGTCAAAGTCTATAGGTCAACGTCTATAAGTGTCAAAGCCTATAAGTCAATGTCTATAAGTGTCAAAGTCTATAAGTCAATGTCTATAAGTGTCAAAGTCTATAAGTGTCAATGTCTATAAGTCAATGTGTATAAGTGTCAAAGTCTATAAGTCAATGTCTATAAGTGTCAAAGTAAAAGTCGGCTGGACTTGCAAGGAAATCAAGAGGTTGTTATCTACTTTCGACAATCCGGTTTTCTTTAAAACCTTCCACAGTTTTTTTCACAGCTGGAATCCTCTTTGATCACCTACAATCTGTGATATCAGGTTTACTATCCCTAAAATGCTAACAGATTACACTAAAGATGTTGTCCACTACTATAACGCTGATATATCTTTAGGATAGGTCATCAATATCTGATTGATGGAAGTGTAAAACGCATCACCCCCCGAGGATCAGTAGTTCTCGGTGTCGACGGCGGTCAGAACTTGCTCAGTTACGGAGCTGCACAGCTCCATTTACTGTACAGCAGCCGGTTACTGCACATCCGTTCAATCTTAATTTGATCTGAGTAGGTCCGGTCACTGCCAAGAAGAACAGTTGATCCCAGGGGTGCCAGGGTGTCGCAAACCCACTGATCAGATATTGATGGCCAGTCCTAAGGATAGGCCATCAATGTTAAAGGAGTGGACAACCTCTTTAAGTATTGCATGTTGCTATTGGAAGAAAAGGGCTTATCATGGGGAGTTATGTTGGAGCGTCTTGGGTCTACCGTCCATCAATACAAAACATGTTCACATCCTCTTTTAATTGTATCTTGTAATGTGCTAGCACAGAGGGTGGGTGGGGGAAGCAGTGAATATTCATATGGTTTAAAGAAAGGTCCAGTAAAAACTCTGAAAGCATTCTTAACTACCGTACAGGGAAAACTTGGTATGTAGAATTGTTCTGCTTTAATCCCCATTTTGCTTTCTTTTGCAGCCCCATAGTCCTTACTACCACCATCACTTAAGTTCAAGACCCCATTGACTTTTATGGGGTTCGTATACGGCATCAAGTTCGGATCAAGTCTGGGTCTCGACCAGGACTTTTTCTTAAAGTCCGGCCAAACCTAGTGAGTCTGAACATCCACAGGTCTGCTCGTTGTTACACGAGCCATCATCAATGAGATCTAAGTTTACACAAAACCTAATCTCAAGTGACTACCTTCAAAGTCACCTCTACTGCAACTGTACTGTACTTGTGATGAGGATGACATGACTACTGAAAAGTGCTCACAACAGGAAGTGTCAATCAGATATTACCCTTAGCGGCCAAAGTGAAAACTGCAATATTTCTGGTATTTCTTTTTCATACAGTGATTGCAAAAATAAACATTAAAAGTAAAAACATAAGCAATTTTTCCAATTCAGTTTCTTTACATTTACATTGTTTTTTGGGGATTTTACATGATCTTTGTCTCTGCACAGTGTGTGGAGCTGAAGATGGATTTCCCTGACAACCAGCATACATCAGGTTTAGAAACAGCCTAGTGGGGACATCTTCTGGAAGGTTTTTAAAAGCTTTTCTTCTAGATTTCACTTATGAAGTATATGTGAAAGTGTATTATTATCATTTGCTCTACATCATTATTAAATAAATATGTAAACAATGATTACATGATAAGCCTCCAGTTGCCTTACTGCAACTCTTTGTATAGATCTGAGAGATTTCAAGTCCCAATTATGTTTACTTAGAATCACTCCACCTGATGTTGTAGCTATGAACTGACCTGATTCATTCGGATGAGGAAACAATCAATGTAATCTCGTGGACAGGCTGGGTCCAGTGTCTTCTGATGGGTTCTGATACTTTCCTTCACATAGTCTTTAAGTGATTTAAGAAGTTGAAGTGTTTTTCTATGGGGTCCAGGTAAATACTGCATTATCCTAGGGAAGGCATCATATAGCTAAAAGAAAATACAAGTTGTAATGAATATAACTATACACATAGCTCATATACTGTATCATAATTTGGTTCCTGGACTTATTGGTGGAGACCCAACAGAAATATCCACCTGCAGCACAAATGTTGAAACCAATCTTCTTCAAGGTTTAGAAAAATATATTATGGCTCTTTTCTTTTTAGGCTGGCTTCACACCACGGTGTGATCCGGTCTGGGGCTGTCCGGTGTAAACCAGGCAGCCCCGGACCGGTTTTTGGCCCCATAGTAGCCTATGGGGCCGGATGGAGCCGAATGGCAGCTCTCTGCCATCCGGTTTCATCTCTCCGGTGGAATCCGGGAGAATTCGGATTATTCTCTCCGGACACAAAAATGATGCTTGCATCATCTTTGTGTCTGGGGAGAAAAATCTCCCCAATGTGCCGGATCCCGGGGTCGCCCAGATTCTCCCGGATCCTCCCGGATCCGGGGCAATCTGGCGCTCCCTAGCATGGGAGCCTATGGGGCCGGATTGCCCCGGTCCGGGAGGATCCAGGAACCGGACACTGGCGGCTGCAGCCTGCTGTTGTTTCAGGACTGCGGCTAGCTCCATGCTAACCGCGGTCTTGAAAAGTCAGCAGCTGCGGCTGCAATTACAGCCATCCGGCTGCACACAGGAACGGGGGGCCCATTTGGCCCTCCGGTTCTGTGTGCTGATCCAGTCCGGGGCTCTCAGGGTCATCCCGGCCAGCCCCGGACCGGATCACACCGTGGTGTGAAGCCAGCCTTATTCACTTTTGAACAAGATTTCCCTTAAAATAGGGAAATCCAACCTCAAGGGTGAATGCAGGATCCTCCCTATGAGAACTGTCTCAACGGGTTTTGTAAGGTTGGGGTTCCACATAAGCCCTCAGTCCGTTTTTGGCTTCAGTTTTCTCATTTTTTTTTTCTAAGTCCAAAAACTGACAGAAAAACGGATTGGATGTAATAAACACCCTGTGCGTTTTTCTCTGGAGCTCAAAACATTGCCCTGTCCGTTTTTGAGCCAAAAACGTTGCATGCAACGTTTTTGGCATCAGTTAAAAAACGCATGCGTTTTTTTAACATGAGGCCCTATGGGAAACGCATGCGCAAACGCAGGCACTTGCGTTTGCGCATGCGTTAACGCGCATGCGTTTTTCATGAAAAAATGACTAAGTCCAAAAACGTTCAGAAGTGCAGGAGGCTCAAAAAGCACCCTATAAAAAATGGATTGGTGATGAAAATCACTTGCAAAAACGGATTTCTATGTGGAACCCCAGCCTAAGCCACCCAACTCTTCAGAGCAAATTCCCATGAAGAACATGTTTTTTGTTTTACACACTCAATGAAATTCATATGTATATTTGTAAAGCTCACCTGACCCCAAGTAGATGACACAATGTGGAAAGCGTTCCGTGAGTCTGCAAGGGTATCCATCCACCTCTTATCCTCGTAGTCAAAGCGCATTCCCATCACTAATCTTGAGATGATATTGGAAGAGGCACAGATGACAGCGGTACTGGAGTCGAATGGTTGTCCTAAAAACATAAGACGTGATATGATAAGATTTCATTTCAGATGTATAAATAAACAAAATGTGGTCACATACCATTTAGGTTCCTCAAGCGATTCACGAGGTGCTGGGCCTCTACCTGTAGAGGATCTTCTAAGCTCTTCTTACCCATTCCAAAATCCTTCAAGGTCAGGAGAGAAAATTGTCTTAAACAAGTCCAGGACTCTCCATTGGAAAACGTTAATCCTTTATAAAATACCAAGGTGTAATGTTATTTTCTTCACAAAAATTGCATCGGCAGACTGTTCATGCATTTTAAAATGAAAATAGTTTAAAAAAATTATCGCTTTTATGCAGCAGATGACTTCTGCTCTACTGATTGTACACATGAAGTGTATAAGGAATAAACCATGGCTTTTTGACAAGTGCTTGTTCAAAAATTGTCCCTGTTGAGGAGCACCATGGGTCAGATTAACCGGGCCTTTGTCCTTGGTGCCAGAGCTGACAGCAGGCCCCCCCGCCCAGCATCACACTTTCAACTGTATCAGCCTCGTAGTGGCTGACACAATTGAAAGCGATGATGAAAGAGGGAGCGCTCTGCTCCCTTCTCCCTCATTCTTCCACTGCATTTGAGATCTGACTCAGCGCAGAGAGCATGCCAAGAAGTGAAGAGCTTCAGAACGCTCCCTTCTTAGATCGGAGCAGCGGGGGATCAAGGAGAGGTGAGTATTTATTTTTTAGTGAGCTCACACTGGCCACAATACTACTCGGATTACTATGGGCTGTGCATTGTACTATATAGAGAACTATGGGATGTGGATTGTATGTGGGGGTGCATTTATTATATGGAGAACTACGATGGGTACATTACACTATAAGGAGGGCTTAGGACTGTGCATTATACATTGTATGGAGGACTTTGGAGCACATTATACCATGCAGAGGACTATGGGGGGGCATTATATGTGGAGGACTATGTAGGGTGCATTATACTGTATAGAGGACTTAGGGCTGTGCATTATCCTATATGGAGAATTATGGGGGTGCATTACACCATAGAGAGGACTATAGGGGGTGCAATATATATGGAAAACTATGGAGGGTGAATTATATTATATATAGGACTATGGGCTATATGGAGGATTATGGGGGGTGCATTATACAATATGGAAGGTAACTTGGGGCCCCATTATACTATATGGAAGGTTATATCAGGGCCATTATAATGTTTGGAGGGCTAGTGAGAGCCTTTATACAGTGTGAAGTAGCGTGGAGGCCATTATATAGTATGTAGGCACATTATACTGCTTGGAGGGCTGTGTGGGGGTCATTGTTGGGAAGTACACTTTGTAAGGGTCACTGTACTGTGTCGGAGCAGTTGAGAGGCGTACAGTAGGGTCATCATGCTGTACTTGTGAAGGAAATGACCTTGCGGGGATCATACAAAGTTTGGGGGTACTTTGCCATCATACTTTATAGGGGCAATGAAAGAGGGTATCTATAGTCTTAATAGGAGGGCATTTAGCTTGAAAGGACTGCAAAATTTTGACATATGTTTATTTGAGATCCAGCCGAATATATATTTTTTTTCTTGGGGGGCAATCAGAACTTCTGCTATGGGGCCTCATTAGTTTTATGTACGCCCCTGATGTCACACGACAATATCTAAGACAGTAGTAGTTCACAATTATGCTGTAGGTATTATATAGGCTGGGGGGGGGCATTTATATGAATACACTTAAATAAAATGGGAATGGTTGGTGATATCAACTTCCTGTTTGTGGCATACCAGTATATGGGAGGGGGAAAACTTTTCCAAATGGGTGGTGACCATGGCGGCCATTTTGAAGTCGGCCATTTTGAATCCAACTTTATTTAGGTGTATCCATATAAATGGCCCACCCTGTATATTCTGATAATTTATGACTTACCAGCATGATTAAAAATACATTCCACCAATGGAAGGGCACCACGATCCAAAAAGACGTCTCCCATTTCAACTAGTGCTTCTTTTATAATGTGATATCCAGTGAGAACTACGACAGGTCTTGTACCAAAGTATACAGTGTAAATGGGGCCATATTGGTTTGCCATCTGTAAATTTGGTAACATTGACGGCTTTTAGAAGAGGCCTTCACATGGAATAAAATATACATAGACACTATTACATTTGCTCAAACTACTTCAAACTAAAAAGAGAAACTGGGAAATAATTTGCATCAATTTTGCTCTGATGAACCAACAACAACAAAACAAATTGTCAATTTTAATATCATGCTAGGGAAATTTAAATTCTCAATATCTTTTTGTTTCCATTAAAGATTTTTAAATGTAAAGCGAATCTGTCAGCAGGTTTTTCTTATGTAATCTGAGAGCAGCATGGTGTAGAGGCTGAGACACTGAATCCAGGGATGTGTCACTTACTGGTCTATGTGTCATTTTGACACAATCACTGTATTCTCTCCTGTACAGCTTGCAGTGCTTTGAAAGCGGATCCCCGTATAACCCTGCCCACACCAATGATTGACAGATTTCTCTTCCTGATGTGACGCATCGCTGCATCACTTCCGGGCCGCCCCTTAGCTTATCGCTGAATGTGATTGGCTATTGCAGCAGACCACATGACATTTGACCCCGGAATCCTGGTGCGGTGCAGCGGCACACCTGGGGAGGTGATGCAACCCGGCAGGTATACTAATTGAAGATGAGATTAACCCTATCCTTCCTTTGTTCAGCATCCCTGGTCCCGAACACGGGGAAAAAAATTCTGTTCGCCCATCCCTAGTGGTTAACAGAAGAGAAAGACTGGGAGGCACAAGACATCTAGTCCTGTAGTGATAAATTCCTGTTGATAAAACTCTGATGTTATTGAAACAGCAAAATACTGTCTAGTAAGTGACACATTGCTGGAATCAGGATCTCAGCCCCTACATCATGCTGCTCTCAGATTACATGGTAAAAACAAGCTGACCGATTCTATTTAACATTGATACGATCAAATACAGTTTCCCCTGTTAAGAATTACAATGTATCTGTAAATAAACTGATTCCACATGGATGATCTGTATTGGATCTATTTATCTCTGCGCACCAATAGACCCTGAATGGGAGAGTCTCGCAGTCACTTAGAAGAAATTAGTGCATGCTGTGATTTTTTTTGGTCTATGAAAAGTATATTCTCAACAGTCCTATTGAGTAACATTGATTTTATTGCTATTTGTGTGCCGTCAACCTTTTATCTCAACCATTATTATTATTATTATTATTATTATTATAACCATTTCCCTCTGATTTCTAAAGTACCAATACATCTATGATTTGGGCGCTTCCTAACAGCTCTTGAGATGGGAGGAAAAAAGTTATGAAAACACTAAAACCCTATATACATCTATGATCTCCAAACAGCTCATAAGGAATCGTCCAAATCTTATTTCAAACAGATTTATAGCTCATTTATTACTTTTCTCTGGCAGAAGAAGACATGTTTTATTCCGCTCTAAAATGCAGAAAGGATCACGATAGAATTGCTCTGTTGGACTTATCTACCTATTTTAACGCATATGATCTTGCTCATTGGCTAGATATCATACCCTCATTATCATCATCGGTGGGGTGGGTCTACCTCTCTGAGTGACAGCAGTCTGGGCACACATGCCCAGATCACACTTCACTCTCCCTCAGCCTCCACCAGTGACGTGTTCTGCTCAGCTGGTCCGAATCCGGTCTGCAGAACGGAAGATCAAACCAGTGACGTGCCTGCTCAGCTCGTCCGAATCCAGTCTGCAACCGGAAGATCAAACCAGTGACATACCTGCTCACTGGTTCGAATCCAGTCTGCAGACGAAGATCAAACAGTGACATACCCTGCTCAGCTGGTCGAATCCAGTCTGCAGACCGGAAGGATCAAACCAGTGACGTGCCCTGCTCAGCTGGTCCAATCCGGTCTGCAGACCTGGAAAGATCAAAGCTACAACAACAAAAAAGGTATTAAAAATTTCTTACAGATAAACTTAGAGATTAGTATATTGGGAAAATGGTAGTTAGAAGAGTTAGAAAAATGAAAGGGGGGTCAAATTAGTAGCCGATAACCTCTTTGGTTGTGGCAATAAGATTACACAATGCATTTAAAACAAAAAAGAGGGCACTGATTCTTATCAGATAAGCAAATCTTTTAAAAAATGATGATCCCAGTCCTTTACCCTTCAATATTAAGACCCAACTTACCTTTACCAAGCTTGGCACTACTCCATTTCTTGAATTGTTAGAAAGTTCCCAACAATAGGCAATGGGAACGGCCCGGGGGGCATCCTTTGTCTCTCCCATGAATATTTCCAGTAATAGAATACTAGGATGAAGGTGATAACCCAACCAAGACAACGGTGACGTTCAGCTGGTCCATCTTGGTTCTGATACTCACTCCAGTAGATTCTATTTGTTCTGCTCTCTCCTTTCCTCTTCACACAGTGGAATGTAGGAGTTGGGCGGTATCACCAGCTCTATGTATAGCCCGGGTTCCAAGGTTCTTTGAACTGTATTCTGCTACTGACTTTGATCATCAGATCATGTTACAGGAGCTTAAACTATGAGAATCAGAAAAAGAAGTCAATAACGAGAAGAACAATCACTGCTCAGAACACAAAGGAAAGTCTCGATAGTGTGAAGGTATTGAAAGGACATTTTATATAACTTCTATAACTGATATAAAAATCATATGTGACCCTGATACTCAATCACAGAATGGCTACTTTTAAAAGAGAAAGACACATTTCGTAGAAGGCTGGACCTCCTTTTGTAAATCGGAAGCACAGAGATGTATCCCAGCATAGATTCCACAATATATTATAATTCTGCAGGAATTTTGGCCCTGGTGGACGACATAGCTTTCCTCAGTTGTCACAAATTAGATGGAAGTTCTGACATGTTCTGAATGGTCAGTTTTAGGACGGAGGCACACTATACAAAATGCATACAAGATACTCATGAGTCTCGTGTGACTCACCCAGAATGGCCCCCAACTCTCTGGAGAAGAGCGCTTCAGCTCCATATAAACACATCCAGCTCCACACTCCTGTTCAGATAGCTGGCTGCCATTCTGGGTGAGTCACGCGAGACTCATGCGAGTTATCTGTCCTGTCCTTCAAACTGCACATTCAAACTCTTGCCACCTCCTGTCACCTCCAGCTCAAAAATATTTCCAGAATTTATCCCATCCTCAGCCCTCAATCTACTAAAACGTTTGTACACACCCTCATCATCTCCCACCTTGATTACTGCAACATTCTTCTCTGTTGTTCCCTGAGGAAGGAGCTCGGTACGTGGCTCCGAAACGCGTTGGAAATAAACCTTTATCACCAGTACTCAGACGTCCAGTGTCGTTGGTGTATTTACCTCCCTGGCAGCAGCGCGGACAACAAGGTACTTCGTCCAAAAACCTGTGGCCTCCCAGCTAACTCCCTTGCACCACTCCAGTCTGTCCTCAACTCTGCTGCCCGACTAATCCACCTCTCTCCTCGCTTATCCCTTGTATCTCCCCTCTGCAAATCCCTCCACTGACTCCCAATTCCCCAAAGAATCCAGTTCCAGCTACTAGCACTGAACTACAAAGTCCATAAACTGTCTCCTCCCTATATCTCTGAAGTAATCTCCCAATATCTTCCCTCACGTAACCTTCGATCCTCCCAAGACCTCCTCCTCTCCTCCACACTTATTTGTTCCTTACACAACCGCCTCCAAGACTTCTCCCGGATATCCCTCATCCTCTGGAATTCTGCACCCCAACATGTCCGATTATCTATTTAGAATTATTGGTTACACACTGGAGTCAGACAATAAGCGAAACTTTGTCTAGTCAGTGGACCGGTCAAAGTTAATTAAACAATTATTTGAAGCTGATAGATGGTCTTGAGGGGATTACCGTGTAAGATCCCTCCTAATAAAGACTATTTGTATGGTGAGTGTGGGCCCAGCGCTCCCTAACATGGGAGTCTATGGCGCCGGATTGCCCAGATCCAGGAGGAACCGGACACCGGCGGCTGACGTTCAGCACCAGGGAGCTGTCCCCTGTGAAGTGGTTCAGCACCATTTCGGAGGGGACAGCTGAGCTCTGCAGCATCCGGCTACAAACACAACCGGAAGGCATATTTGCCCTCTGGTTCTGTTTGCAAATCAGGTCCGCGGCTGTCAGGTTCACTCTGGACAGCCTCAGACCTGATTGTACCATGGTGTGAAGCCGGCCTAAGTTTGCAACCATTCTTAATTGGTATTACTTGTCTGAACAAGAAGCAATGGCCTACAGGAATGAGTTTCTGCAACAACCAGATCATCTCGCGAGCCCAGTTCAAATGTGGTCCTGGTCTTCTACTCGTGCTATCATCGATCTGTTACTGGCACTGGTTTCAGTCTTCTGTGTGAACTACGAAGACTGGTCCTATTCTGAAGCCAATATAACTCAGGTACTCTTACGGCAGTAGTGACAATGATCCTGCTATGCTGCTTATGCATCTGCTTTCCTTTAAGTCATGGCACCAAATCCACCTCACTTTTACCACCCTAGCCTTATACATGTAGTAACTGCCTGGCAGTTATCACTGGGGCCGGTGACTCCTTTAAATTCTTCCCTCAAGGAAACACACGTTCTATTCATCAGTTCCTGCCTGCAGATGGGTTTATTTACTTGCAAATGCTGTGAGTTGTTTAGCAGATCATCTTTTGTTCACCAAGCCCTTACACAAAGAGGGACATTTGAAGAGTAAAGCCCCCGTTACACGGGGCGACATTGCGGCCTATTACATAGGCGACGTGGGGGCGAGGCCTATCGGCGGCGACA
The DNA here is from genome assembly GCA_033576535.1 of Allobates femoralis. Classification (NCBI taxonomy): domain Eukaryota; kingdom Metazoa; phylum Chordata; class Amphibia; order Anura; family Aromobatidae; genus Allobates; species Allobates femoralis. The sequence goes on from JARQOC010000008.1 coordinate 163,776,693, forward strand.
TCGCCCCTATGTCGCCACATGTAAAGGGGCGATGTCGGCGGTGCCGGGCGGTCGCCTGGTTTCAGAGCACTGCTCTGGCAACATTTTTGGGTCCGGGAGAAAAATCCGAATTGTCCCGGATCCTCCCGGACAGATGGAAACCGGATGGCAGATAGCTGCCATCCGTCTCCATCCGGCCCCGTAGGGCAACATTACCACAAAATCGGGTCCGGGGCTGTCAGGTTCATCCCGGACAGCCCCGGACCTGATTGTACTGTGGTGGGAAGCCGACCTAAAATGGAACTTGTGACTTAACAGGGAGTTATATAGTTGTGTTAGGCTCTGTAGATTGAATTACCTATATAAGGGGAAGTTGTAACTATTCAGGGGGCATTTACATTTTCCAGACAAAAAGGCCGGGATTGAGTTACCATTAAGTAATATCTGTTATCTATTGAGTAACTAACTGAAAAGATATCTCATTTATACCTTGTACTTTATTGATCGTGTAGTGTTCTACCTTCTGACAATTAACTTCATTGTTTCCTATTTGTCCCTTATTACTGTTAACCCTTTCCTTTTTGAGCCATCACTGAGTTGCCTTTACTACCCCATTGCATTTTTTGACCCTGTTCACATTTAGGACGACCCAGTGTGTGATAAGCAAACATTCCCCTTACCATTACTCTACCTTCTCCAGCCTCGACAATTATGACCCTTCATACTGCAACGGAAACCTAGATTGTTCTCACCAGGCAATGGGTTTTGGCTGCTCGGGGACATAATGTTTGTGCTCTTTTGACCACTGGAGCCTGGGCTAAAGCCCAGTCACACATAACGATATCGTTAGAGAGATCGTTGTAACTGTGACGTTACAACGATCTCCCCAGCGATGTCGCTATGTGTGACACTTTGCAGCGATCAGGCCCCTGCTGTGAGGTCGCTGATCGTTGCAAAGTGCTGCGGGTCATTTTTTGATCGTTGGTTTCCCGCTGGTCAGCACGCATCGCTGCGTGTGACCGCGAGACACCAGCGATCTGTGACCTCACAGGGCTGGTTACTATGGTAAACACCGGGTATCCAGGCAGCGCGCGCTGCCTAGATACCCGGCATTTACCATGGTTACCAGCGTCCTCCCTGCTTAGCACTGCCTGTAAGCATGGAGAACGCTGGTAACTATGATAAACAGCGCGTATCCAGGCAGCGCGCACTGCCTGGATACGCGCTGTTTATCATAGTTACCTGCGTTCTCCTTGCTTAGCGCTGCCGCAGCGCTAAGCAGGGAGCGATATGGGAGGTGGCTCCCTTGGCCTGATCGCTGGGGAGATCTGCCTGTTTGACAGCTCCCCAGCGATCAGGTAACGATGCTCCAGCGATCCCGGCAGGTCGTTATCGCTGTCGGGATCGTTGGAGCGATTGTTATGTCTGACTGCACCCTTACTGTTTTACTGTTACCTTACACTAGGTTTCCCAAACAGATGGCTCAGGAGATACATGTGGCTCATGGACACATGATTGGCTTACAGCTTGACGCATTAGGACCTGATCTAACAAACAGCTATGATGAGCAAGTCTCCCGATTGTGAATTTTGTAAGGCCTGTTCCACACCTCTGCGCCTGGCCACATCACCTGCACCAGCCTGGTCGCCCTGGCGTAGGTGCAGGCGCAGAGGTGATGTGGGACCGCGTTTACAGCTTTGGTAAACACATATCTAGTGCCCCCTGTGCGCTCGGCTGCGCTCGGTGCCCCCATTGTAGCCTATAGCCGAGCACAGCTGAGCACGCGCTCTGTATACTCTGAAGCAAAAAGTGACAGTGGCAGAGCGCACGGTGCATGCGCCTGGTCAGACGCTCCCGGAAACGCCCCAATTGGCATTAAACGGATTGCACTTTAGCACACTTTTGCACTGCGTTTTTTGCATTGGAGTCTATGGGTGTGGTAACACGCGTTTTTCAACATCTCAAAATGAAAAAATTGCATCCAGTATCTGGATTGCAGACGCAAGTGTGGCCCTGGCCTTACTCTTCTGTAAATCTTTAACCTCCATCACACAATTCTTGGTATATTCCCAACACTTCTGCACTGATGACAATTGTAGACGTTGCTCAGATTACTTGATTTTTCCATTCTAATGTGGATTCATAATGCCTTCCAGCACTTTATCACAGTGAATCTGGATACTTGTGGGTCCCATATTTACCCTTCACCTTGTTCAGTGGTGGACACAGAAAGTAGAGAGCCACATATGCAAGAGCAGTGTATGGGCCCTTTCCAGTCCAATATCTCATCATAAGGCACAAATCCAACTACTTTGGAGGTGGAGATGGGCCCCCTTATATCTTGGACCCCTGTGTGGCTGCACAGATTACACCAATAATATGGCTGTTCTTGGACTTGTTCTTTGGTGGCAGAGTTAACTTTGTACCAGGGTCTCTGTGCTGGAAGGGTGTTGTCTAGTGATGGGCGAGTCCTAAATTACTCGGAATCGCTTAACTCTAGCGAGTCCGAGCCCGGGACTCGCTACTCGTTGCGAGTCTAGCGAGTCCAATGTTAATGAATGGGGAAGCGAGTAATAGCGAGTAATGTGTGATTTACAAATTGCAGATGTGTCTCGGAAGCTTCAGGCTCTATCTGCTAGGACTCGTTACTCTGCGAGTTTCCCAGCGTTTACTCGCACAGTAACCAGCCCAATGCAAATCAATGGCAATCCTAGTTTTGTCAGAGACTCTGACAAAACTAGGATTGCCATTGACTTGCATTGGCCTCGCTACTGTGCCAGTGATAGCAGGGAAACTCGCAGAGTAAGAGCTGTCTGCTCTGTGAAGCTCCAGGGTCCTAGAGCCCGCCTACTGCCTGATGTAGCAGAGCTGAGATTGTTCTCAGTCTGCTCATTCCCTGTGCATAGACATCTATATCTATGCACAGGGGATGTAGCAGGGAGGACAGAGTCTCTGACAAAACTAGGATTGCCATTGGTTTGCATTGGACTCGTTACTGTGCGAGTAAACGCTGGGAAACTCGCAGAGTACCAAGTCCTGCGAGTCCCTTACTACTCGCAGAGTAACAAGTCCTAGCGAGTAGATTCGCCCATCCCTAGTGTTGTCACTATGAACGGTTAGGCACGCTATGACTTTAATAGACAGTCATTCCCTCTTTGGCTAGGGTCACACTTGCATGCGTTTTTTAAGGCTTATTCTTTACAGCCTGCGATTTTGGGCTGCGTTTTTGCTGTTAGGTCAGGAGCAGCCTTAAAATTCACATGCGAAAACGCATAGCACCATTTTGTGCCATGCGTTTCCGCATGTGTGACCCATGGGGCCCCATGATAAAAACACATGCGTTTTTGGAAAAGCACCAAAAAATGTCTCAAGAGACATTTTTTGCTGCTGAGCCAAAAACGCATGCCAAAATCACACGACACTTTAGCTATGTGTTTTTGGCATTGGGGCATGGATTTTTTTATATTGGGGTCTATGGATGTGTTTTTGCATGCATGTTTCACAAAAGACAAGTGTGAAAAACACATGGAAAAATGCATCCACTTTGCAAGTGGGACCCTAGTCTTTGCTGGACTTCGTGGAATAGCCTTCAGGGGTGCCTTTCCCTCCCCCGAATGATCTAGTTGGACCAATCTGAGCCCAAAAATGAGAAATAGTGCAAGTTATCCTGATGGTGGAGCCAAGAGAGGTCGCGTGCCGGCGGGGAGTGAGGAGAAGGCAAGCTGCCTAAGAATTGTTCGGGAATGACAGTTTGGGAATAGGCATGGTGCCGGCTGCAAAAAAGACTGTGGTTCAGATTATGAAAGAGCCCTCTTAACCACCAAGCCACTACTGAATGGAGACATTCCTGAGATTGGCGATTGCAAAAAAGACTAAAGACGTGATCCGGGGGACAAAAGAGAACCCGAGTCCATGAGAGAAGGAGAAGAGATCCAACCTGCCCTGAAAGGAGAAGTGTGCACTGCCGAGCCTTACCGCATCTAGCTCCCAGGACCCAATGTGTCCCCCGCTATAGTACCATGAGTCTACTGGTCTGTGCACATGTTAGGGTGTAGAATAGGCCTCAGTAGCCTAGAGGGGGGTATCTGTGTGGCTCCAGTAGCAGTACCAGTTAGGTTGTTAGTGTAGTGTATTTCTAGAGATATTTTGACTGTACAGTTGTTTATTGCATATTTGCTTGTGATAACTGGGGCAACGTGCTTTTGGAACTGCCTTTTAGGGGCTGCAGATATGTCCTGATGCCCCTAAAAAAGGGAGGGTTCAGGAGAACCTTGGTTTCATTGTCAAACATAGATAAAATCTCCTCCTTCACCATCTTGTAATGGTTCTCATTACATGGCTGGCATGGTGGCTCAGTGATTAGCACTGCAGCGCTGGGGTCCTGAGTTCAAATCCCACCAAGGACAACATCTGCAAGGAGTTTGTATGTTCTCCCCGTGTTTATGTGGGTTTCCTCCGGTTTCCTCCCACACTAAAGACCTACTGATAGGGTGTTTAGTTTGTGAGCTCCAATGGGTACAGTATGTAAAGGGCTGTGGAATTAATAGCGTTATACAAGTGAATAAATATTATTATTACTTTGAAAGGTTGCATCAAACCTACACATATTGTCAGGGATGCATGAAGCCCCCTGCCGCCTGAGTCGCGGGTGAGGAGCAGGAGGTGGGGGGTGCTGTCAGCAGCGGGTGAGGAGCTCGTGCTATTCGCGGCGGCCGCAGGTGTATGTTACCAGGATTGCTGCAGCTGTCATACATGTAAGCAAATAATGTGCTGAGTGGAGCAGCAGGCGCCGCTTCCTTCAGCTCTGCCGCTCCCCCTGCCTCCTTGCCGCCTGAGCCTAAGGGCTCACATTGTCCAATGGACAGTGTGGCCCTGCATATTGTTTTGAGACAATTCTGACCTATTTCTGCATCAGATTTTTACAAACCTCTTACCGAAGTCCTCTCAGTCTCTCCCCTCCCAATTCTTTTCTAATGTGGAGGCGTCATCAGTTTAATTAGATGTTGTGCATCACGACTTGCATTTTTGTAACTGGGCCCCCATAGACCGGAATGTGACCCTCCAGAACCTCCCTCCCCATTTCCTAGCTCTTGCTGTAAGAGTCAGTAGCAGATAAGAGCTGGTTAATGCTGGATTTTGGCCTCTTGGCTGTCATCCATGTAAACACAGAGGTTGGAGCTCTGTTAATTGTGATCTAGGAGTCTAGCGCTGTCAGACATGGAGCCACCGGGATGTGGGACAATCCTGTTCTCTGCCTTCCTAGGTCTTATCATATTCTATTGGCTATGGACCCGTCTCTATAAGAGGCAGCGGCTGCCCCCTGGTCCAACTCCTCTGCCACTAATCGGAAACTTGATGGAAGTCAGAAATGGACAGATGGCGAAAACACTAATGGAGGTAGGAGAGACCCACATGGTCCTTAATGACTACGATATTCAGCCCTAATACTTTGCGCTAGAGTTTAGGGTGAGGTTGACATGACATATGCACACAACACGTGATCTCCTAGTCCTTAAGTATACTTGGGTGATCAGCCAATCTACATAACTAGTCTGTCGGCCAATCAGGTGCTCAAGTCATTTGGCCAATCCAAGCCCTGAGAATTGTATTGGATCTCTCTGATTCTGTGTTGTGATAGATTGTTGCCAGTGGTGTAACATGAAGATCATGGGCCTCGATGCGAAAGTTCCAACGGGACCCCAATAATTGCAAATCTTTGATAGCAATAGAGACTTTTGGGGCCCCCCAGGCTCGAGGGCCCAGGTGCAATTGCAACCCCTGCATCTATTGTAGTTACACCCCTGATTATTACCTCTTTGTTCTCACCATCTGGTTACCTGGACCTGGTTCTGCCTTCTCTTCTTATCGGGATATGCTGACCTATGGATTGTTTCACCGGCCATCTGCCGGCCATTTTGGGACTCCTATCCTATGACCTTTGCTTGCCCTTGATCTTCTTTCTCTAATGTTCTTCTTTGACGTTCATCTATTTTACATACAAACATACCGTACATTGAAAAAAGACTTTGGTCCCATCAACCTTTCCCCACCAGTTCTATATTGTCTTAACACTGGATTATTCATAATCTACAATGCCACTTACTATGGGAAAAGCATTCGACCCTTTTATACAATATACAGCTGCATCTCAGTGAATTAGAATACCATCAAAAAGTTCGTTCATTTCAGTAATTCAATACATAAAGTGACACCCATATATTATATAGAGTCATTACACACAGAGGGATCTAATTCAAGTGTTTATTTCTGTTAATGTTGATGATTATGAAAACCCGAAGGTCATTATCTCAAAAAATTAAAGTATAGAGGATGAAGGGTCTGAGAGATAAAATATGACCTAAATAGGTATCAGAGGCTTCACCTTGTGTGGTTGTGAGAGTCACAACCACTATAAAAGGAGATCACGGCTGCTGCAGTCCCCAGCGTGGTGCATATAGAGTAGGGAGGATGAAGGGTTAAAAACCACGCTGCCGTATTCAACAAGACATCAAAGGGTGAGTATAATATTGATTTATTAGTCAATGCGTTTCAGGGTTCCCAGAAACATGGCGATATGATACTGATTTTTGAAGATATTCTAATTTATTGAGATGAACTGGTATTATTGAATTTACCATGACTATGGCTCAGTGGTTAGCACTGGAGTCCTGGTTTTGAATCCCACCAAGGACAACATCTGCAAGCAGTTTGTATCTTCTCCCTGTGTTTGCTGGGTTTCCTCCGGGTTCTCCGGTTTCCTCCCACACTCTAGATTGTGAGCCCCAATGGGGACAGTGTTCTAAATGTATGTAAAGCACTATGGAATTAATAGAATATATACGGTATTATTATTACTACCTATTGTGCATTCCTCAGTCTGACTGCTCTAACTGTAAAGAACCCTTTCTTTCCTATTATGTATGGCATGGTGGCATATACCATCCGGTAAGGATGAAGATCTTTAATGCTTTATTGAAAATCCCAAAAAACGGTATGAATTTAAATGTGCGTATAAATAACTGACGTGTTCCTGGCACCTAGCCGCGTCCTTAGGCATAGTGTAACTATTGCCATGACGTTTTTTGCTGATGTTATATGCACATTTGGATTTCCACAGTTTTTCATGAATTATTCAATAAAGTATTAAAGATTTTAAGCCTTACCAGATCGTTTGTGCTGCCATATATCCTTTGTTTTATCTCTTCTATATGCTGGACGGCACTATCAGGATTAAAGGGACTCTGTCACCAGGTTTTTGCCATCTCATCTGACAGCAGCATAATGTAGAGACAGAGACCCTGATTCCAGTGATGTGTCACTTACTGTGCTGCTCACTATAGTTTTCATAAAATCACTGTTTAATCAGCAGGAGATTATCATTATAGGACTAATCAAGTAGTCCAGCACATTCATTTACTGCTAAATCTAAAGCGGAGAAAACAGTAATTTTATCAAAGTGACAGCAAGCAGCTCAGTAAGTGACATATCGCTGGAATCAGGGTCTCTGTCTCTACATTATGCTGCTGTCAGATGGATGGCAAGAACCTGGTGACAGTGTCCCTTTAAGGCTTTCTTGGCAACCTTCAGCAATCGTGGCGAGCCCTACAAACCCTACTTACCTTTCCTATTTAGCTGGTAGAATCTCATTTCTTCCCTGGCAGTGAGCGCCCCCTGGTGTTTAGAAGGAATAAGTCATGTGCCGTCCTTTGTATTGACCACACATGCATCTATACAATTAAATGAGATCTGCTCTGAGATGTCTTTTTCCTAAGCTAAACAAGCCCAACTTTTCGATCAGAGGAGAGGCCTCCATCTCATGTCATAATATAGTCTCCATCTTCAAAGTGACCCAGGCTGAGATCATCTGATATACAGTATGTGTCCTTGCTATACATGAAAATAGAATCTTCAAAGAGGACTTAAACAATAGCACCACCTATTGGAAGTAGCAAATCCTAAAAGTCAAAATTGGCCTTATTAGCCAAATCATATTCTCAATTTGTAGTAAGGGTGTTTTGAGTTATTGGTCCTCATCAGTGCAAAGTATGAGATCTGATTTGGCTGTATAAGAGGCTTACACTGGGGATCTAAGGTATAACGTTTCGCCTTGTGGGAAGTGACATGCCAGTATAAGGAGATTGATAAGCCCCAGTGCTCCTCTGGGAGATATGCAAATTGTCTCTGTATAGATAAAGAAGACTTGAACTCTAGCGCCAATTATTGGAAGTAGTAATCCTAAAAGTTAGTTTCACCCCTTTACCGAGCCTTGTCATATGATTTAAAATTAAAATCAAACCAGAATCTCCATTTGCAGACACAGTGTTATTAGTACTATCTCTCATCATATGAGATCTGATCTGGCTGTGTAAAAGGCTAAAGGCCACGTCACACACACAGATAATTGGGCAGAGATTGTTGGCAGATCTCTGGTTGCAGTGAAATTATGGACACATTGTTACATTTGTACACAGTCACAAAATGGACCAATGTGTCCATGATTTCACTGCAACCAGAGATCTGCGAACAATCTCTGCACAATTATCTGTGTGTGTGACGTGGCCTTTAGCCTTTTACACAGCCAGATCAGATCTCATGCTTTGCACTGATGAGGAGCAGTAACCTGAAACAGTGTCTGCACATTTTATTCCTAAATCATATGAAAAAGCTCATTAAAGGGTCAACTTTGACTTTTAGGATTGCTGCTTCCAATGGGTGGCACTAGAGTTCAAGTCTGCTTTCAAGAGACATTGCATGTGCTATACAGTCAGACACATCCATTACACAGTACATAGCAGGACATATATATAAGAATATCTCAGCACAGGAGATGTGGTATAATCAGACCATGTCCCTGTACAGTCAGACACATCCATTACACAGTACATAGCAGGGACATATATATAAGATTATCTCAGCACAGGAGATGTGGTATAATCAGACCATGTCCCTGTACAGTCAGACACATCCATTACACAGTACATAGCAGGGACACATATATAAGATTATCTCAGCACAGGAGATGTAGTATGATCAGACCGTGTCCCTGTACGGTCAGACACATCCATTACACAGTACATAGCAGGGACACATATATAAGATTATCTCAGCACAGGAGATGTGGTATGATCAGACCATGTCCCTGTATGGTCAGACACATCCATTACACAGTACATAGCAGGGACACATATATAAGATTATCTCAGCACAGGAGATGTGGTATGATCAGACCATGTCCCTGTATGGTCAGACACATCCATTACACAGTACATAGCAGGGACACATATATAACATTATCTCAGCACAGGAGATGTGGTATGATCAGACCATGTCCCTGTATGGTCAGACACCTCCATTACACAGTACATAGCAGGGACACATATATAAGATTATCTCAGCACAGGAGATGTGGTATGATCAGACCATGTCCCTGTACAGTCAGACACATCCATTACACAGTACATAGCAGGGACACATATATAAGATTATCTCAGCACAGGAGATGTGGTATGATCAGACCATGTCCCTGTATGGTCAGACACATCCATTACACAGTACATAGCAGGGACACACATATAAGATTATCTCAGCACAGGAGATGTGGTATGATCAGACCATGTCCCTGTACGGTCAGACACATCCATTACACAGTACATAGCAGGGAACACTATAAAGATTATCTCAGCACAGGAGATGTGGTATGATCAGACCATGTCCCTGTATGGTCAGACACATCCATTACACAGTACATAGCAGGGACACATATATAAGATTATCTCAGCACAGGAACATTTTTATTAAACATCCAATTGTGGAAATTATTATTATTACAAGATCTATTAATTAAAATGAACTTTGCAGGAACATCCCCTCAACCTTACGAACTGTATTAGATCATCTATGTTTTAAACTGTTGGTGTGTAGAATTGTATACATTGCACACTCTTTACATGTCATGGTGACCGCACACATCATCATTGTATACCGTCACATGCATCTTCCTATCCTATGTCTTTCCTCTTTTTTGCAGCTGGGCAAGAAGTACGGCGCTGTGTACACCTTTCACTTTGGGCCTCGCCCTGTGGTTGTGTTTTGTGGCTATGAAGCCGTAAAAGAGGCTTTGGTGGATCATGGTGAAGACTTTATAGGTCGTGGAAAACAGCCGAGTGTGGACAGAGTGTTCAATGGATACGGTAAGAAAGTTATTCCTTATAAATATGAAAAAAACACCAAAAAAGATTCAACAATCGATCATGTATCAAGGAAATCGGTGAACGCAAGTGACTTTGTATAACGCGTTTCAAGGTGTATTCCTTGGTGGTTGTCCTGATAAAGGGGTGAGGAATACACCTTAAAACGCGTTGAATAAAGCCACTTCCGTTCACTGATTGGTATATGGTTGATCGTTCAGCAGCCCAGTTGAATTCCACATATTTCCTTTATTTTTTCACCTATTGGAAGTAGCAATCATGAAAGTCAAAAATGACAATTTATCTTGTCTTGCCATATGACTCAGGATAATAATAATTAACAACCATACTTATTGGGATTCTAGTCTGGTTATATCCTAAATAAGAAGGCTCGTTAAAGGGTCGATTTTGACTTTCAGTATTGCTACTTCCAATAGGTGGCGCTAGAGTTCAAACTCTCTCTCTCTGAGGAGACAATGTGCATTAAACAAAACAAAACAAAAAAACTTTGCACGTTTAGAATTGCAGTAATTGTGCTGACCCGGAGAATCATCCGTACCACACATACAACATACAGGCTGTAAAGACAAAACCCCAAAAATGATGAAATTGCATTTTTTTTAACCCCTTAACCATCAGGCAGAAAAATGAAAAAATAGGTTACAGCTCTGGAGGAGCGAAAAACAAAAATGCAAAAAACAGTCAAGACGGGGTTAAGCAAATAATTTACTGATATGTCTACTGCTGCTCAATTTTTAAAAATGGTGCTCAGTGCCAAAGAAATGTCAAAAATGTTTAATACTTGGAGCTACTTTTCTATTAATTTAAAAAAAAATATATCACTATAACCAAAAATAATTTCAATTTGAGTGAGTTTCTAGAGAAAAAATAATAAAGCCTATCTACTAGGAAAATAAGAGTGAGAGCCGTGTCTAGAGACTGTTATGCACATGCAAACCCTGATGTGGATAAAGGAGAAATAAAGTCTATCTAACTGCTACCACACCTGCCCCTTCTGGTTCCTGTACAGATTAGTATCCCTAGCAGCACTGCCCCCTTCTGGTTCCTGTACAGACTAGTATCCCTAGCAGCACTGCCTCTTCTGGTTCCTGTACAGACTAGTATCCCTAGCTGCACTGCCTCCCTCTGGTTCCTATACAGACTAGTATCCCTAGCAGCACTGCCTCTTCTGGTTCCTGTACAGACTAGTATCCCTAGCTGCACTGCCTCCCTCTAGTTCCTTTACAGACTAGTATCCCTAGCAGTACTGCCTCTTCTGGTTCCTGTACAGACTAATATCCCTAGCTGCACTGCACACTTCTGCTTCCTGTAAAGACTAGTATCCCTAGCTGCATTGCACTCTAAACATTCCTGTACAGACTAGTATAACTAGTATCCTAGCTACACTGCACACTTCTAGTTCCTGTACAGACTAGTATCCCTAGCTGCACTGCACACTTTTGCTTCCTGTAAAGACTAGTATCCCTAGCTGCACTGCACTCTAAACGTTCCTGTACAGACTAGCATAACTAGTATTCTAGCTGCACTGCACACTTCTGGTTCCTGTACAGACTAGTAAATCTAGCTGTACTGCCCCTTTCTGGTTCCAGTACAGACTAGTATCCCTAGCTGCACTGCACCCTGGAATCAGAAGAGTAAAAATAACTCCATCCATGATGTGATAGGTCAGAGTCAAAATAAGTAAGTGCACATACCTGAAACCACAAACTAAAGGAATAGAAGCAAAGTTAAAAAGACAATCAGCACTTGCACAGGGATCGACCAGGCTGGAGTTCAGCGTAGAAGAAAACTGACCACGCAGCCCAGGGTGCCTGGATCAAGTGTCAAGGAATGGGATTTTTTGTCATACCTCTTGCAGTTATAGAGATATTGGAACTTTTCTCAAGTTGTGGTGGCCATTACAAAATAAGAAGAGAGAAGCTCTGGCACTACTCACGGTACAGGGCAGAGAGTAATCCGGGATCCTTGTCATGGCTTCTCTTCATGCACCATAGACCTCGCTGGGTACTCATCGGAAAATAGAAGATGCAGGTTGAAGTTATGAAGAAGAAGTGTCTGCGGCACTCCAGGTCCATAAAATCACCGATTATTTAGTAATCTTGAAAACTTATTTTACTTGGGGGGTTATGAAGGGTCTGAAAGATAAAATATGACCTAAATAGGTATCAGAGGCTTCACCTTGTGTGGTTGTGAGAGTCACAACCACTATAAAAGCAGATCACGTCTGCTGCCGTCCCCAGCGTGGTGCATATAGAGTAGGGAGGATGAAGGGTTAAACACCGTGCTGCCGTATTCCTGGAGGTATCAAAGGGTGAGTATAATATTAATTAGTCAACGCATTTCAGGGCTTCCTGAAACGCCTTGCTACATGGCAATATGATATTTATTGTCCTGAGGAAGGGGCCAGGGAGCCTTGAAACACGTTGACTATTAAATCAATATTATATTCACTCTTTGATGTCTTGTGGAATACGGCAACGTGGTTTTTAACCCTTCATCCTCCCTCCTCTATATGCACCACGCTGGGGACTGCAGCAGCCGTGATCTGCTTTTATAGTGGTTGTGACTCTCACAACCACACAAGGTGAAGACTCTGATACCTATTTAGGTCATATTTTATCTCTCAGACACTTCATCCTCCCTACTTTAATTTTCTGAGATAACGACCTTTGGGTTTCCATAATCATCAACATTAACAGAAATAAACACATTGAATAGATCCCTCTGTGTGTAATGACTATATAATATATGGGTTTCACTTTATGTATTGAATTACTGAAATAAATGAACTTTTTGATGATCTTCTCATTCATTGACATGCTCCTGTATCAGCCTGAAGTTTCCTTGTTAATGCAAAATTCTAAACTAATCAGTCTCTAATATTCTAATATTGTAGGATATAGGGCAAAAAAACAGTAAGCACAGACTTTCCAGCATTATCATTAGTAAAATCTGAACGGTAAAGTTGTGCCGCACAATTGCCTCCCTCCAGGGGTGAGTATAGGATTGTTGCAATGTGTGCGACCCGCTCCGAAGACACAAGGGGGCAACTGTCACCTCCAGGACAGCTGGAATAGTACACTATGAAGTGTTACTCCCATATTGTTCTTGCACATGGGAAATTTTCTGTCTGTATCCAGCAGTGCCTCAAACCCAGATGAAACCCTTTGTGAGTGCGGTTTGTACAAACGCTTCCCTGAATTTCCTGAATTTGTTCTGAGCACTTTAATAACAGTTAGGACTGTTCGCACATCTGTAAATGCACCAGCATCATCATAGGTTATTGGTGAGAGATCAGGCAAAGAGTGACACCATGATTGTTTTCAGGTTTAATTGCAAGTGAAGGAAATCGGTGGCGTCAGCTTAGGCGCTTCACCCTCACAACATTCCGAAATTTTGGAGTTGGTAAGCGGACTATTGAGGACAGGATTAAGGAAGAATGCAGCTCCTTAGTGGAAGAACTCACGTCATATAAAGGTAAATTCTATGTGTTACTACTTTACTAAGTTACTTTGGAGACCATCAATAAAACACATTAGGTGTTCAATATAGTACGGAAGGAAACCTGATTCTCTTAATTCCTCTATTAGAGGAAGCTACCATATAAGTATTTGACACAAGACTAAGGGTCCCGTTACACTTGGCGACGTTCCAGCGATCCCAGCAACGATACGACCTGGTAAGGATCACTGGAACGTCGCTACGCGGTCAGATCTACTGAACGATGCAGGAACGATGCGGCGACCCGTATAATGACCTCGGCGGTCGTTGGGACCCTGTCACACAGCAGCTAGTCTGACGACTCAGACCTGAGTTCTGAGTTGCCAATGAGGTCGTTGTTAAGACGTCAAACACACTGATGCATGCTGCTCAGTGGGAAACAGGCGATCAAAAAATGGTCCAGGCCATTCCGACACAATCGGCGATGTCACAATGGGGGCTCAGTCGCTGCTAAGTGTCAAACATAGCGAGATCGCTGGCGAGGTCGCTGTTGCGTCACAAACCCTGTGACACAACAGAGATCTCCCTAGTGATCGCGCTATGTGTGATGAGGGCTTAAGGATATAAACCAGATCAGAATCTTCACAACAATATAGTAACTCCTTTCTTCAGATAGCTCCTGGGGTTTTGCTCTTCATCAGTCATATCAAGGTACTGGTTGCATGGCTAAATAGGCTTTAATGGATTGTCAGGGGATACTGTTTTTTCTTGACGAGAAAAGCACTTAAGGCCCCGTCACACCTGGCGACGGGGCTGGAGATGTCGGTGGCGACTTGCGGGTGCGCACACGTTTTTGGCGCCCCGCCAGCGTCGCCGTCCCCCATTTACATGGGGCAACATCTCCAGCACCACACCGGCGAGCTGTCAGGCGGCATCGCCGCCGGGGTGTCTGGAATCCCCAGCGGCGATGCAGGACAATGGGAGCTTATGGCTCCCATCGCCTGACAGGTCGCCGGCATCCAGTTACATGGGGTGATGTGTTCACATCGCCCCAGTTCGGTCACCTGGTTTCAGAGCACTGCTCTGAAACCAGGCGACCTCCTGGCACCTATGTAATTGGCGACGATGTCGCCCCGTGTGACGGGGCCTTAATAGGAGAACTAATTTTCATCTCATTGTCTAAAATTTCTTCTTTATCCAGGTCGTGAGTTTGATGCAGCTATAATCATCACCAAAGCCGTTTCCAATGTCATCTGCTCGGTGGTGTTCGGGAGGCGCTTCCAGTACGATGACGTTCGCTTCCACAGGATGTTGGATATTTTTTATGAAACGTTTGAGCTCATGAGCTCCATCTGGGGACAGGTACAATAACAGGAAATCCTGATCTTGTGTTTTCTAGCCATTCAATCAATTCACAATGTACCAACCATAGACTACTTATGGCAATGCTATTATATTTTTTATTCAGTTCTCCTTATATGATCATGAAGGCCGCCATCTTTCCCCTGTTGCTGTATAAATAGTCTTGCAGATTCGCTTCACATAACAAAACTTGATTTAGTTTATTAACATCTATGCAAGAGTGTAGTGAACATGCTCTGAGGTGAGCTTGTATTATGAGCATGTACAGTAACCTATTGGCATGCTTTGTGACAAGAGCAGTAGCCATTGCGCATTGAAGGTGAAGAGAAGAGGAGCTATGTTTAGTTCTCATTGTCAAGAGTTAACCAAGCTGATCCCAGCCCGAATGTACACAAGTGTGTTGGCCTATTGTGAAAACACTGACAAGCAACAACAAGTGTGGATATCTCAGGAATCTAATGGCGTAGGGCAAAACACGGCAGAGACAAAGATTGAGTCCAGTATTATAATATCACACGTGAAAACAGTTCATTAACACAGTTCATGCAAACTGCAGAGTCGATACGGAAATAGTCCTTTAGATACAGTTTACACAGTGCAGAGCTGGTAATGAAATAGTCTTTAAGCAATCACAGTCTTGTATATTGATACAGTGTAGTGCAGCTATACTAGAGTCCAGAAACAGTCCTGAGCACTGCACTAGTAAATAATAACAAACTGATGAAATAGCAACTGCAGAGTCTTGTGATATAGCTAAGCTTGTAAGAGAGTGGCCTGTGTGTAATGGTAGCACAAGAAATACTTACTGACCACAGCCTGTAGCTGTTAAGCAAGCCAAGAACAGGTGTAGCCAACATAGCAGACAACTGCAGAGAAATCAGAATAACCAACCCGGAGTAGCTGGAAAAGGAGCAACTGAGGTGATGCACAGGGAAGCCAGAGTTGGATCAAAATACTCAAGTAAGGCCTGAAAGTTGGCCCAGAGCTTAAAAGGTATTAAAACAGAAATGCATGGAGAGAACAAAGTAGCAGACACCATCTTGGAGAAGGCTAAGGAGACACAGAAGATAAATGTTGGAAAAAATGTGGCCTTGACTTGCAAGACCACATAAAGTTTAATGAAGTGACACATAGTCCATCATATGTCATTGAGGTGTTAAACAGACGAGAGGCACAGTTCTCAGATCAACATTTTAAAACACTTATAACATATCCCATGGATAAACTATACATTTCAAAGATATTATCATTATTTTAAGACAGGTTTATGATGTCTGTATCATTTTAAAGAGTCTTATAGATTATTTATTGTTCCAGATTACAGACATGATCCCAATGATAATGAACCACATTCCCGGACCCCACCAGAAAATCACCACGTTATTGGAAGAGCTGAATGATTTCATTGCTGAGCAAGTGAAGCTGAACCAAGAGACGTTGGATGAACAGAGTCCCAGGGATTACATAGACTGCTTCCTCATGAAGATGCAAGAGGTAGCTGCAACAAGGCTCTTCTTAATAAATTGATATTCATTGTACAAGAGTGATTTGGAGGAAGACAATATAAGGATATTAAACCTAGAATTAAAGCGTAATTAAACGGGATATAGATGACCTCGCTGTAAGGGTTCATGTAAAGAGTCGTATTTTGGTCCGAGTTCAGTCCGTTGACGAGCCCTCCTGCTTAAGGCCCCGTTAAACGGCACAATATCCTTAAAGATATCGCTCAAACGTCACGGGTTTGGAGTCGTTCAAACAACATCGTTAGGACGTCGTTGTGTGTGACACCGAGATGCGACTACGATAAATCGTTGGATCTTTGATTGCAGATGTGAGAACATGTTCTCAAATCAGACGATCCTCGATCAGCCAAAATGCTGCATCGTTGTGTGTGACACCGCGATAACATTGTCATTTATGACTTCCCCTATTCACATCAGTGAGCAAGTATCGTTCGCTGGGTTGTGCGCACGATAGCTGGATTGTTGGTGAGACGTGCACGATAGACATGTGACATCTCACCAACGATCTCTAAACGATGACCTAACGACCGCGCTCCCGTGAGATCGTTAGTGATATTGTTTCAACGTCGTGCCGTGTAACAGTACCTTCAGGCTCCTTTCACATCTGCGGTAGTTTCAGTTCAGGATCTTTCAGTCAAAGCCGGATCTCTTCTGCTTTTTTTAAGTATTTTCACATCAGCGTTTTTTCAAATCCGGCTGAATTCTGTCTTTATTTTGAAAAACCAGATCCGGCACCATCGTGTTCTGTCTAATGCATTTGTAATGGAGATCCAGAAATGTGCGGTCACTTGAGGTTCCATCTGGATTCGGCAAATCCGGCACTGCAGGCTATGGACATAAATTGCTGCTAATGGAGGTTTTAAAACAAGTCTGAAGTTCTGCCTTTGCCGGATCCGGATGAAACCGCTGCTATTTTAGCTCTACTTTATTACTGTCCACCTATCATAGCTGTCTACCGCTTAGCTGCATGATAGCAAAGGAAACCTACAACTCTTTGGGTTGGATCAGTGTTCCCCAACCATGTTTTCAGGATTTCCTTAGCATTGCACAGGGGCTGGAATCTTCACCTGTGCAGGGGATAAGATTATCACCTGTGCAATGCTAAGGAAACTCTGAGGACATTCACTGTTAGTGGCCTTTGAGGACTAGAGTTGGGTAAAACTGGGCTATATTCGACAGGATGGGTATTGTTCACGTTGGTCTTGATGAGGGGTCATGCTGGAGTCAGACGTTCCTGATTCATGGAGAGGTGCTCCACTCGGCTATCATCGTCACTCTAGTCAGGGGCGGACCTACCATGGTGCAGCTGGTACCCCGACCGGGTAGGGGACCCCTCAAGCCTGCAAGGGGGCCCCCAGCCGACCCCCATGTCCCTGTGTCAGAGGAGAGGGGGTTAACTGAGGGAAGCTTCCTGCTTCCCTCGGCGGATCCCGCGCCTCCTCTCCTCTGCTGTCCCGGCACACAGATCTACAATGCAGCGCAGGTAAGAGCCGCACGCTCCCCCCAGCCCTCGCCCGACCCTGCCACCACCCTTCCCCCTCATCATGGTTCTGATACACGCTTGAAAGCCTTGTTACGGCACCATGGGGAGATGGAAAAGAGGGCACGATCGATTTAAAAGAGGCCAGCGACCACCCACCACCCCCCCGTCCTCGCCGACCCTGCCAGCACGCCCCCCCCCAAGCCTGCACCAGGGCCCCGCAGGCTGTAGGTCTGCCACTGACTCTAGTAGACAGTGAACAGAACGGTAGGGCTTATACAAGGCGATCTCTCCATTTCACACTGGTCATAGTCTTGATACCAGGGAAGAACTGAGGATATAAGCAGTAGGGTTCCTAGAGGTAAGGCCTATACCAATGTAATAATGATCACCTATCAGCTTTTTGTAGATTGGAATTCACATTGATGTATAGAATGTATCTGGTGGACGTCTGAGTTCTGATCTCACATTTTTAGGAGAAGGACAATCCTGAATCAGAATTTAACATGAGGAATCTAATTCTCAGTCTCAACAATCTGTTCTTTGCTGGTGGCGAGACAGTGGCCACAACTTTAAAACATGGATTTCTTGTGCTCCTCAGGTATCCGGATATACAAGGTATGTATTGCATATTAAAAGGGGTCAAAACAGTTGTCTTCCCTCTATGTTGTGCCGTTAATGTGTCAATTAATTTAATATAACCTTTAATTAAGATGCCTTAAAAAGTAATAGTTCTTTTTTTTTTAAGCTAAGATACATAAAGAAATAGATGAAGTGATTGGACGGGATCGGCAGCCAAACATTGACGACCGGAGCAAGATGCCATACACGGACGCTGTGATTCATGAGATCCAGAGATTCAGTAATGTGATCCCTATGAATGCACCCCATTCAGCTACTAAGGACACAAACTTTAGAGGATACACTATTCCCAAGGTACCAAATGAAATTATAACAAACGGTTCTGTCATAGTAATGTATAGTTGAAATAAGTCAAGAGCATTCACTGATACAGCCAAGTGCTATATGTCACGGATGGTTATGACGGACTGGGGTTCCCTAGGTGACCCAGTTCTCAGAAGTACCTTTAAAGGTGAGGATATCTTGGCCACCACCCTTGCCCTGCTCCTGACCAGCCCTAGGCTAGCACCCTCTCACCACCACCCAGGGACTGGGATAAACAAAGCAACTCCGACACACAATGCCATTCTCAAAGAAGGCTACAGGGCAGCTTTA
This sequence comes from Allobates femoralis, assembly GCA_033576535.1. Taxonomy (NCBI): domain Eukaryota; kingdom Metazoa; phylum Chordata; class Amphibia; order Anura; family Aromobatidae; genus Allobates; species Allobates femoralis. The sequence continues at coordinate 163,795,922 of JARQOC010000008.1, forward strand.
GCAGTAACATCAAACAACATCCACAATGCTCATGGTCTTGCAGAGAAGGAACTCTATCAGCGATATCAGGTGATGGGTTATGGGACCATTTAAAGGCTGGGATAGTGGTCAAACCACATCAGCTGATACACACAGCAACACCAACTAACATTGCAGTGCCACAGAAACTACCTTTAACCCTTAAGGTACAAAAGGAAATTAACTCCATTTAAACTACTGTAAAGCAGTCTACATGTGACACTGTATATGGGATATGAAGGCTTTGTATGGTTTGAAGCAATATATTTTGTTGGAGTAATACTCTGGGTGTATGAGTAGCAGAAATATTGTGTAAAGTGAGGAATGCAGAGCAAAAACAGTTAATACACTGAGCTGCTGTGTGAGATGCAGAGTCATTGGACGTGTGGAGTAAGTAGTAACACGTCTGCCCATAAAACCCTTGTTTACAGCAGACAAAAAAAGCAAGATTTCAGACGGTGTTAGTGACACTCTCTGACTGATGTGACGCCCCAAGGAACAAGTTATGGACACATTGAATCACGTTAAAATCTGCATGATGCACTGCAGAGGTTGTAGTCTGCCCCGGAAGGAAGAGATAAACCTTAATGGATGAGAGCCATCATTATGAGAGATATCTGTCTACACCCTTTGATGTCTCGTGGAATACGGCAGCACAGTTTTTAACTCTTCATCCTCCCTACTTTAATTTTTGAGATAATGACCATTGGGTTTTCATTGGCTGTAATCCATAATCATCAACATTAACAGAAATAAACACTTGAAATAGATCACTCTGTAATGACTGTACATAAAATATGTGTTTCACTTTATGTATTGAATTACTGAAATAAATTAACTTTTTGATGATATTCTAATTCATTGAGATGCTCCTGTATTTTATAGACCCGATCAAACTGTTGTTCTTACTATGAAAATCCATATCTTAAAGCAGTAGTAGTAAACCTTCCTCTATTTCAGAGCCACACTTAGTTTTGAGAGAGGATTGAGTGCTCCCCCTCTCAGTCCCCAGAGTAGTGACCTGTGGATCCCACTCCTCCACCCAGAGCCTAAATGTCTATATAGAAATCACACTGAAACAATATTGAGGGGATTCCTACCTTACCTCTATATGGTATTCTTGCATAAAATACTCTTAGCCTCAAGCACCTCCTCTGACTGGCAGCGTCATCCTATACCAAGACCAGTATTTGGTCAGAAAAAATTGGAGTCCGGCTCATCAATATAGTGCATGCAAAATAAAAATGTACATGGTCGACATGACCCAGACGACGCGTTTCTACTGCACTAAGCAGCCTTACCCATGACTCACATTCAGATCTGCTCTTCTATGTGGGGCTACTAACAAAAGTCACCATCTGTAGACCTGATCTTCATAGCTGTTTGCTAGCCCTGGTGTTTATGCACCAAACTGGAATATAGCCGCGAGCCACACATCATGGGTCCCTGAGCCACATGTGGCTCCTGAGCTACAGGATGGAGATTCCAGTCTTAAAGACTATATAATCCTTTCTAAACATTTGCTTGCCTAATATTAAAATGAGTATTTTATGGGTTTAGCTAGAGTTGTGTGTCGTAGAATGTAAAGGACGCCTGAGGACCGCAAATTATCAACATTGCCCATTACATTTGTATCACACGACGTACATATTGCACTATCCATTTAAAGGAAAACTGTCAGGCCAAAAATCCATATGTAACTGGTATTATTTTCTAATTTCTAACTCTAAACTTTCTCTATTCATGTACAGTATTTCTATTATTAATACTCCCCTCCTATCTTCTATAAACTTCAAAATAAAAGACTAATTCCCTCTGTCAGTGATTTCTCTGCTTCCCACTCAATGATTGACTATTCATGCTTCATGACACTGTTCTGCCTCCTCTCTGATCTGTTTGTTGTGTGACTCATTCACAGCAGACAGAGAAGGGAGAGGGGAGGAGGGGGGATTAGCTGCAGCTCTACGTGTCGTTGTGTGTATCTGAGGCATGTGTGTAGTGTGTGCAGTCTGAGATATATCTATGGGCCGTTTCACATCTGCGCTCAGCTGCATTATGCAGCATTGTGCTAGCGCAGGAGGGAGCACAGTGCAAGCGCAGTCTAACGCAGCTGAGCGCTACTGAAGCGCATTGCGTTACCGCTGCCATTACCTTGCATGGGCAAGCGCATCCCAATGCAACCCGGAAGCGCAAATGGAAGAGGGTTGTGTCACAGCGCATGTGCTAGTCGAGATGCACCGGAAACGCGTAATGAGAGGTTTCCAGTGCGTCCAGACTAGCACATGCGACACAACCCCTCTTCACACTTGCGCTTCCGGGTTGCGTTGGGATGCGCTCGCCCATACAAGGTAATGGCGGCGGTAACGCAATGCGCCTCAGTTGCGCGCAGCTGCTTTAGGTTGCACTTGCACTGCGCTACGTCCTGCGCTAGCACAATGCTGCATAGGGCAGCTGAGAGCAAATGTGAAACGCCCTAGCATTTATACAGCAACTGGACTTTTCGGCTTGGAAATATAATGGACAGGACTAATGCACCAGCTCCTTGCAGGATATGAAGATGCTGATAACATGGAAACTAGAAAGTGCACAATAATAGTTTTACATGTTTTTAAAGGTCTGCCCACACACTATTCAAGAGTAGTATTAGTATCATACTGAAAAATCACCTGACAGAGTCCCTTTAATATACATTTTTGCTACAGAATTATTTAAAGACTCAAACTTCAAGAATATGCAAAGTTGATGATTTTACCTTTATGTTCTAGGGTACGGGAGTCTGTGCCTTGCTGTGTTCTGTACTTGAAGATCCTACGTATTTTGCTACCCCAGGGAAGTTTAATCCAAACCATTTCCTGGATTCTGAAGGAAATTTTAAGAGAAATGAGGCCTTTGCACCATTTTCTCTAGGTAAGTGCACACAAAGCAAAAGTGCCATGGATTTCTAAAACCCCATCTTCTCATCATAAACATTCTGCATGATCAGCATATGTAAGATATCAATTGTTAGGATATGCATGAAGCGATCATAGAGATGGGGCGGCCCTGGAGCAAAATACTGATGAGACAGCCACTTACAACCTTCCAAGATGGAGGGGAGAGGGTGTTAGCATAAGACGCACACTAATAAGGCTTAAATAGGGAGAAATAAGTGAGATACACAGTGTCTGAACAATAGCCTATTAGCGGCTGCTAGCATAAGACGCACACTTATAAGGCTTAAATAGGGAGAAATAAGTGAGATACAGTTTCTGAACAATAGCCTAGTAGCGACGCCAGTTAGGGTGGGCTTGTTAATACTATGTGAGTGTATCATCAGCACAGGCTTACCACCTAAATTCAGAAGGCTCCACTACAAACTATGAATCCCTTTAAAAATGTAGTAATCACATGACTCAATCATTGCCAATGTCCGTCACTTGGTGTTGTTTTAGCACACGCTAGCTGAGGTCCACACAGTTGGGGATTGGAGCGCTACCTACATAGGGGAGGCTCACCAGCGCACTCCGCTCATATGTGCCCATTTTAATAATCTCCTTCGTTGCTGGTAAACTAAAGAAACAGTTTATAAAATTCTACATGTCCTTTATTTCCATTGGATATACAAGGAACTTTTCTACTCAGTAGGGATGGGCGAATCTACTCGCTAGGACTCGTTACTCGGCGAGTAGTAAGGGACTCGCAGGACTCGGTACTCTGCGAGTTTCCCAGTGATTACTCGCACGAGTCCAATGCAAATCAATATCAATCCTAGTTTTGTCAGAAACGCTGACAAAACTAGGATTGCCATTGTTTGCATTAGACTCGTGCGAGTAATCACTGGGTACTGTGCCAGTGATAGCAGGGAAACTCGCAGATAACTGCTGTTTCTTTGCGAGCGGAGTCCAGCTGTCTTCTCTGTGCAGCTCCAGGGTCCTAGAGCCCACCTGCTCACAGACATTATGTAGCAGTGCTGAGATTGTTCTCAGTCTGCTCATTCCCTGTGTACAGACATGAATGTCTGTGCACAGAGATGATGTAGCAGTGCTGAGATTGTTCTCAGTCTGCTCATTCCCTGTGTACAGACATGAATGTCTGTGCACAGAGATGATGTAGCAGTGCTGAGATTGTTCTCAGTCTGCTCATTCCCTGTGTACAGACATGAATGTCTGTGCACAGAGATGATGTAGCAGAGCTGAGATTGTTCTCAGTCTGCTCATTCCCTGTGTACAGACATGAATGTCTGTGCACAGAGATGATGTAGCAGAGCTGAGATTGTTCTCAGTCTGCTTATTCCCTGTGCATAGACATCTATATTTATGCACAGGGGATGTAGCAGAGAGGACATCGCGTTTTGCACTGCGTCGGACGGAAGAGGATTTTTTTAATTAAAGATGGAGTCCGTAATGGCTTTTTTTTTTATTTCTAATAAAAAATTTTCCTTGCGTTGTGTTTTTTTTAAAACAATTTAATAGAAATTCATGGCGGTCATGTCTAATATTGGCTTGACCGCCATAAATTTCGGGCTTAGGGCCAGCTGATAATACAAAGCTGGCCCTAACCTCTTTATTACCCAGCGTGCCACCGCTACCAGGGCCGCTGGAAGAGCGGGGTTCAGCGCCAGAGGATGGCGCTTCAATGAACGCGCCATCTTCTGGGGCGGCTGCGGGCTGCAATTTGCAGCGGGGGGTGCCCAGAAAGCTTGGGCATCCCTGCGCTGCGGATTCCAGCCCCCAGCTGCTTAGCTGTACCTGGCTAGACATAGAAATTGCGCGGAGCCCCACGCATTTTTTTTTTATTATTTCATGAATTTCAGAGTCAGAGTCTCAGAGTCAGAGTCAGAGTCAGAATCTCAGAATTTCATGAAATAATTAAAAAAAAATGCGTGGGGCTCCGCGCAATTTCTATGTCTAGCCAGGTACAGCTAAGCAGCTGGGGGCTGGAATCCGCAGCGCAGGGATGCCCAAGCTTTCTGGGCACCCCCCGCTGCAAATTGCAGCCCGCAGCCGCCCCAGAAGATGGCGCGTTCATTGAAGCGCCATCCTCTGGCGCTGAACCCCGCTCTTCCAGCGGCCCTGGTAGCGGTGGCACGCTGGGTAATAGAGGTTAGGGCCAGCTTTGTATTATCAGCTGGCCCTAAGCCCGAAATTTATGGCGGTCACGCCAATATTAGACATGACCGCCATGAATTTCTATTAAATTGTTTTAAAAAAAACACAACACAAGGAAAATTTTTTATTAGAAATAAAAAAAAAAGCCATTAGGGACTCCATCTTTAATTAAAAAAATCCTCTTCCGTCCGACGCAGTCCAAAACGCGATGTCCTCTCTGCTACATCCCCTGTGCATAAATATAGATGTCTATGCACAGGGAATAAGCAGACTGAGAACAATCTCAGCTCTGCTACATCATCTCTGTGCACAGACATTCATGTCTGTATACAGGGAATGAGCAGACTGAGAACAATCTCAGCACTGCTACATCAAGCAGCAGGCGGGCTCTAGGACCCTGGAGCTGGCAGCCTGTACAGAGGAGACAGGATCTTATCTGTGCGAGTCAGCGATTACTTACAAAGTAAACGAGCAATGCAAATAAATGACAAAACTAGGATTGCTTCAGGCTGAAGCTTCCGAGACACATCTGCGATTTGTAAATCTCACACTACTCGCTATTACTCGCTTCCCCATTCATTAACATTGGACTCGCTAGACTCGCAACGAGTAGCGAGTCCTGTGCTCGGACTCGCTAGAGTCAAGCGATTCCGAGTAATTTAGGATTCGCCCATCACTACTACTCAGACCTTAAAGTATGATTGGATATGTGACCATAGATGGATACATGACCATGATGACCAATCTATGGCCAGAGTGGTGTTATCAATTCATAAGGAGCATCACCCTGACATTTGATTATGGTCACGAGTCCATGTATGACCAGCTATGAAAATCCCAATGTAAGCAATCTGCACAATTTGGCATAAAGAAAGTGTTATGAAAGATTTTATACATAGGAAAATATAAGAGGTTTCTGTATATTTGATACTATTTGTTTTTCCTTCCAATAGGAAAAAGATTATGTATCGGAGAAGGTTTGGCCCGCATGGAGCTTTTCTTGTTCTTTACATCCATTCTACAAAAGTTTGCCCTGACATCACAGACAAAGTTTACCGACTCTGATATTTACCCCAGAATGGCCGGTTTTGCCAATGTTCCCATTCCTTACAAGATGTCTTTTGTGTCACGTTGAAAAAGAAACTCTGAGGATCATTTCCATCCTACACACTTGACATTTTTGGTCTACATAGTCCACACAAGTGTGGTAGGACCGTATTGGACATGTGGTAGCACCTTACTGGATATGTGGAGTGACCTTTTTGGACATTTGGTAGGACATTATTGGACCTGTGGTAGGACCATACTGGACATGTGATAGGACCTTAACGGACATGTTTTACGACCTTATTTGACATATGGATGGACTTTATCAGACATGCAGTATGACTTTATTGGATATGTGGTAGAATCTTATCAGACATGTGGTTATGAAAGTGGTAAGCCAAACTTACGACTCCTCAGTTTCCCGGAATTCGACTCGGACTCCAACTTCACTACAATGGAAACTGACTCTGACTCAACGACTTCAACACCACAGCCCTGGCTGTGGACTCAGGAAGTGGAGCCTACTGCTCCAAATCTTCATTTTTCCTGAATCCAACTCCAACTCCACCAAAATTGACTCCAACTCCGTGACTCCAAATCTGACTCCACAGCCTTGCATGTGGTAGGGCCTTATGGGACATATGATAAGACCTTACTGGACATGTATTAAGACCTTATTTGACTTATGGTAGGACCTTATTGGGCATATGGTAGGACCTTATTGGACATGTTCAAGGACTTTATTGGACTTGTGGTAGGCCTTTATTTAACAAATGATAAGACCTTACTGGACATGTATTAAGACCTTATTGGACATATGGTAGGACCTTATCAGACATGTGGCAGGACCTTATTGGACTTGTATAGGACCTTATTGAACATATAAATCATTAAAGAAGAGACGGCACTCACACGGTTTGAGATCGGTGATTTATTCAGGGAACAACAACATTCTGTGCAGGGAGGAGAGGGGAGCAGCTGACGATGATTTTAAAATTCCCCCGTTGTATTAATTTTGCTAATGGTGACGTCAGCGTGTGTTGTGGACTCCGCCTATTTAGGAAGTGAGCTACACCTCCATTAGCCTATGACCCGTAGAAGCGCTTAAGCGCGAAACGGTGCCGAGTCAGCTGCTCCCCTCTCCCTCCCTGCACGGAATGTTGTTGTTCCCTGAATAAATCACCGATCTCAAACCGGGTGAGTGCCGTGTCTTCTTTAATGATTTATTACTGGACTGTTGTGCTTGGGACAGGCACCTCCCTTTGCCACCTGTTCGCTCCATATATTATCCGCCTGGCAAGCCGTCGGCTTTGGTGCCCCGATTTCCTCCTGTTATTTTAGATCCTTATTGAACATATGATGGGACCTTATCAGACGTGTGGTAGGACATTATTGGACATGTGGTAGGACCATATCAGCTGCTCATCAGGATGTGTTATGTAGACATAGGACATCTGTGGATATATGTTTCAACCTATGGAAAATCCACCATATGCAAATGCCTCTGTATAGTTTCCAAAATAGATGTTTGTGCTTAAAAAGTTCAGAAACAATGGGTTTTCACTGAAAAGTGATGTTGAAATCTGATTTTTTATTATACATTTCTTTTTCTTGCCCTTGATATACCTAACAATATCCAAATGACACAAGACTCTGATAAGAATATGTTCATGTTTTTTTTTTTTTGCACCAAAAACCAGATTAATGGCAAGAAAGCAACTATGTGCACAATATGTGCAGTTTTGCAGGATTATTTTTATTGTGGTTTCCTCCTACCTATTTTAATGATTTAAAAAGTACTGAAAGAATTGACATGCTTCAAAAAAAGCAGGAAGGCTTAAAGGAACTCTATGGAGATAAAAAAAAAAAATGGTGTACTGTCCCTGCCCTCCTACATGATGAAACTGAGCTGAGCCCTCCAGTTTTAGGATCTATAGATCGCTTATAAATCAATAAAATCATATCTGCTTCTCAGCACTCACCCCTCCCTCATGGGACAGAGAAAATCAGCCTCATGCTGCAGCAATGACAAGAGGTGTCAGGGGCGTGGACCCTGGGGACACCAGGATCATCTTACATTTCTACCCCCTCATACATTTGTATGAACAGAGACGTCGCCGCTGACCCCATGTTCACACTACAATCCTGCCCCTGAAATACCATCCTATGTAATGTAAATAGCAATCTTTACATCAAGCAGATATAAATACACACTATGATCTTTAGCTGTATTATGAGATGTTGGTGCATATTGTGTACTGCCATGTATCAGGCTAGTAGCAGAGGCAAAGCACTGCATTGATTAATTCAGCAATGTCATGGTCTCCCCTCCCCCATATCAACTTGGTAGCTTCTTGTCCCCTGACACTTTAGAACTATGCATGACTAAATTTCTCTGTCCCCAAAGAGAGGGGTGAGGGCTGAGGAGCAGATATGATTTTATTGATTTATAAGAGATCTATAGATCCTAGACCTGTAGTGCCCAGCGCTGCTTCGCCATATAGGAGGGCAGGGATAGCACAAAAACATGTAATCTCCCCGGAGTTCCTCTTTAAACGCAAGTGCTTGAGATTTCAGTAGTCTCATTGATAATGCTGGTACTGTAAGACGCTATGTATTTTATGCACCAAAACACGTGAACATATCCTAAATACAGGGGTTTGATCCTAATCTAATTGTGCAGGGTAATTTTAGTTGATATTGAGACTAAAGGGTAGCTGGAAGATATCTCTCTCTCATTATCTCATATAATTAATATAACTACATAAAGGACAACTGTGTGATGTGCATTATGTCTGGTTTTCGTATCAGCAGAGCAGTAGTGGAATAAGAGCAAAGTCCTAAAGCAATGAAAAAAGTCGTCTCGCCAATCTACAAAGTCTGTGTGTTTTTCAGCACTTTCCTCTTTTTCCATGAATTAGATGGTTACTGGCTAATACAGTACACAATTTCTTTTTTCACTGGACTTTTAGAGGCAGACATGGGCCCGAGAGGTAAGGGGGCCCATATCCGCCTCTAAAGCAGGTATAATTGTGCATTATAAGACATTGATGATGAAACATTGTCACAGGTGTGTCACATACTGATGTGATCTCTAAAGAATCTGAGATCCTCGTTGCTGCCCACTTGACTATAATCAGATATTGGAGTGGTTTCACTTTCTTTTAGCGCTTACAGGGTTAAGGACTCTTTCCCATCTGGCTGAGTACTTGTGTAGCCTTTATCTCAGGTGCAGCCCTTTAGGGCCACACCCTTTCGTTGTATGTACACACTTTTGGCTCCAGTTCAATGCCGGTTATATTCTGTATGCTGAACATTTTGAAAGGACCCTGTGTAATGAGAAGCTGAGGAGTTTGTTGCTGGTTTGTTTTGTCAATTTTAACCTGTTTGTTTTACCTCCCTCATGCTAAAACTAGTAGATCTCAAACTGCCTGGCGATAACACTTGGCAGTAGGTTGGATCTGAAGGCAAGGTCCACTTCTGAATGTCACCAGCAGGAAAGTGAAGACAGGGGAAGGTTTAAATGGCTGCAGCCTCAAGATAAAAGGTCACTCTAAATGAAAGAATGAAAACACCTGTTGATAGAAAAAGAATGGAAATAATTGAGTGCACTGCTATTATCTTAGTTTAACAGATAAAACGAAAGTGCTGTTATCGGAGGTGTTCTAACTTTTCACCTAGTACACAATATAAACTCTCACTCTAAATACCTTGACTAACCTTAGACCTTTTCTCTGATAATCCTGGTAAGGCAAAATATAATAAAAAGATACAGATGACAGGAAATCCAATTAAAGAATAAACATTGATGTCGCAAACATGACTGTGTGTTCCACTGGGATTCTAACTAGGATTTAGGATCAATCTATAAAGGACATAATGAAATAATTAATAGACAAAAGGGTAAAACTTTTACTACAGAAATTCCAATAAATAATTGGTCTACGGGCAAAAAAAAACCTGCATTCACTTATCATGAAATTGGGCTATGGCCAGTGGCAGCTCTCTTCCATCCGGTTTCCATCTCTCCAGGAGAATCAGGAAAAATTCAGATTTTTCTCACGGACACAAAAATCTCTCCTAATTGCCATCTCCCGGATTCGCCCGGATCCTCTCGGATCTGGGGCAATCTGGCGCTCCCTAACATGGGAGCCTATGGGGCCGGATTGCCCCGATCCAGCTGCTGATATTTCAGGACCGCGGCTAGCTCCCTTCGAACCGCGGTCCTGAATCATCAGCAGCGGCAGCACACCATACTGGAGGGCATATTAGCCCTCCGTTTCTGTGTGCTGATCCGGTCCTGGGCTGTCAGGTTCACCCTGACAGCCCCGGATCGGATCACACCCGCAGTGTGAAGCCGGCCTTACTAGAATCAAAGTAATCAATAATTAGTCAATATAGATAAAAAAAAATCATTTAATTAGCTTTGATGAAAATATGTTGACATTTAAAACCAAACCATCATGTATTATTGTCAATGTTATTACTACACTTGAAAAATTCATTTGATATAATTTCCATAAGAAGTGATCTCTGTTTTTCTGTGACTCCATTCACATATAATCTGTAGCCAAAACTAAACTCGGGGGACGAATGACATCCGGTAAAATTTGGGAATATTCGCAAAACCGGTCATTATCGGCCTGATGTCTTCCTCTGTGAGGCTTCTCTCTGGAGTTAATTTGAAGTGCTGTAAGATGGTCGTAAAGAATATGAATAATTCCATCCTGGCCAAACCTTCTCCAAGACAAATCCGCTTCCCTAGCAAGAGAAAAACTTGTTAGGTGCAAATTATACTTTGTTGATTGCATTTCGCCTTAAATTGTATATTCTGCTTCTATTTACTCTATTAATATGATTTTCAGCCTCATTGCCTTTGCACCAAAGATCTATCTTTCGTAGGCAAGGGTCACATGACTGTTTTCTTCCATATCTGAAAAAAAGGGTCCCATAATTTTGATCAAACAAAATAGAAAATATAAATCAGCTCCCCATGTTTTCTGAAATTCTTTAAAGGCAACCTGTTATGTCCTTTTTTGTTATTAAACCACCCCCAATGTTATTTAGACCATGTATTGTTTGTTCATCAATAACTTTAAAAAATAAAATAACTGTATTCTTTCCAAAAATGCATTTTAGATATTTCCATATTTTCGTTATCTAGCTGGGCAAAGTCATACAGTCATCCGGCAGGTTAATAGTTAATAGTTCAAGTAACTGAACTTGTAGCAAGGCTGAAATTCAGATACGGTAATGCTGAAAGGACCTGTGTGATGTCACGACCATGTGACTATAATAGGCGGAGCTAAGTCTACATAGACCTTCATGATTTTGCTTGCTTAGCTATGCCCATTATACGGTCACATGATCGTGACATCCCACAGGTCCTTTATACAGAGCATTCAGCACTTGTATCAATGCCGAAATTAAGATAATGCTGAAAGGACCTGTGTGATGTCACGACCATGTGACTATAATAGGCGGAGCTAGGTCTACATAGACCTTCATGATTTTGCTTGCTTAGCTATGCCCATTATACGGTCACATGGTCGTGACATCCCACAGGTCCTTTATACAGAGCATTCGGCACTTGTATCAATGCCGAAATTCAGAAAATGCTGAAAGGATCTGTGTGATGTCACAACCATGTGACTATAATAGGCGGAGCTAGGTCTGCATAAACCTTAATGATTTAGCTTGCTTAGATCGACCCAACATGATCACATGGTCTTATATCACACAGGTCCTGTTATACAGAGCACTCAGCATTGGTACAAGATCAGTGACATATCTGTTAACTGTTAGCCAGCCAAATGACTTGACTGTTTGCTCACTTGCTAATGAAAATATGTATGTATCTAAAATGCTTTTTTTTGGGATGAATACAATTATTTTTTTTACAAAAATAAGGTCATTAATGAACACTAAAATCTAAATAACATTGGGGCAAGTTAATAGGTAAGGTAGGTAAGATAAGGTTAGTAAGTAATCCACTCTCTTTCATTTCTTTATTAACTATGTCATTTATTTCAATGTCTATCTTCCTATGGCCTTTGCCATTCACTTTCACCGCTCCATCCACCCTCCGTCACGCCTCATCCACATAAGTCCCTCTCTCCTTCCTTCTACTATGATGAGCTCCATTGCTGTCTTCACCTTACTTAATAATCTCAGTCCATCATATTCCAAGGTATTGCATCATAAACAATGTCACAATTACAAAAACTATTTGCTCTTTCTCTTTTTACTGCTGCTCCTGTCAGGTGATATCTTTCCAAATCCAGATTTACCCTCTGGCAACTTGAACCCCTTCCTCACCTCACATAGAAACCATGCTAACCTTATCAACATTACCTGCACACCTTCATCTCCCTCTTTTAACTGCACTGTCTGGAATCCACGGTCTGTGTGCAACAAGCTTCCCTTTATCACAACTACTTTCTCACTAACTCTCTTAATCTGCTGGCCCTCAAAGAAACCTGGATACAGGACTAAGATACGGTTTCCCCAGCCGCTATCTCTCACGCGGCTTACATTTCTCCCATTCCCTGAGACCTGGGAACTCTCATTCCCTTCTTTTGAGGTCCACACCATTAGGCTCTTCCACGCCCCCTCAGAGTAGCAATGGATTACCGCCCCTCAGGGTCACCTACACAGTTCCCCGACCATTTCTCCGCGTGGCTGCCGCACTTAAGTCCTCAGAATTACCAACCCTTATTCTGGGAGACTTCAACATCCCCACAAACAGCCCCATCTCCACATCTGCATCTCTAACCACCTCTCTTGGTCTCTCAAAGCTCTCAACGTCTGAGACTCACAAAGATGGTAACAGCCTTGACCTGATCTTTGTCCGGCTCTATTCAACCTTCTCCTTAGATAACTCACCTCTTCCTCTCTCTAATCACAACATTCTTCCTTCACACTCACAAATCCTCGCCCACCCAGCACACTTCTACCTATCACACATTCAGAAATCTACAGGCCATTAACCCTCATACACTCACAGACTGTCTCATCTCATCACTGTCCCCAATCTCTGACTTTTCCTGTCCCGATCTGGTGATGAACCACTGCAATGATTAAAAGTACCTTTACACACCGCCACTGCATGGAAGCAACTGCCTGGCAATCAGGATTTTTGTCACTGTTGCCTTGAAATTGCTACAAAGTTGCAGCGTGTAATTTGGGAAAGTGATCGGGTTTCTCGCAGTTGCTCCGGGTAGCTGTTTCTGAGCCATGTTCTAAAATCCAAGGCAACACAAAGGGAGAATTGCCCTGGTATTGGCGTGTAAACGGGGGACAGGGATGGAATCAGCGTCGCCTAGTGATTTCCCAGAAGGTGTGCCACAGCGTGCTGGATACTGCGCCCCATCAGCGATGATTGGTGGAGGCTACTGTGTAACCATTGGCTGTCCCTTTACAGGGCGCCATATTTAAAGAGCTGACCATTCACACTACACAATTGCAATGGCGTCATGTATTAGCCAGCCTTCCTGCGCAGGCTGGCCAATCATGACGCTATTGCGTTGTCCCATCAGCGTGTTAGCGTCACGGAATACACAACTCCGTCACGCTTATGTTTTGGCGCCGCAGAACATGTACGCCCACATTCCCCTACTGATTGCGCGTGTGAAGGGGCGACGGGATTCAACAGGAAGTTGTCCGCAGGATCTGTTGGAACGTCCGGCGAACCACGATACCTTGAGTTGACAACGCAATGGCGGCGTGTACATGCGGAATCGGGATCGTTAGCAACCGTTCAAAACGTGCATGCTACCGATTGCCAGTGATAGTGGCGGCGTGTAAAGGTGGACTATACAGCTATCCCGTCACTCATCAAATATCCCATCACTCATTAGTCGGTCATGGGGTTTATTACCTGCAGAGAATGGCATGTAGGCCTCATTCTTCTTAAAACATCCTTTGTCATCTAAGAAATTGTTAGGATCAAACTTGTTGGGGGAGGCAAGCTTTGTAGGGTCTCGAAGAACCAAACACAACAAAGGAAAGACATCTGTGCCCTAGAAAATGAAAGGAAAGAAATGTGTTATGGTAAAAATTCTATAGCAGTATTAAAAGTTTCTTTAAAATGACAAATTGATCAGTCCTAAAGAAGAAAAGCCTACAACCCCCACTCAGTACAGTCACTACCACTATGATTGACTGCAGGATGTTCTTATGGTAGAATATAGTATTAGCTTTATGCTAGATGTAGTAGGAGCTTCAGGGGGGCATTTCCTGGCCCATATGACATGGTTCACCAGTGGCTGGTCTCGTAAGGAGAACATTAGGCCAGAATAACTACAAATTATTTCTAGTTTCTCATGCATGGATTGAAATAAACTCCCATTAATCAATTGTAAACGTTGTATTTGAAGGGTGACAAAAATCTTAGTTGTTGCATTGAGGAAATTCATGGACAAAACTCACAATTTGGATCTAAAGTAATTACAAAACATCAACATTTTATGCATTTTTGTACGATCCTCAATATGTTATTGGAACGCGACATCACCAAACCTGGTTCTCATCTTATGTTGCTAGTTTAGCTTAGGGAAATGTTTGGGGACTAACACATTAAGCTAGATTTACAATAAAGAATCAATTGGTTATTAAGATAGTGATGATTGGCATCAGAATGTTCTACCATTTTCTACATGAAATGCGTGGATAGCTTTGGGTAGAGGGGTCTCAATTTGTTCTTTACTTTGAAAGTCCCATGGCGGTCTCTGAAAGAAGACATTCAGAATCATGAGCTACCTTTCTGCTTAGTTCATCAATAACACAAGTGACCCAGTGCCATTGAAAGCCATGCATGCCCATGCCATCACGTTGCCTCCACCATGTTTTACAGAGGATGTGGTGTGCCTTGGATCATGTGCCGTTCCCTTTCTTCTCCAAACTTTTTTCTTCCCATCATTCTGGTACAGGTTGATCTTTGTCTCATCTGTCCATAGAATACTTTTCCAGAACTGAGCTGGCTTCTTGAGGTGTTTTTCAGCAAATTTAACTCTGGCCTGTCTATTTTTGGAATTGATGAATGGTTTGCATCTAGATGTGAACCCTTTGTATTTACTGTCATGGAGTCTTCTCTTTACTGTTGACTTAGAGACAGATACACCTACTTCACTGAGAGTGTTCTGGACTTCAGTTGATGTTGTGAACGGGTTCTCCTTCACCAAATAAAGTATGCGCGATCTCACCATGTGTCATCCGTGGCGCCTAAGGCCTTTTAGAGTTCCCAGCTCACCATCAATTCCTTTTTCTCAAATGTACGCATGTGATTTATTGCACTCAAGCATGTCTGTATCTCTCTGATGATTTTTTAAATTTTTTCAGCTCAGGATTGTTTGCTTCACTCAATTGGGGAGGTTCTGACGCATGTTGTATGGTCTCACAGAACGCTTCAAATGCAAACACAACTGGAAGCACCCCTGACCTTACACTATTGATACAGGTTAACGAAGGAGTGCTTCAGAGTTAAATTGCACTTAGAGTCATTGTCAATTACTTTTGTCCTTTAAAATGAGGAGATCTATGCATTACAGAGCTATGATGCCTACAACCCTTCTCCATGTAGGACAACTCTCATATTTGCAGGTGAGTGTGCACTTCAGCCCAATATATATATAATTGTATTCTGAATGCTTGTAAACAGCTTAGGGGCAAAATTTTTCCTGTCCAAATATTTCTGGCTCTCTAAGAGTAACATTACCCCCAATAACTAATATTATTTCTAGTTTCTAGTGATGCATAATCCCATTATCCTACTTAGGAATTGTGTATCCCCTGAAGGTGACATCTCTTGTTGTTGCATGAGGAAGATTCAGTGGGAAAATATCAATGAATCTCTGGATCTCATGTATTACAGCATCCATTATGGCATTTTGCTACGATCCTCAATATTTGGGACGCGACCATCACCAATCACACGGTCTATTTCTTGCATGTAGTTTAGCTAGGGAAAAAATGTTTGGAGAAAACTAACACAAATTAGCGAAGTTAAATAAAGAACAAGTGGTTATTATAGAAATAGTGATGATGTGGTATCTATTTGTTTTGTAGCCATGTCTACAATAAAGCAGTAGGATATTTGGTAGAGGGGTACTCAATATTTTCTTTTACTTTGAAAAGTGAACCATGGCGGTCTTAAAAGAACAAAAACATAGCTACCTTCTGGACATTACGTTCTCTGCACCCCTGTCCAAGTCACCTACCAAGTCTCGTTCCTTGGGGAGTGACAAGATTAATAGCTAATTAGCTACAGTGACTAATTTACATATGAAGTGAACCTGTCATAGAAAAATGCTAGCGAATCAGCAAAAGGAAAGAGGGATTAAGAACGTCCACAAAATAATGATTCCTCCACGATGTCAATCAAAGGAAGTGTGATTTATTTCAACGCCTTTCAGGGCGTGCAAGCCCCTTCTTCAGGAAAATCATAGATGTACCGAGCAGAATGATAAATGCTATTAACCTTCAGATATGGGGTTAATCTGCAGTATAATAGCATTATGAACCTGCCGGCGTCTGCACATCAAACCCCATGTAGGTACGTTCTTCATCTAACCTCCTTCAAGACTTCACCTGAGCATCCCCCATCCTCTGGAATTTTGCACCCCCAAAACATCCAACTATCCCCTACTCTCAGAACTTTCAAGCAAAACCTAAAAACCATCTCTTCAGAACAGCATATAGCCTGGAATGACTCTACCACCACTGGACCTGGCTCTCCACATCCTCTGGACCTGGCGCTCAACCACCCCAGAGCCAACCCAACCAAGACAGTAGTCTTCCTCCCCATTGCCCTGTAGAATGTAAGCCTACAAGGGCAGGGACCTCTCTCCCTTCTGTATCAGTCTTTTACTGTTAGTTTGATCACTTTATTTTTAACTTGTTTGTATGTAATCCTCTCTTAGTACAGCACCATGGAATCAATGGTGCTCTATAAATAATAATAATAATAATATAGAAAAGGAGTGGGCCAGTATCATGAATGAAATAAAAAAAATTCATGCTAAAGAAAGTTTGGTGAGTGCTGCGAAAAAGGTCTTGCATAGGAATCGGGCTTGGGTCACTTGTAAGGCCCAGGCTGGAGGGAGAGATCGTCCCACTACCATCCTACAGATTTCTCCAAAAATTATAGCCCCAATCATATATCCCTAAAGACTTGGTTAAACAGTTAAAGAAGTTCATACTTACTTTTATTTTGTGCTTCATTCACAGCAGTTGCTGTGAACACAACACACTCCAGAAGGTGCAGTAGGTTTTCCTGCATATTCTGGGGGATACACCTGTACTGCCTCACTATATATATATTTGGTCTAAGGCTCCAAATTGATGTGAATATAGACTTAGGGCCTGTTTATGTCTCGTTCTTTACATTTAGTACCAATTCCAAGAAATCTCCAATATCCATCAAGGTCCTTTGTCAGAGGAAGCCAAAATGGTGCCCTATTGGTCAGGGTCTGGTCAATGCCACAAAGCACTTATAGAAAAGCATACATAGTATAATGCAATAGTCAACCTTATGAGGTCCAAAAACAAGCATATATGTGTGTTAAGCTGGGAGTTTATGGGTGATGGATGCTACTGTATGGCATCCATACCAAGTATCTATAAAACTGAAAGATTGTGGTCTTTTCAATAGTTTTTCACAGCTTCAGTTTAACGTACACATCTGGAACTTTTCCTTTCATATACAGTACAGACCAAAAGTTTGGACACACCTCATTCAAAGAGTTTTCTGTATTTTCATTGCTATGAACATTGTAGATTCACACTGAAGGCATCAAAACATGAATTAACAATGTGGAATTATATGACTTAACAAAAAAGTGTGAAACAACGGAAAAATGTTTATTGTAGTTCTTCAAAGTAGCCACCTTTTGCTTTGATGATTATGCTCTTGCACATCTTAGCATTCTCTTGATGAGCTTCAAGAGGTAGTCACCGGAAATGGTCTTCTAACAGTCTTGAAGGAGTTCTCAGAGATGCTTAGCACTTGTTGGCCCTTTTGCCTTCACTTCTGCGGTCCAGCTCACCCCAAACCATCTTGATTGGGTTCAGGTCTAGTGACTGTGGAGGCCAGGTCATCTGGCGTAGCACCCCATCACCATCACACCTCCTCCTCCTCATGCTTTACGGTGGGAACACAGGCATGTACAGTTCAACCGTTCACCTTTTTGCATCACACAAAGACACGGTGGTTGGAACCAGAGATCTCAAATTTGGACTCATCAGACCAAAGCACAGATTTTCACTGGTCTAATGTCCATTCCTTGTGCTCTTTAGCCCAAACAAGTCTCTTCTGCTTGTTTTCTGTCCTTTGCAGTGGTTTCCTAGCAGCTATTTTACCATGAAGGCCTGCTGCACAAAGTCTCCTCTTAACAGTTGTTGTAGAGATGTGTCTTCTGATTGAACTCTGTGTGGCATTGACCTGGTCTCTAATCTGAGCTGCTGTTAACCTGCGATTTCTGAGGCTGGTGACTCGGATGAACTTATCCTCCGCAGCAGAGGTGACTCTTGGTCTTCCTTTCCTGGGTGGTCCTCATGTGAGCCAATTTCTTTGTAGCGCTTGATGGTTTTTGCAACTGCACTCGGGACACTTTCAATGTTTTCCCAATTTTTCGGACTGACTGACCTTCACTTCTTGCCATAATACAAAATCTAACAGTCTATTCAGTAGGACTATCAGCTGTATATCCACCAGACTTCTGCACAACACAACTGATGGTCCCAACCCCAATTATAAGGAAAGAAATCCCACTTATTAACCCTGACAGGGCACACCTGTGAAGTGAAGACCATTTCCGGTGACTACCTCTTGAAGCTCATCAAGAGAATGCCAAGAGTGTGCAAAGCAGTAATCAAAGCAAAAGGAAGAATCTAGAACATAAGACACATTTTTATTGTTTATTTGTTTTTTTGTTTCCATATATAATTCCACATGTGTTAATTCATAGTTTTGATGCCTTCAGTGTGAATCTACAATTTTCATAGTCACGAAAATACAGAAAACTCTTTGAATGAGAAGGTGTGTCCAAACGTTTGGTCTGTACTGTATGTTAAACAGAGACAACAAAAACCTGATGTGAAGAGGTTTTGGACCGCCTGTTAATCTTGATGAATATCATGTAATACTTAATTTCCCCTGTTGTAGTGCTACATTGAAATTTCACACTTGCTGCCGAGTTCCTTTACTGCGATTTCTTGAGATGCCATCATCTGGACAATAAGGTATACTTGTAACAAAAGAGTTATTTTCCAAAGTGGAGTATGAGTTTAATACTGACCTTGTATTTCAGGATACCTCATAAGAATCATTAATCCATGTCTTAGTGTGGAGCTGACTGTTTCTGTCCCAGCTAAGAACAGGTTGAGTATAGTCATGACCATGTTAGTCCGGTCAAAGTTAGGATTGTCCTTTTCCTGGAAACACAACATACAACATTGCACTTTTAAGAGATGTTGCAACCTAAAGAAAATTTTTTGAAAGTGAATCAGTCCAGATTAAATGCATTAAGATTACAGGTACGCTGTGCAAATGCCATGAAACAATCAGTTATGTTCTTCCTTAACTTCCCTCATTTACCACATCCTGAGCTGTGTATTACAGGAATGTCAATGCTGGGAAAAAAACCTGATTTTGTGATACTCTACTGAGAGATGTCTGTGATATGTTTTATCAGATGTATTGCAGCCTGAAAGGATTTTTGGCAAGCAAGTCCTAATAAAGTATTATCTTTGTATCATAAGAAAAATTTGTGGAATATCGAGGGCTGGTCCCAGCTTGGCAAATTGTCACCAATTTAGAGGGTCATTGATAAATTGCTGATGGCTGGTGGTCTGACCATTGGGACCTGCATCGGTACTGGGAACAGGACTCTCTAATACCATGCTAGAATAGAGATATTACCCATTGTCTATGAAACTAATGGTGATAACAGATTATTTTAGGCAGTCCCATCGACATTGAGTTAAATAATGACATGACACTGTGTCTACAAATTGAGAATATGGTTTAGCTTATATCCTTGTCAAATGAAAAGGCTTTGAAGAAAATTAGCTCACCATACAATGTTCAGGAGTAGCCACGTTGGCTCCTGATCTAGATACCCGTTGGCTGTGCAATATGAAATATTTCATCAGGGAAGGAAGAAATATGACTAAGACTCCGTATAGAGTTGAAATGTGTCAACGTGTCCCACACTGCTGTGTTAAAGTGTGCTTAATACAGGACTAATACTTGGATTTCATCTACAGTCTGATTGGAATTCTTTCTTCGTTGATGAGATATATGACAAGGCTCGTTAAAGGGTCAATGTTAACTTTTAGGATTGCTCCTTTCAATAGGTGGTGCTAGAGGTCAACTGACTTCCGAAGATGGACTACCATACCCCACCCCATGTCACTCGAATGCAGGAGAGCCTGCCTCTGATTTCCAAAGCTTTACTGTCACGCTTGGAAGGTAAGGGAATCAGGTAACAGGTAGGTGAAATGGTCAAGAGGGGTCAAGAGAGCCCAATCTGACCCTGATGCTAGGGTCCCTGGCTCGCCCTGATCTCGGAGGTACCTCTGATGGTGAGAAGTTCTGAGCCGCCACCCTGTACCCTAAAACTCATGATTAGCCCTCGGCTGAGGGCCCCTACCTCCACCTACGGGTAAGGGATCACAGCTACTCCCAAGGAAAGACTTAGTCCAGCAGCAAGCATCAGCACAGCACCAAGACCTAGAGCAAATAGCGATCAGCAGCACCTGACAGAGGAGAGGGAAGGCTATTTAAAGCCAGGGGAAGGGGATTCCAGGTGAGTCCCACATTAACCCCTCAAGCAACAGTTGAATATAATAGTGAATGCAGGTCTGGAGCACAGCACAGGAGGCAAAGACCTTGACAACTATAAACCATGCAGCTCTTAAAGACAAACAACATACACAGCAGCATCCAGCAATGTCAGCGACAACTAAGCGCGTGAAATTTACCCCTCCTAACCCTAACTCAGATAACTCAGGTACCTGCTTCTGTTTTATGAGGAAGCAATCAATATAATCTCTGGGCAGTTTGGATCAAACGACTCTTCATTCATCTTTATTCGTTCTGAGATAAAATCGGTGAGTCTTCTCAAACTTTTGTTTATTTTCTTGTGTGGTCCTGGTATATAGCTCATGAGTGATGGCATCATGACTTGGAGCTGGGTAAAGAGATACAAATGATTAATTTTCAATATTCCCAATGTTACTTTGAATATCAGTGGCAACTCTAATAAAAGGGATCAAGATATTCAAGGAATCCATGTGTATTTGAACTTCTTTTCTTGTTAGAATATGTTTAATGCAACAACTCCATTCCTGTATATGAGTGTTTAGTTGCTTGATAAAGATAGAACAAAAAAAACCTCCCAAAGGCTCACACAGGGAGAGCATGTGACTGTATCTAGTTTCCTTTGTCTGTGTATGAGAAAAGAAGCAGCTGCAGATGCTGCACAGAGACTGAGACACATAAGATATATTTTATTCCTGATCTATTAAGCTTATCATATTTGCTCCTGCTTGTTGCTGAATAAAGAAGCTCCGCTATCACACACTTGGAGAGTATCCTGAATAATCCGCTGCCAACATTTCTCCATTCTAAATTGACATCACAATGAATGTTTTCATGTGTATCTAATATGCTGCTGTCAAAAAAAATCTACATACGTAATAGCCAAGTGGCTTTGGCTTTTGTCCGGTTGTTGTCCACCTATGTTACTTTTGCCGCTACGTCACTACCCCTACGCCATACACCCAAGTAATGGGTGTAAGAACATGGCGTCAACTGGCGTTCCCTGGTGCACACTACTGCCAGCAGCATGCTCAAAAAACACACTCCGCACACATCATCGATAACGCCGCCCTCAGCACACATTGCCACAGTTTGTGATCCCACTCCAAATTTCCAGGCACTCCGCACCCCGATTTACCAGACTCCTGAGGGATGAAGGACCTGTGTGAGCAAGGCCATGTGATCACCAGCTGCCTCGGCAGCCTGCACCAGCCTCCGGTCACTATCCTCCCCACAGCAAAGGCCTGTAACTTGAGTGTAAGCAAAGGGGGTAATTTTTCAGCATAAAAAAAGTGCTGACTGCTGAAAAACTTGGCTTATACTCATGTATTTATGGTACTTTATTAATTATCTTACTGTAAGATGTTACTTCAAACATAATAGGTCACCAATTAGAAACATCACCCACTTAGGGTGTAAGTAAACAGATCAAACACCTGCCGGTAGCTCCAGTGTTTGATGGATTGCGCTGGAGGTTACAACTCAATGCAAGTCTATGAGAGTATCATTTTGGCTTGTTCTGGCCTCAATTTGGTTTTGTTCAGGCTCTCATAGAAATGCATTAAGAGATTAGGATGTATCTTCTCACTACCAACCAGTCAGAAGGTACGAGCTCAAAGTGGTACTGCGGGATCAGAGAAATGCCAAAAAGGGTGAAGCCTATGGATGGTGGTTATATGACATGGAGCAAGGGACTTGCATTTAAAGTGCCACTTAAGCTTGGAAAAATAAAAAATTCGCTGGATTGGTGCTATAATGATGGGCGAAGCTTAAAAAAGTTGCAATATTTTTCACCCTCTTCAAAAACCTTTTAACCATAATACCCAATACAGCCCACCGCTGCACTGCTCCATAGATACATTTATCATTCAGTTCTGCTGCTATTTCCTGAAGATTTCTGGTTTCCTGGAGCGTTCCAGTTTATTTTAATCAATTCTTACTAATCTTCATTGTTATAATTACTGTACTGCCTAGAACTGGTGTACTAGGCAGCTCAATGCACAGATTGGGTGATAACTTCCAGATTCTTAGGGTACAGACCACTGACACCCCACCAACTGTCAGAATGGGGAATTTGTGTTGTTAGTTAGAATGGGCATGTTCAACTGGTGTCCCATTCATTCTCTATGGAACAGCTGGAACTAACCAAGTACAGTGCACTGCTTTTTCCAAAAGTCTCATAGAGAATTAATTTTGCATCAGTTAAACATGCAACCTGCTATTTCATACAAACTCTATTCTGCTGGGGGTCTAAGCGCATTCATGATATAGAAGTTATTGGTTCCCTGAAAAATGCCCACAAGAAAAAATGTTCATAGGCATCCCTAACACCTAAACCTAACACCTAATTCCAACCCATAGCCCTAACACTCAACCCTAACCCTAACATTGAAGCCTAACACCCAACACTAACCCTAACACCTAACCTTAACATTGAACCCTAACACCCAACACTAACCTTAACATTGAACCCTAACACCTAACCAAATCACCTAACCCTAACACCCAACTCTAATCCTAACACCTAACCCTAACACCTAACCTCTAACCCTAACACCCAACTCTAATCCTAACACCTAATCCTAACACCCCACCCTAACCCTAACACCTAACCCTAACATTGAACCCTAACACCCAACACTAACCCTAACATTGAACCCCAACCCTGTGGGCATTTTTCTTTTGGGCAATTTTCTGGTCATTGAAGATATCACTATTCTTACGGATATAGCTACCAGAATATCTTTTTCTTTCCATTCTTAGCAAATGAACTAACTCAAAATACAGAATTCTAGCATCACTTACTTGTCCACAGAAGCTGCTCATGTCCTGAAATACAGCAGAGAACATGGTCAGGAGATTCTGGAAACTCTCATTACTGTATTCAAAGCGGTTCCCAAACACAATGGAGCAAATAACATTTGAGACAGCCTGGACTAGAAATCTGGATGGGTCAATGTATTGTTCTGTGCAAGCAAGATAAAAATCATCAAAGTTTGCTAAATATCTACAGTGATTCTTCTTATCTTCCAAGGAGATGAAGGAAAGAAGTTTGAAAGAAAAGGAAAGAAGTAGAGAGAATAAAGGGAAGGAAAGAGGGTGGTCGGTAAAAATGAAAAGAAGGAAGGAAAGAAGATTGAAAGAAAGGGAAAGAAGTAGAGAGAATAAAAGAAGAAAAGAAGTAGGAGAAAAGAAGGGCAAGAATGAAAAGAAGGATGGAAGAACAAAGGGAAGGATGTAAATTTAAGAGGGGAGAAAAGAAGAGAATGAGAGAGTAGAAGAGAGGGTGAAAAAAGAGAAGTAGAGGGAGAGTTACAATGGAAGGAATAGAAGAAATATATTGGACTAATGCAGAATGGGAGATAGAAAGAACAAATAGAAAACAAAAGAGTATGTGTCTATTGTCTCCAAATACCTTGCAATAATTAAATAAAAGCTAGTGCTGTACAAACTTGGTTCATACCTTTTTTGCAAAAAAGAATACTTAAGCCATCCCACCACAGCAAGGTGACCCTCTTCAGGACGGCCCCTACACTAACCCTATTATAACCAGCTACTGTGTTTATTGACCTCACAAGTAGCAGGGTGCTGTGTATGAACTGTGCCCTAAATGAATCACAGATGGGACGCATTATATCTGTTTCTGCTCAGCAGGCGAGATGTGGGGCTCTCCGAACTTGCCTGGAGACAAGTGGTTAAGTGAAATTGAATACAAAAGCTGAGACAAAACAAACTAGTGTGAGCAGGCCTATGTAGAAAGTTCACTATGAACGCCAAATTGTGTGAAACAACAACTAGAAAACAAAAAAGGTAAGTGTGTATTGTCTCCAAATACCTTGCAATAAATAAATAAAAGCTAGTGCTGTAAAAACACAGGATACTTGGTTCATACCTTTTTTTGCAAAAAACATACTTAAGCCACCCAACCACAAGCAGAAACTGATATAATACACCCCATCTGTGATTCATTTTGGGCTCCAGTTCATACACAGCACCCTGCTACTTATGAGGTCAGTAAGCACAGTAGCAGGTTATAATATGGTTAGTGTAGGGGCCTTCCCGAAGTGGGTCACCTTGCCATGGTGGGATGGCTTAAGTACATTTTTTCAAAAGAAGTATGAACCAGGTACCATGTGCTTTTACAGCACTAGCTTTTATTTATTTATTGCAAGGTATTTGGAGACAATACACTCATACTTTTTTGTTTTCTAGTTGTTTTTTCATACAATTTGGCGTTCATAGTGAACTTGCTATACAGGCTTGTTCACACTAGTTTGTTCTGTCTTAACTTTTGTATTAAATTTAACTTAACCACTTGTCTCCTGGCAGTTAGGAGAGCCCCACCTTTCTCTTGCTGTAGAAAAACTGATATAATGCATCCCATCCGTGATTTCTTTTGGGATCAAGTTCATACACAGCACCCTGCTACTTATTAGGTTAGTAAGCACAGTAGCAGGTTATACTATGGTTAGTGTAGGGGCCATCCCGAAGTGGGTCACCTTGCCGTGGTGGGATGGCTTAAGTATGATTTTTGCAAAAAAGGTATCAACCAAGTATCCTGTGTTTTTACAGCACTAGCTTTTATTCATTTACTAGTAAAAAGTAGGGATGGGCGAATCTACTCGCTAGGACTCGTTACTCGGCGAGTAGTAAGGGACTCGCAGGACTCGGTACTCTGCGAGTTTCCCAGTGATTACTCGCACGAGTCCAATGCAAATCAATATCAATCCTAGTTTTGTCAGAAACGCTGACAAAACTAGGATTGCCATTGTTTGCATTAGACTCGTGCGAGTAATCGCTGGCTACTGTGCCAGTGATAGCAGGGAAACTCGCAGATAACTGCTGTTTCTTTGCGAGCCGAGTCCAGCTGTCTTCTCTGTGCAGCTCCAGGGTCCTAGAGCCCGCCTGCTCACAGACATTATGTAGCAGTGCTGAGATTGTTCTCAGTCTGCTCATTCCCTGTGTACAGACATGAATGTCTGTGCACAGAGATGATGTAGCAGTGCTGAGATTGTTCTCAGTCTGCTCATTCCCTGTGTACAGACATGAATGTCTGTGCACAGAGATGATGTAGCAGTGCTGAGATTGTTCTCAGTCTGCTCATTCCCTGTGTACAGACATGAATGTCTGTGCACAGAGATGATGTAGCAGAGCTGAGATTGTTCTCAGTCTGCTCATTCCCTGTGTACAGACATGAATGTCTGTGCACAGAGATGATGTAGCAGAGCTGAGATTGTTCTCAGTCTGCTTATTCCCTGTGCATAGACATCTATATTTATGCACAGGGGATGTAGCAGAGAGGACATCGCGTTTTGGACTGCGTCGGACGGAAGAGGATTTTTTTAATTAAAGATGGAATCCCTAATGGCTTTTTTTTTTATTTCTAATAAAAAATTTTCCTTGTGTTGTGTTTTTTTTAAAACAATTTAATAGAAATTCATGGCGGTCATGTCTAATATTGGCGTGACCGCCATAAATTTCGGGCTTAGGGCCAGCTGATAATACAAAGCTGACCCTAACCTCTATTACCCAGCGTGCCACCGCTACCAGTGCCGCTGGAAGAGCGGGGTTCAGCGCCAGAGGATGGCGCTTCAATGAGCGCGGCCATCTTCTGGGGCGGCTGCGGGCTGCAATTTGCAGCGGGGGGTGCCCAGAAAGCTTGGGCATCCCTGCGCTGCAGATTCCAGCCCCCAGCTGCTTAGCTGTACCTGGCTAGACATAGAAATTGCGCGGAGCCCCACGCATTTTTTTTTTATTATTTCATGAATTTCAGAGTCATAGTCTCAGAGTCAGAATCTCAGAATTTCATGAAATAATTAAAAAAAAATGCGTGGGGCTCTGCGCAATTTCTATGTCTAGCCAGGTACAGCTAAGCAGCTGGGGGCTGGAATCCGCAGCGCAGGGATGCCCAAGCTTTCTGGTCACCCCCCGCTGCAAATTGCAGCCCGCAGCCGCCCCAGAAGATGGCGCGTTCATTGAAGCGCCATCCTCTGGCGCTGAACCCCGCTCTTCCAGCGGCCCTGGTAGCGGTGGCACGCTGGGTAATAGAGGTTAGGGCCAGCTTTGTATTATCAGCTGACCCTAAGCCCGAAATTTATGGCGGTCACGCCAATATTAGACATGACCGCCATGAATTTCTATTAAATTGTTTTAAAAAAAACACAACACATGGAAAAATTTTTATTAGAAATAAAAAAAAAAAAGCCATTAGGGACTCCATCTTTAATTAAAAAAATCCTCTTCCGTCCGACGCAGTCCAAAACGCGATGTCCTCTCTGCTACATCCCCTGTGCATAAATATAGATGTCTATGCACAGGGAATAAGCAGACTGAGAACAATCTCAGCTCTGCTACATCATCTCTGTGCACAGACATTCATGTCTGTACACAGGGAATGAGCAGACTGAGAACAATCTCAGCTCTGCTACATCATCTCTGTGCACAGACATTCATGTCTGTACACAGGGAATGAGCAGACTGAGAACAATCTCAGCACTGCTACATCAGGCAGCAGGCGGGCTCTAGGACCCTGGAGCTGGCAGCCTGTACAGAGGAGACAGGATCTTATCTGTGCGAGTCAGCGATTACTTACAAAGTAAACGAGCAATGCAAATAAATGACAAAACTAGGATTGCTTCAGGCTGAAGCTTCGGAGACACATCTGCGATTTGTAAATCTCATACTACTCGCTATTACTCGCTTCCCCATTCATTAACATTGGACTCGCTAGACTCGCAACGAGTAGCGAGTCCTGTGCTCGGACTCGCTAGAGTCAAGCGATTCCGAGTAATTTAGGATTCGCCCATCACTAGTAAAAAGGCCCGATGCAATTGCATCGGGAGCAGGGTGAAATGAATTGTGTGTATACAGGCGGGTCAGTGGGTAGCAGAGTATACAGGGGGCTATGTGGGTAGCAGAGTATACAGGCGGGTCAGTGGGTAGCAGAGTATACAGGGGCTCTGTGGGTAGCAGAGTATACAGGTGGGTCTGTGGGTAGTGGAGTATACAGGCGTGTGTGGTGGTGGTGGCAGAGTATACAGGTGTGTGTGGTGGTGGTGGCAGAGTATACAGGTGTCTGTGGTGGCATAGTATACAGGCATCTGTGTGGTGGCAGAGTATACAGGTGTCTGTGGTGGTGGCAGAGTATACAGGCGTCTGTGGTGGTGGCGGCAGAGTATACAGGCGTCTGTGGTGGTGGCAGAGTATACAGGCGTCTGTGGTGGTGGCAGAGTGTACAGGTGTCTGTGGTGGTGGCAGAGTATACAGGCGTCTGTGGTGGCGGCAGAGTATACAGGTGTGTGTGGTGGTGGCGGCAGAGTATACAGGCGTGTGTGGTGGTGGGGGCAGAGTATACAGGCGTGTGTGGTGGTGGGGGCAGAGTATACAGGCGTGTGTGGTGGTGGCAGAGTATACAGGCATCTGTGGTGGTGGCGGCAGAGTATAGAGGCATCTGTGGTGGTGGCGGCAGAGTATACAGGTGTGTGTGGTGGTGGCGGCAGAGTGTACAGGCGTGTGTGGTGGTGGCAGAGTGTACAGGCGTGTGTGGTGGTGGCACAGTGTACAGGCATGTGTGGTGGTGGCACAGAGTGTACAGGTGTGTGTGGTGGTGGCAGAGTATACAGGCGTGTGTGGTAGTGGCAGAGTATACAGGCGTCGGTGCTGGTGGCAGAGTATACAGGCGTCGGTGGTGGTGGCAGAGTATACAGGCGTCTGTGGTGGTGGCGGCAGAGTATACAGGCGTCTGTGGTGGTGGCGGCAGAGTATACAGGCGGGTGTGGTGGTGGCGGCAGAGTATACAGGCGTGTGTGGTGGTGGAAGAGTATACATGCGTGTGTGGTGGTGGGGGCAGAGTATACAGGTGTCTGTGGTGGTGGCAGAGTATACAGGCATCTGTGGTGGTGGCGGGAGAGTATACAAGCGTGTGTGGTGGTGGTGGCAGAGTATACAGGCGGGTGTGGTGGTGGCGGCAGAGTATACAGGCGGGTGTGGTGGTGGCGGCAGAGTATACAGGCGGGTGTGGTGGTGGCGGCAGAGTATACAGGCGTGTGTGGTGGTGGGGGCAGAGTATACAGGTGTCTGTGGTGGTGGCAGAGTATACAGGCGTCTGTGGTGGTGGCGGCAGAGTATACAGGCGTGTGTGGTGGTGGTGGCGGAAGAGTATACAGGCGTGTGTGGTGGTGGCAGAGTATACATGCGTGTGTGGTGGTGGGGGCAGAGTATACAGGTGTCTGCGGTGGTGGCAGAGTATACAGGCGTCTGTGGTGGTGGCGGCAGAGTATACAGGCGTGTGTGGTGGTGGCGGCAGAGTATACAGGCGTGTGTGGTGGTGGCGGCGTATACAGGCGTGGGTGGTGGTGGCAGAGTATAGATGCGTCTGTGGTGGTGGTGGCAGAGTATACAGGTGTGTGTGGTGGTGGCAGAGTATACAGGTGTGTGTGGTGGGGGCAGAGTATACAGGCGTGTGTGGTGGTGGTGGCAGAGTATACAGGTTGTGTGGTGGTGGTGGCAAAGTATACAGGTGTCTGTGGTGGCATAGTATACAGGCATCTGTGTGGTGGCAGAGTATACAGGTGTCTGTGGTGGCAGAGTACACAGGCGTGTGTGGTGGTGGCAGAGTATACAGGCGTCGGTGGTGGTGGCGGCAGAGTATACAGGCGTCTGTAGTGGTGGCGGCAGAGTATACAGGCGTCTGTGGTGGTGGCGGCAGAGTATACAGGCGGGTGTGGTGGTGGCGGCAGAGTATACAGGCGTGTGTGGTGGTGTGGTAGCAGAGTATACAGGCGTGTGTGGTGGTGGCGGCAGAGGATACAGGCGTGGTGTGGTGGTGGCGGCAGAGTATACAGGCGTCTGTGGTGGTGGCGGCAGAGTATACAGGCGGGTGTGGTGGTGGCGGCAGAGTATAGAGGTGTGTGTGGTGGCGGCAGAGTATACAGGCGTCTGTGGTGGTGGCGGCAGAGTATACAGGCGGGTGTGGTGGTGGTGGCAGAGTATACAGGCGTGTGTGGTGGTGGCAGAGTATAACAGGCGTGTGTGGTGGTGGTGGCAGAGTATACAGGTGTCTGTGGTGGCATAGTATACAGACATCTGTGTGTTGGCAGAGTATACAGGTGTCTGTGGTGGCATAGTATACAGGCATCTGTGTGTTGGCAGAGTATACAGGTGTCTGTGGTGGCATAGTATACAGGCATCTGTGTGGTGGCAGAGTATACAGGTGTCTGTGGTGGCATAGTATACAGGTGTCTGTGGTGGCATAGTATACAGGTGTCTGTGGTGGCATAGTATACAGGCATCTGTGTGGTGGCAGAGTATACAGGCATCTGTGTGGTGGCAGAGTATACAGGTGTCTGTGGTGGCGCTCCTGCAAGGCAGGGGTTAAAAAAAATTAAAAAAAGATTATGCTCACCTCACGCCGAGCCCCCGCCGTCTCCCGCCGTCTTCCGCTAGGCTCCATGCTAACCCGCGGTTAGCATGGAGTAAGCTGGTGTCACGTGACTCTGACATCACCACAGGTCCTTGAGTGCAATAGAAGAGCACTGCTGGCACCGGGAGCCTGCAGAGCCACCGGGAGCCTAGCGGAAGACGGCGGAAGACGGCGGGAGACGGCGGGGGCTCGGGGAGAGGTGAGGATTTTTTTTTTTTTTTTAACTGTAGAGCGGCTGCGGCTCGTGATGACGCTGCGCGTCATCACTCGCAGTGCCACTAAGGAGTCTGGGATTCGGCTACAGTGCCCGAATTCCCAACTTCCGATTATATAAGTAGATTGCAAACTATTTGGAGACAATACACACATACGTTTTTTTGTTTTCTAGTTGTTATTTCATACAATTCGGCGTTCATAGTGAACTTGCTATACAGGCTTGTTCACACAAATTTTTTCTGTCTCAGCTTTTGTCTGCAGAATGGGAGATTATTAGATTTTAAAACATCATCAGATAAATGTACATTTATTTTTAACTCCTTAATGATGTCCACCATACATATACATGTAGATAGTGAGTTTAGGAGATGAGACTGCACTATATCCAGTAGATTTTGTCTGTAACAACAGAAATTACCCTCGCAAGGCTTGCTCACGCCACCGTATAACACAAACGAGTGCTTTCCGAATGTTTATTGGATACCACTCGGACACATGTTATTCCATGGGGTAGAGCTGATTCAATGACCTGCATGCTGCGAGTGGCAGCGAAAATCAGACGGTGCACACCCATACAAGTCCATGGATGATCTCTGAGTGCAGTCCCATTTCTGCTGATTCACAGAACAGGGAAAATGGAGATATTTTGTTCTCCATCTTCTCCTGACCGTTATTACGATTGTCCTCTCCAAGAGAATTGGATCCCACTAAGCCGACACTAGGATCACAGTCAGATCAGAGTTTGATCAGAGTGTAATTTCCATAATCGATGAGATTCTCTCATAGGAGAGGCTATCAGAAGGGATGAGGAAGCCGTATAGAAAATAACGGCTTGAGATAAAAAGGAAGTGATTTTATTGCAGCTCCTTCTTCAGGATAAAATTACAGCTGTCAGGAGACAATATATGGTCGTGTGAACCCGGCCTTGTATCCTCAGAACATGACATTTCAGGCATCTTTTGCTCCCCGCCCACGAGGTGCTCAGGACATGCCAATTGGTTACAATGGTAGCCATGGAACCTGTAGAATGCTGTCAGTATGAAACTCCTGAAAGTTCAGAAGAAAAACTGAAATAAATGAACTTTTTGATGATATTCTACTTCATTGAGATGCACCTGTACATAAATGAATGAATGAATGACAAAGAACACTTTAAAAACAATGGCTAATTACCTTTTTGTAATTTGATCTCAGCCATGAGAAAAGAGGCCTCTTCTTGAATCCTTTCTTCAATACTCTTCTTTCCCATACCAAAATTTCTTAGAATTGTAACGGAAAATCTCCGTAGATCCTTCCATCTATTACCATTGCTGAAAGCTACCCCTAGGAAACAAAACAAGGCTCGTAGGTGTAACATATGTCCATAAACTATTAATCCCCTCCATATATCATCTGATACCTATAGTTAATTAATTGACATTTAATATAGACATATATTGAATATTGTCACTCTTACCATATCCTTTCACAAATTGATCAATATTAGGAAGCCTTCCACGACCACCAAATTCTTCTGCTCGGTCAATTAACGCTTCTTTGACGGTATCGTAACCACAGAGGACAACTATTGGACAATGTCCAAAATACACCGTGTATATGGAGCCATATTTCTTTCTAAACTGAAGGGCAAAAGACACATTGGAAAATATTAACCTGTATTCTATACGTTATACCGTAAAGCCTAAGACAAAAATGATTTTCATCAATATACCCAAGTGGGTCCATGAGGAAGGATAATGGTCCATGAAAAAGAGAGGGTGACTTTGGAGCCAATCACTTACCTGTTGTTGATAAAGTCCTTTATGATAGGTTGAAACGTTGTTACCTTTTGGTATGGCGTAATAAATGTTTGGACAATTTTTTCACCCCGTATAATAGGCCAAATTAATCCCTGTCCAGATTAAACTCAGATATAGATTTGCCCAAACCAGAGTATAACCCACGGGATAAACTGTCCTAGACCAAGCTATACCCGGGGTGTAAATTGTGAAAAACGGTAGCTTTTAGCGCTTCAATGCCTCAAGTGTGACCCTAGCCTTAGTGATGGCATGCAAAAATATATTGCAGAGAATATTATATTAACTGACAAACAGCATGGATTCACGAAAAAAAAGTTGTGTCCAACCAACATGTTGGGTTTCTATGAGAAGGTAAGTGCAACTCTTGACCAACCACTTCCTTCTCAGAGATAAAGACATCCACTACATGATAACTGAATAGCCGCAAAAACTGCAGGGCTACATGAACCAATATATGAGTGACTATGTGAACACCTCTGACATCTCTCATGATGGAGTCTGGTCAGCTCATTCAGAGATCTTGGCCATTGGCCACAGCTGATCTGTTGAGTTGTGACATCATTATCCACACAAATGTTGGTGATCCATGGATCAGTTGACCTCTCCCGCAAGCTTCAGTTTGTATCCAACAACAGAACATGCAATTTATCTTGAAAATAAGCAGGATCATTTGTTGTTATCAGAAATTAACTTTGAACGCTTAGAATGTAGTGTCACTCCTCTACACTCCCTCCCCTACAGCAGCCATGTCGTGCCTACACTTTGGCAAATAATAGACAGAAGATATCAACATGGTGAGTGCCGCTCATCTTTTCTTAAAGAAGTTGCAATTATTTATCATGCACAGAATATATAGAACCCCTGTTTGGATGCGTAGAGCTGGGCTGGAGGGGACTCTAGATGCCCTCGTGTGGTATGGAGGGATGGATATTGTTCATATGCTCTGGTCCTGCCCTCGATTACAAGCATTCTGGATAGTTGTCTTGAATATCATACAAGGGGTGATGAGGGTGAATTTGTCCCATGACCCACTGACGTGCATTTTGGGGCATGTGGGAGACATGGTGACAGATGAATAGGGTAAGTTAGCAATTGGCTTGCAGAGCATCCCCCGACGAGGAGAGAATTCTTAAATAGAGTCAACTTTATCATCCTCATGGAATGCTACATATACACTAAAAGGGGCACGCTGAAACAGTCTGAAAATGTTTGGGGGGGGGGTTGGTTAGACTACCCAGGGCTGGCGTCTTTAGATCTTTTGAAAGACAGGGTATTCAGGCTTTAAACCAGGTGGAGTGGGTGGTATATTGTATCTATAAATGGAATATGACGATATATGGTTAATTAGGATCCTTATATATTCGAGTTGACGCATTGGGCAGAGGGAGGGTGAGAGGGGGCTCGTTTGTTTTTGTGCCTGTGGGGATTTTTCTGAAAATTGTAAATCCACTGTAATTCACATTGTCATGTACGATTGGATATTTTCCAAATAAAGAGTACTTGATTTAAAAAAAATAAAATAAAATAAAAAGTTACGCTTTAAGTCAGTTATTTTCTCACATAACTTATGTGACAAATCTAAACCCCCAATAGGATGTTGAAAAATTAAGTAATTCTTGTGTATTTCACTCAACGCTGTTGATATCAAGAGGACATGAGGGGGTATAAAATGGCCATATAAAATACCCCAGAGTATAAATTGACTTAGGCCATAATATAAAATCAAGCCTAGGCAGCTTTACCTTCCGGTATAGTCTGGACTCAGGGTACACCCTGGCCTGTTACTCTGGGATCTGGGTGCTATCTCTTCTTACCTGTTGGATTCTCTTTAGGTGGGTTCCTTGGAGTTCTTTTGACTGTGTGTGTCCGCGCCTAGAGTTCTGCAGACTGTTACTCTTTGTTTTGGAGCCAATCACTTGTAACTCGGTAATAGATCTCAGTGATTATATTTCTTTGTGTATACAGTGAAAATTTTACAATGCCATAAAGAAAACCTGTTCTATGCATAATTGTTTAAAGGGAACCTGTCAGGTCGGGGTAGCCCTCTAACCTATCACTACCTGTCCCTGCACCTTCCTATCTAATCCCTAACCATCCCTCTCTGTGCTAAAGGGGCCCTATAATGAGGGAGAAAAATAAGTTTTATACTTACAAACTGTCTCCAGCTGGCGACTGAAAGGCGGGCTTCAGGCTCCATTCTCCCCTCCTTGAGCTGTCTCCACACCCAGCACTGGGCATCTGCATTCTCCTTGGGCTGATACACCTCCTATTCAAAATGCCCGCCTCTTGTGATCATGTGATGCCTGGGCCGGAGCGCCATATCCGGCCCAGTGTATTGTGGGGATGATCACGTGGTATTCTCTGGGCTCCAGCCCATGTGCAGTGCTCATCTTGCAGCCGGCCCGTAGCATGTGATCATCCCCATCTGGCCCGGGCATCACATGATCATAAGAGGCGGGCATTTCGAATAGGAGGTGTACCAGCCCAAGGAGAATATGAACGCCCAACAGGGCGTGTGGAGACAGCACGAGGAGGGGAGAATGGAGCCCGGGCCCGCCTTTCCAGTCTCCAATTGGAGACAATTTGTAAGTATAAAGCTTATTTTTCTCCCTCATTATAGGGCCTCTTTAGCACAGAGAGGGATGGTTAGAGATTAGATAGGAAGGTGCAGGGACAGGTAGAGATAGATTAGAGGGGTAGATCGAGATGACAGGTTCCCTTTAACTATTTGGTCCATTGGTCCATTACCAACACCCTTAAAAAAATGATAAACTCTTTAACAATGGAGATGTAGAATAAGATCCTGCTACAGTCAACAATAGATTCGAAATAATTGTAACTTATTGCTTTGGTATTGGAAGAAGAGTGATCAATCCGCCTATCTCAGCTGTCACAGCCCGATTTACAGGAAGGAATTAATGTGAGCTCTCCTGGATCTCCTTCCTCTTTTCTCACATGTAATTTTTAAGACTGGTGAAAAAAATGGAAAGACAAAAGGAGGGCAAATGGGGTCTTATCTGAATAGGGTGGGCAAATCCCAACAAGGCTCACCTTATGCCTTATGTAGTTGGGATAGTCACAACTACTATAATCACATTTGGCTGATGCAGCCCCACTGTATCGATGGTGGAAAGAGGACGATGAATGGGTTTAAACTACGCTGCCGTAGAAGAAGAGCCAGTCCAAGAGTTGTAGGAATCAGGATTTTATTCGTCAACAAGTTTCTGAGAATAAATCTTCTTCAGGGCAAAATTGCATGTGATTTTTGTCATGAAAAAATAGATCTAATCTCAGAAACTCGTTGACAAATACATTAATGAATTAAATTTATGATGCATCTTTTGCCTTTCCAGTTTTTTTCCCAGCCTCAAAAATGACAAGGAAGAAGAGAGGAAGGGGCTGCAGGAGATAACACATCACCTCCTTCCTGTAAGTCAGGTTGTGACAGCTGAAATAGGCAGAGTCATCCTTCTTCTCCCAATACCCAAGCATTTATTTACCAACGCGTTTCGGAGTTAATACTCCTTTTTCAGGACAATCACATAAATTCCGGATCCTTGGAAATGTATTTATTCAATGTGTTTCGGAGTTGATACTCCTTCTTCAGGACAATTAAA
Organism: Allobates femoralis; assembly: GCA_033576535.1. Lineage (NCBI taxonomy): Eukaryota > Metazoa > Chordata > Amphibia > Anura > Aromobatidae > Allobates > Allobates femoralis. Next base: position 163,831,948 of record JARQOC010000008.1, read on the forward strand.
TGGATGATGGATGCCCGGAAAGTGATTTATTTAAAGTGTTTCGGAGTCGATACTCTTTCAGGACAATCATATGGATGCAGAATCCTCGGAAAGTGATCTAGTTAATGCGTTCCGGAGTTGATACTCTTCTTCAGGACAATCTTATGGATGCAGGATCCTCAGAAAGTGATTTCTTTAATGCGTTTCGAGTGATACTCCTTCTGGACAAGCATATGGATGCAGGATCCTCAGAAAGTGATCTAGTTAATGTGTTTTGGAGTTGATTCTCCTTCTTCAGGACCATCATATGGATGAAGGATTCCCAAAAAGTGATTTATTTAACGCGTTTCAAGGTTGATACTCCTTCTTCAGGACATTCATATACACGCAACATTCTCAGAAAGTGATTTATTTAAGGCGTTTTGGAGTTGATACTCCTTCTTCAGGACAATTACATTTTCAATATGAAAGTCCTGAAGAAGGAATATTTACTCCGAAAATTTCCCAGGATCTTGTGTCTATCTTTTTACAATGAATTAATCCCTCAATTTTCTGTGTTTTTTTTTTCGTTTTTCATTTTTGTTTATTCTTCCTCTTATTCCGAGATTCATAAATTTTTTTTTTCTGTCCACATATCCATATGTCTAAAACCCTGAATCACTAAACCACTTTTACCGACAATTAAAAAAATTAAGATGAAGGAAAACACAATGGAACTTTGCGCAATTGTTTAATAAATTTGCCACATGCCAAAAGATAGAATCATTACCAAATCCCATTGTGTTCCTATCACTTTACCTAACTGGCTAACTTTATCTTAAAATCTGTTATAACGGGGCAATAAAATCTTCATGATTACACAATGATTTGTAGTGGATTTTGGCTTGGGCCGAAAATCTGCTCAGCGAGTACCGTAAATTTTTACACTGATTTTTCTTTTAAACATCATTTGTAAAAGATTAGCTTACATGGTAATACATTGTATAGTTTCCTCTTAAAAAATCCGTTCACATCCTACATATATGAACACCAAGTTATTTGGATGGACTCAAGTTTTTTTTGATTCCCCAACAACCATGAAAGTTATGAATTCAATATTCAGATCTATTCAATTAAAACTAACCTCCATCAAGATTTGACCATTTCTCCTCTTTTAATGTGCAGGACATTTCCAACGATGGGCAAGGGTGTTGGACCCGGAGGCAAGGTACGTCCTCTGTATATAGAATTCCAGGTATAGTAGAAGAAAGATGAAATGATAAAAGCCAGAAGCAAGGACACAACCCAAGAGAGGTCCATCCTTCCTAACTGCAAAATCGGTTGTGCGTGTCCTACCAAACCTTCCTTCATGGCTTTATGTTAATCAATGATCCCTGTATAAACAGTTATCAGAGAGACAGTTCATTCTGTGTTCATATATCACACCAATATACTCGTCTACCTGGTCATGGGGAGGCGTTTTCTTGGAATTACTCTAAGTAGGACAATGTGGCTTGTTAGCAAATTCATGATTGTGTTTTATTAATACTATAAAAGAGCAACCTGGAGGTCATTCAAGGATCATATCTACAATCAGAAGAATACAAGAGGAGTGGTGTAATATTTTGTAGAAAATGTACCCGTACTGTACAAATGGTACGGTATTCAGTATTAAAGTGAATCTGTCACTGTTTTCCCCAGATAAAGTAGGGTCACCACCAGTAATGAGGATGAGTAATCCACATGAAGCAAGTCAGGAGGATGGTGATCGCAAGACGACAGGAAATGCCGATACAAGATAAGGAGCGTCCAGACGGCCCTGTAGTTGAGTATAAAAATAGGTCTTTTTGTGTTTTGCACAGCAAATTGGGGACACACAGTGTATAAAGCATTGCAGAATGATATAAGCAGGGCCGTATTTGCCACTAGGCACGTGAGGGCATATGCCTAGGACGCCAGGTGTCAGTGGGGGTGGCACCAGCAGCAAGATTAAAATGTTTTTTTTTTAATCTTCCTTGGAGGAGAGAGGGGGCGCTGCCTTCACTTGTAACCATGCCTTTTTGACCCAGTTACAAGTGAATGTGTGAGCTACACTCAGTTTCCTGACCCCAATGTGCGGCGCTCATGTGACAGAGGTTGGCAGAGTGATCCTCACTCTGATGACATCTCTGCAGCACCCACCAGCGAGTGGGAGACCGTGACCTCACAAGAGGAAGAAGTTGCTGGGTGCCAAGTTCAGGAGCGTGGAGTCAGGTAAGGTGCTGCTACAGTCAAAGACAGCAGCCTGGGGGGAATGGATGGATGAGATGGCTTGGAAAAGGGGGCAGAATAGGATGGATGCATGGATGGATGGATGTGGTGGCTTGGAAGACGGGGCAGAATGGGATGGATGGACGGATGGATGGGGTGGCCTGGAAAAGGGGGCTGAATGGGATAGATGGATGGATGAATGGGGCAGCCTGAAAGAGGGGGCAGAATGGAATGGATGGATGGGGCAGACTGGAAAAGGGGGCAGAATGGAGTGGATGGATGGATAGAGGGGGCGTCCTGGAAAAGGGGCAAAAAGGGATGGATGGATGAGGGAACTTTGAAAAGGGGCAGATGGGATGGATGAATCGATGGATGGGGCAACCTGGAAGAGGGAGCAGAATGGGATGGCTGGATGGGGTGGCCTGGAAGAGGAGACAAAATGGGATGGATGGATAAGGCGGCCTGGAAAAGGAGGCAGAATGGGATGGATGGGTCAGCCTGGAAAATGGGGGCACAATGGGATGGATGGATGGATGGATAGATGGATGGGGCAGCCTGGAAGAGGGGGCAGAATTAGATTGGATGGGTCAGCCTGGAAGATGGGCAGAATGGAATGGATGGGGTGGCCTGGAAAAGGGGGCAGAATGGGATGGATGGATGGATGGATGGATAGAGGGGGCGACCTGAAAGAGGGAGCAGAATGGGATGGATGGATGGGGCGGCCTGGAAGAGGGGGCAGAATGGGATGGATGGATGGATGGGGCAGCCGGGAAAAGGGGGCAGAATGGGATGGATGGATGAATGGGGTGACCTGGAAAAGGGGCAGAATGGGATGGATGAATGGATGGGGCGACATGGAAAAGGGGGGAGTATGGGATGGATGGATGGATGGATGGATGGGGTGAGAAGCTACATGGATGGATGGGGGATAGCTACATGGATGGGAGGATGGAGGAGAAGGTACATGGATGGATGGGGAGGAGAAGCTACATGGAACGTGGGTTAGAAGCTACAAGGATGGGGGAGAAGCTCCAAGGAACATGGGGGGGAAAGCTACATGGATGAGGGATGGGGGAGAGACTGCATGGAACATGGGAGGGGAGAGGCTGCGTGGAACATGGGAGGGGAAGGCTTCATGGAACATGGGAGGGGGATGGGGGGAAGGATGACCTGCATGTGATGTATGGAGGAGGATAAGCAACACGGGATTCAGGGGAATGGGGATGAGGATAAGCTGCATGGAACATATGGATGGAGGATGAGCTGCATGAGACATATGGGGAATGAACAGTATGGGACATGTGGGAGGAGGATGAGCAGTATGGGATATGTGGAAGGAGGATGAGCAGTATGGGACATTTAATCGGCATACACATTTATATAGGGAACATATTGTTCTGCTGATGTATTGACAGTGGTTCTGATTATGTATTATTGTATTGACCGTGGTTCTGGAGATATACTGACAGAGCTTATAGTGAAGTATTATTGTATTGATGGGTTTTCTGATGATGTATTGACTGGTTTTGGTGATGTATTACTGTATTGCCAATGGTTCTGGAGATATACTGACAGTGGTTCTAGTGAGGTATTATTGTATTGAAAGTGGTTCTGGTGATATACTTACAGGGGTCCTAATGATGTGTTATTGTATTGCCGGTGGTTCTGGTGATGTAGTCATGTGGATGTTGTAATCTTTATCTTAACAGACTTGATCCTAAAACATTATAGGGCAAGTAGGCTTGATTAAAAATACAGCTGAATATCAACCAAACAATTGACTAAAGCCCCCAAGCACTATAGATAGGTGCCCGATCTCTCAGCCAGAAGCGATCTTTCTCGTCTCTCCCATATACAAGAGCATTCATTTTTCCCAGTGTTTCTGTATACTGTATGGAAGCTGCTGTTAGACATCTCTGGCTGCAGCTTATCAGTTAGAGGAGAAAAGGATCTACAGCCTGTAATCAGACATGCTTAATTCTTATTTCCCTTGACCAATCATCAGTTAGAATCCCCATACAGATTAGACTGTCCTCGCAAGTTTAGCCAACTTTAGTCTCGTGTGTATGGAGGTTCACACTACTATCTGAAGGCTACGGGCACTGACATCTGTGAACCCCCTGAGTGCTGGAGTTCGGAAAAAGATAGGACACACAGTTATAAAGGAAAACCTTGAAAGACTGAATATACGGACAGGAAATCGTTTTTACATTGCCATACATGGTTCATTCCTTTTAGCATTTTCTGTTGCTTTTTCAGGCGGAATACTGAGCGGATGTGCCTGAAAAATAAAATGCTGCGGGCACATACGTTTAGGGTGCCTTCACACTGGCGTTTCCCTTTCGCAGCGTTCTGTGGAGGGGAACCGCCATGTGAGCGCAGGCACCGCAAGTCCTCATGTTTATCATGGGGACGTACGGTGCTGCGCTTGACTGCGCATGACAGTGCGCTCCCATTCATTTCCCTCTGTGATTTGTACGCATGCGCATGCTTGCGTACAAATCACACACTCTTATCTGCACCCTGAACACGACATGTCGCATTCCTGGTGCGGACGACAATGTATGATTTGTACGGAAGCATGCGCATGCGTACAAATCACACAGGGAAATGAATGGGAGCGCACAGTCATGCACTGTCAAGTGCAGCACCGTACGTCCCATGATAAACATAGACTTCGGTGCCTGCGCTCACATGGCGGTTCCCCTCCGCAGAACGCTGTGGAGGGGAACGCCAGTGTGAAGGCACCCTTAATCTGACTGATAAAGTGTGGGGGGGGGGGACTGAAAGTGCCTAGGGCGGCAGGAACTCCAAATACGGCCCTACTCACTTGTGTTTTTTCCTTTCATGATCTGATTGGTCTACGCTCCACGTTTGTGCATGGTAGAGTTTGCTCGCCTTACTAGAATCAAAGTAATCAATAATGACTCATATATATATATATATAAAAAAATCATTTATTTAGCTTTGATGAAAATATGTTGACAATTACCATAAGAGCAGATCATCATGTATGTTTGCCCATGTTATGCTACACGTAAAAAATGAACTTTTTTTTCTGTGACTCTATTTACATGTCATCGGTGGCCAAAATTAAACCGGGGGACGAATGACATCCGATACAATTTGGGAATATTTGAAAAACCGGTCATTATCGGCCTGATGTCTTCCTCTGTGAGGCTTCTCTCTGGAGTTAATTTGAAGTGCTGTAAGATGGTCGTAAAGAAAATGAATAATTCCACTTTGGCCAAACTTTCTCCAAGACACATCCGCCTCCCTAATAAGAAAACAAATTGTTAGCTGTAAATTATAACTTGTTGATTGCATTTCACCATAAATTGCATATAATGTCTCCATATGCACACACTACGCAAAATGCATGCAAGATACTTACACGAGTCTCGCATGCCTCACCTGGAACGGTGGTCGACTCTTTGGACTGGAGTGCATCAGCTTTTGTGTTTCTATGGAGCTTAAGCGCTCCTCTCCAGAGAGGTGGCGGCCGTTCCAGGTGAGTCATGCAAGACTCGTGAGTATTTCGCATGCAACTTGAATAGTGTTTTTTCCGGCCTTCGTATGATTTCCTACCTCTTTGCCTTTGCGCCAAAGATCTATCTTTCTTAAGCAGAAGTCACCAGACTTTTTTTTTCCCAAATCCGAAAAAAAGAACACACAATTTTGATCAAACAAAATAGAAAGTATAAATCATCTCCCCATGTCCTCTGTAATTCTTTAAAGGGAATCTGTCATTGTCTTTTTTGCTATTAAACTACAGCAATGTAAATTAGATCATGTATTGTTCATCAAAACCATTTAAAAAAAAAATCATTGAATTTATCCCAAAAAAGCATTTTAGATATTTACATATTTTCATTAGCTAGCACAGTAAACGGTCATACAGTCATCAGGCCGGTTAATAGTTAACTTAACTTGTAGCAATGCCAAAATTCAGAAAAGCTGATAGAACCTATGTGATGTCACGACCATGTGACTATAATAGGCAGAGCTAAGTCTACATAGATTTAACAATTCAGTTTGCTTAGCTCTCCCATTATGGTCTCTTGGTCATGACATCACACAGGTCCTTTATAGAGAGACACTTGTCAACTGTAGCAATGCTAAATTCAGAAAATGCTGAAAGGACCTGTGTGATGTCATGACATGTGATAAAGATAGGCAGAGCTAAGTCTACATAGATCTTAAAATTTAGTTTGCTTAGCTCCTCTATTATGCTCACAGGTCATGACATCACACAGGTCCTTTATACAGAGCACTTGGCAACTGTAGCAATGCCAAATTAGAAAATGATGAAAGGACCTGTTTGGGTGTCACGACCATGTACTATAATAGGCAGAGCTAAGTCTACATAATCTTAACAATTTAGTTTGCTTAGCTCCTCCCATTATGATCTCTTGGTCATGACATCACACAGATCCTTTATACAGATCACTTGTCAACTGTAGCATGCCAAAATTCAAAAATGCTGAAAGGACCTGTGTGATGTCATGATCATGTGACTATAATAGGCTAAAGTCCAATAAACCTTAATAACTCAGCTCAATAAGCTCCACCCATTATGGCCACATGGTCGTGACATGACACAGGTCCTTTATACAGAGCACTCAGCATTGCCACAAGCTCAGTGACAGATCTGTTAACTGTTAATCAGCTGGATGACAACTTACTGTTTGACAAGTTAGCTAATGAAAATGTTTAATATCTAAAATGCTTTTTTGGTATGAATCCAACAATTTAAAAAATAAAAGGTTACTAATGAACACTGCGTGATCTAAATAACATTGGGGACGGTTTAATAAATAAAAAGGACATGAAAGGTTCCCTTTTAGGTCTATTCATCCCCACGGAATAACCTGGGCAGAATGTGCAATTTAGGAGAAAGGAAAGCATAATCCAGAAATAGAAAAAAACATCCTTATGATTGTATTCCATTGACAAGGCTTAGCCAAACGCGTCAGATTTTATGGGGTTTTTTTTGTACTTCTATTTGTTTTTGCATTTCTATTTGATTACTTGCTGCTTTCAGGAAGAAAAAGTGAAGTTTTAACATATACAACTCTTCATCATGAGATGGTCTTTTTCCATTGCTGGATCATTATTCTGATTAGGGTGTGATAAGGGTTTGATCAGAGTTTGATCAGAATGGCATTCAATTTCTTCTTGGTTATTCTTGAGAGAAAAAAATGTTTCTCCATCTTCTCCATTCTCTCAGCTGTCTTCACAATGCTGCCCGATTTTTTAAGGACTCATAGACTTCGATTTTGAGCGACACTTGGATCAAAATCAAATATTTCTAAATTTTTCCAGATCCCTCGGTCAGAGGAAAAAAATCAGACATGTGCACAGCCCCATAGAATATCATGCTATCCATGAAAACCACAGATAACCCTCATCCGAGATAATATGTTGTGTGTGCGAGTCCTTAAGGACCCCGTTACACACTACGATATTGTGAACAATATCATTGCAACATCACCGATTTGGTGACGTTGCAGCGATGTTGAAATAACATCGTTGTGTGTGACGCGTATCAATGATCAACGATAAGACGACGATCATAAATTTATGGCCAGGACCATAAATCTGTCATTGGTGTCCCGCTGGACGGCCAGCATTGGCACGTGTGACAGCAGGAGACCAACGATGGACGATCCCCCAGCGCCGCACAGCAAGCGCTGGGAGATGGTAACCAGGGTAAACGTCGGGTAACTAAGCGCTTAGTTACCCGATGTGCAACTTGGTAACCAGCATCCTTGCTGGTCCTGATCGCTGGGAGTCTGCCTGTTTGACATCTCACCATCGATCAGTTCAAGATGTCCCAGCGATCCCAGCCAGGTGGGATCGTTGGTGGGATCGCCCAGACATTGAAACGTGTAACGGGGAATTTACTGACATACACAGACTTTATCTAAGGGCTCAGACACACAGGCGTTGAAATTGGATGAGTGCAATGCGAGAAAATCTGGCATTGCACCCTGGCCATTGTTAATAAATGAATAAAAGCAGATGAATGTTTGTGTTCAGCTTTTTTCTCATCCAGATTCTGGATGACAAAAAAGTAGCAGCATGCTGCAACTGGATGCGAATCTCCTGCGAGACTTGCCAATGCAAGTCAATTGGTACGATAAAAAATCACACAGCACACTGACCACGTTTTTTAGCATGGAAATAGTTAGAATAGAAAAGACAGATAGGATAGGTAGATAGAAAGATGATAGGAATAGCTAGATCGGGCTTACCAATCTCCCGCTGCCGCATCGGGGGTTGTCCATTAAGCTTCATGCATATTCACTGCACTGACTGGTAACAGCCAATCACAGATGATCACACTCTGTGAGAGCCTCAGTGATTGGTTGTTACAGTCAGACTGCATTTGCACAATCTAGTGTATGGCCACGAACCTTACAGTGGGTTGAATAAATAAATTTAAAAATCACGTGGGGCTTCACATTATTGTTCAGTCCAGCCCGGTGAAAGCGGACAGCTGTGAGCTGCCACCCTCAGCTACCTAACTTTACCTTGGCTGGTAAAAAAAATGCATGGGCTCCACCCTATTTTTAACTCCCAGCCAAGGTAAAAATAGGCAGATGAGTACTGGCATTCTCAGTGGGGTGAGGGCCCATTGTTTTAGGGCCCCATGCTAAAGAATAGCAGCCCGCACCCGCCCCTGAAAATGGCACATTCATCATAGTGCCTTTCCAGGCGCTTTAACCAAATTCTTCCTACAGCCCTGGTAACAGTGGCATGCTGGATAATAAGGGATTCATACCAGATTTGTTTTACCAGCTGGTATTAAGCCCTGAGATTCGTCTCTGCTGACACGCTCCTTGTGCCTTTTTGATGACATGGCAAATGTTATGCTGTATCAAAAAAAGGATTCTTTTAAGAAAACCTGATGCCTAATACTGGATTTTTGTGGACTCCTTTGATGGATGTTTGAAGCTAGACTTCATTTGACCACGATCAAGGTTTCAATCACTTCTCACTATATGAGAGATCTATATTATTAAGAGATAAAAAAGCTCAATAGGGTCTTATCTCAATGAAAAGAGGGGTCAGGTTGCCCATGCAAGGTGCTCACGTGATGGGATTGTGCAACCCACAATCGGTATATGCTGCTGCTGGATCCACACTTCCACATGTGATACAGTGTTCAACAGGAACAGGAGGACAAAAAGTGTCTGATGATCCGCGCTGCTGTAAAGAAGAGACTGGACCACTGGTCTGGTGCAACGATTAAGATATCTGTAATCCCTGAGGAATGAACACAGCAGGTTCCGAAACGCGTAGGAATATGAAGAACATGGTTGCATCAGACCACTGGTCAAGTGTCTTGTTTACAGCAGCGCAGATCATCAGACACTTTTGTCCTCCTGTCACTATATGAAGAGGTCATGGTGAGCACATTTTTTCAGTGTGACCAAACTATGGACAGTATGAATCAAGAGAATGGCTCCTCCATTAGTAAATAAAAACCATATGATGGTCGGCATGGTAAAGACTCTCCCAGAAAAACCTGTCAGTCACTTTTCCCTAGCAAAGGCCCTGTAACCCCTATACTGGGATTTGGAATTACCACAGAGCCCAGGAGGTAACTGTCTATAGGTGAGCAGCATATCAGAGCAGTGAGGTCCCCAGGCAGAGTCAAGGTAGGAGGTCATGGAATACTAAATCAGGATCTGAAAGAGTAGTCAGAGGGCAGCGTCAAAACCGGGATGGCATCAAAGTTACAATATCGTCAGGCGGTAGAGTTCAAAATCCAGGCAAAGGTCAGAGTCAATATAGTGGAACACTAACTAGACAGCAGGTGAAACCAAGAATATATCTGGTGGTTTGCAAGGTAGGCACCAAGATATTTTAAGGTCCCCTCTTATAGGCTAGAGCTCAGAGCCTGATGATGTCACCCGGACCACCCCTACAACCAGGCTAGAGGCACCACAGGTACCAGCCACCCCAATTCTGATAGAGGAACGAAGTTTGCACCTACTAGACGCCCCTGAAGGAACCTCTTCCCCATTACCAGCATCACCCACCGGTCAAGCACGGTGATGCCCAGCAACAGACGCAGGAACTAACGGAGCAGGTCCCAACAAGGACATATCCTCCCTATCACCAGCACCACTAGCCGCAGGAATCCTTCAGCACCTAGTGGCTGGGGAAGGAATCACAATCATGGATTGTGACGGGGACATGACAATGGATAAGAGTTCCATTCTTTGGGTAAGAAATGTTTTTTCGAATCTCTTACAAACCCTTTAATATCACCATTGTGAGAAACATTGCCATTATTTTGTAAGTATGTTATGTTAGCTTGAAATAATTGGATTTATGATACATCTATAAGACATGCATTTATTTTTTAAAACCCTTATACAGCTATCCTCTCACTCATCAAATATCCCATCACTCATTAGTCTGGCAAACCTTAATCAACTAATACCTGCAGAGAATGGCATGTAGGCCTCATTCTTCTTAAAACATCCTTTGTCATCTAAGAAATTGTTAGGATCAAACTTGGCGGGGGAGGCAAGCTTTGTAGGGTCTCGAAGAACCGAACACAACAAAGGAAAGACATCGGTGCCCTAGAAAATGGAAGGAAAACTATTTTATATTGTAAAAATTCCATAGCAGAATTCAAGGTTTCTTTATTGTTCAGGTCTTAGAGAGGAAAAGCCTCCAACCCCCACACAGCATAATACCACCACCATGTATGTTTGACTACATGATGTTCTTATGGTTGGATGTGGTACTAGCTTTATGCTAGATATAGAAATACCCTTCCTTCTGGAGGTGAGCTCCGGGGGGCATCTCCTGGCCCATATGACATGGTACACCAGGAGATACATTACCCCCATAACTAATATTAGTTCTAGTTTCTAGTGATGCATAATCCCATTATCCTACCTTAGGAATCGTGTATCCCCTGAAGGTGACATCTCTTGTTGTTGCATGAGGAAGGTTTAACGGGAGAATATCAACAAATCTCTGGATCTCATGTATTACAGCATCCATGTATGGCATTTTGCTACGATCCTCAATATTTGGGATGCGGCCATCACCAATCACACGGTCTATTTCTTCATGTAGTTTAGCTAGCAACATAATACAAGGAGAAAACTAACACAAATTAGCCAAATTTCAGAGTGTTTCAGGCTCCATGGCCCCTTCCTCAGGACAAATCAATATCATATTGCCATGTTTCAGGGAGGTCCGAAATGCGTTGAGTAATGAATCAATATTATATTCACCTTTTCATGTCTCGTGGTGTTTAACCTTCATCCTACCTACATTAATTTGCTGAGATTAATTAATTACACCTTTGGGTTTTCATTGGCTGTAAGCCATAATCATCAACATTAACAGAAATAAACACATGAAATAGATCCCTCTGTGTGTAATGACTCTATATAATATGTGTTTCACTTTTTGTATTGAATTACTGGAATAAAGTAACTTTTTGATGATATTCTAATTCATTGAGATGCTCTTGTATGTTAGACAGAGACAACAAAATCCTTATGTGACGAGTGTCGGATCGCCCATTAATCTTGATGAATACCATGAAACTACTGCGATCTTTGGAGATGCCGATATCTGGCCTATAAGGGATCCTTGTAAGAAAAAGTTGTTTTCCAAAGTGGAGTACGAGTTTAATACTGACCTTGTATTTCAGGATACTTCATAAGTACCATGAATCCATGTCTTAGGGTAGAGCTGACTGTTTCTGTCCCACCAAAGAACAAGGTGAGTATAGTCATTATCATGTTAGTCCTGTCAAAGTGGGGATTGTCCTTTTCCTAGAAACACAACATATAGCATTGCACTTTTAAGAGATGTTGCAACCTGGAGAAATATTTTTGAAGGTGAATCAGTCCAGATTAAATGCATTAAGATGACAGGTACGCTGGGCAAATGCCATGGAAAAAATATGCTGCTAGAGCTATAGGGTACCATTACACACACAGACATCTCTGGAGACATTGCTTGCAACTCACTGTTCCATTTTGTTGCCGTGTACAAATGTAACAATGTGTCCATGATTTCACTGCAACCAGTGAGTTGCAAGCAATATATCTCTGTGTGTAACGGTACCTTAACTTCCCTCCTCATATCAATATCAATGCTGGGAAAAACTGATTTTGTGATACTCTACTAGGAGATGTCTATCATATGTTTTATCACACAGTATGCATGTTCCAATAATTATCTGTGTATCACAAAACAATGTGTCAGAAAGAGGATTCCGGTTTGATTTCAGCGGCGCTTCCAAATGGAGCCAGGGAATATTCTTTACTGGTGAGAAATTGTTATTCTTTTTTTGTTAATAATCCCCCTTTCGTAGGCTTTATTGATGAGTAGGTGATATTCTTCAGAGGAGGTGTGAGAGGGATAAGATTCTAGTTTACTATAGTATTTTTTGTCTGATAGTATATTATATGCTTCTTGAAGATACAGTATGCTTCCCGATCTTGTATTATTATGCCCCCCCTCTCTAATAACTGTTTTTATTATTTTTTAGGGTGTTTAGGAAAAATCTTTCCTCTTTTGTGATGTTAATTCTTGTTCTTTTTTTAAAAAGTTTGTGATTGTTTTTTTTTTTAAAGTTTTTAATCATATGATAAATTTACGATACCTAGGGTATATATATATTTTTATGTGTGTATTTTAGGTGTGTATTTTAATCTGTACAACTCACTAAAGAAAGAACCAAGCGTTTTTTTTTTCATATAGTTTTAAAATTCATGCTGGTTGGCCACATGGGAATCCTGATCTAATTAGCAAAATTAACTGGTTGGGCGGTGCTTCTCTGCGATTAATCCAGTCTGAACATGACCCATATACTGAAAAATGATCTGCTTAATTCATTATAACAAATTGTACCTGAGGAAGGCTCAAAAAGAGTTGAAACGTTTTGTACTATCTCCACTTCTGTACTTTTAATAATACTACGATTGAAGAAATACCCCTGGCTCCATTTGGAAGCACCGCTGAAATCTAACCGGAATCCCCTTACTTTCACCTTCTGCAAACAGGATCCTCTTCCTAGAAACCTGATTCCTCCAGGTGAGAGTGCTGCATACCAAAGGAGATCCTTTATTACAAGCTGTTTCTCAAGACTCTATAAAGGTGAGCAGTTTTAATATATACCCCATTACCGCTAACTAACAGCGTTGCTACACTTAGATCTGCGCCGGCCCTTTGTAATGTCTCCCTCTGTAGAAGCTACAGTTGTGGCCAGAAGTATTGACACCCCTGCAATTCTGTCAGATCATACTCAGTTTCTTCCTGAAAATGATTGCAATCACAAATTCTTTGGTATTATTATCATCATGTAATTTGTCTTCAATGAAAAAACACAAAAGAGAATGAAGCAAAACATTGATCATTTCACACAAAACTCCAAAAATGGGCCAGACAAAAGTATTGGCACCCTCAGCCTAATACTTAGTTGTACAACCTTTAGCCAAAATAACTGCGATCAACCGCTTCCGGTAACCACCAATGAGTTTCTTACACTGCTCTGCTGGAATTTTAGACCATTCTTCTTTGGCAAACTGCTCCAGGTCCCTGATATTTGAAGGGTGCCTTCTCCAAACTGCCATTTTTACATCTCTCCACAGGTGTTCTATGGGATTCAGGTCTGGACTCATTGCTGGCCACCTTAGAAGTCTCCAGTGCTTTCTCTCCAAACCATTTTCTAGTGCTTTTTGAAGTGTGTTTTGGGTCATTGTCCTGCTGGAAGACCCATGACCTCTGAGGGAGACCCAGCTTTCTCACACTGGGCCCTACATTATGCTGAAAAATGTGTTGGTAGTCTTCAGACTTCATAATGCCATGCACACAGTCAAGCAGTCCAGTGCCAGAGGCAGCAAAGCAACCCCAAAACATCAGGGAACCTCCACCATGTTTGACTGTAGGAACTGTGTTCTTTTCTTTGAATGCCTCTTTTTTTCTCCTGTAAACTCTATGTTGATGCCTTTGCCCAAAAAGAGAGAACATTCTTCCAAAACGTTGTAGGCTTTCTCAGGTAAGTTTTGGCAAACTCCAGCCTTGCTTTTTATGTCTCGGGGTAAGGAGTGGGGTCTTCCTGGGTATCCTACCATACAGTCCCTTTTCATTCAGACGCCGACGGATAGTATGGGTTGACACTGTTGTACCCTCGGACTGCAGGGCAGCTTGAACTTGTTTGGATGATAGTCGTGGTTCTTTATCCACCATCCACACAATCTTGCGTTGAAATCTCTTGTCAATTTTTCTTTTCCGTCCACATCTAGGGAGGTTAGCCACAGTGCCATGGGCTTTAAACTTCTTGATGACACTGCGCACGGTAGACACAGGAACATTCAGGTCTTTGGAGATGGACTTCTAGCCTTGAGATTGCTCATGCTTCCTCACAATTTGGTTTCTCAAGTCCTCAGACAGTTCTTTGGTCTTCTTTCTTTTCTCCATGCTCAATGTGGTACACACAAGGACACAGGACAGAGGTTGAGTCAACTTTAATCCATGTCAACTGGCTGCAAGTGTGATTTAGTTATTGCCAACACCTGTTAGGTGCCACAGGTAAGTTACAGGTGCTGTTAATTACACAAATTAGAGAAGCATCACATGATTATACTAACAGTGCCAATACTTTTGTCCACCCCCTTTTTTATGTTTGGTGTGGAATTAGATCCAATTTGGCTTTAGGACAATTCTTTTGTGTTTTTTCATTGAAGACAAATTAAATGAAGATAATAATGGCAAAGAATTTGTGATTGCAATCATTTTCAGGAAGAAACTGAGTATTATCTGACAGAATTGCAGGGGTGTCAATACTTTTGGCCACAACTGTATAAGCCAACTCATATACTTAATTAGCAGACACAGTGTTTCAGTGTGTATGCCCCTCGTCAGTGCAAAGTATGAGATATGAGTTAGCTGGGTGAGAGGCTAAGACTGTGAATCTAAACTAATAAAGTTTCTCCTTATGGAGAGCGACGTGCAAGGTCTGACATGCCAGAATATGAGGAGACTTAAATGCCTTGCAAGCTCCTCTGGGAAATGTAATATGCAAATTGCCTCTTCAAAGAGGACCTGGACTCTAGTGCCAGCTATTTGAAGTTGCAATCCTAAAAGTCAATATTGACCATGCAGCAAGCCTTATATGACATCCTAATAATTTTAAGATTGCTCCTTCCAATAGGTGGCACTAGCGTTCAAATCCTCTTTGAAGAGGCAATTTAAATATTGAATGAGCTAGATATCAATGAGGATAAGGTTAGGTCAACTGACTTATGAAGATGGCCCGACACACCCCACTCCACCCCACCCCATTCCAATGCAGGTGAACCTTCCTCTGATCTCTAAAGCTTTACCCCTCCTAACCTTAACTCAGATTACTCAGGTACCTGTTTCTGTTTTAAGAGGAAGCAATCAATATAATCTCTGGGCGAGTTTGGATCAAACGACTCTTCATTCATCTTTATTCGTTCTGAGATGAAATCGGTGAGTCTTCTCATACTTTCGTTTACTCTCTTGTGTGGTCCTGGTATATAGCTCATGAGTGATGGCATCATGTCTTGGAGCTGGGTAAAGAGATACAAGTTATTAATTTCTAATATTCCAGTATATAATGTTACTTAGAAGATCAGTGGCAACTCTAATAAAAGTGATCAAGATGTTCAAGGAATTTATTGGGTTTTTGAACTTCTCTCCATTATAAGTTGACATCTCAGTAAATGTTTTTATGTGTAACTAATATGCTGCCCCCCATCCTGCTACATGTCCCCCATCCTGGTATTAGGCCCTCCATCTTGTTATGTTGTTATTCAAGGATCACCACAGATGTGCAAAAAACGTGATGTGAAGGGGGCCTAACCCCAACCCTAACCCCTGTAGCAGCACTTACCTGTCCAAAGAAGCTGTTCATATCCTGAAATACAGCATTAAACATGGTCAGGAGGTTCTGGAAACTCTCATTACTGTATTCAAAGCGGTTCCCAAACACAATGAAGCAAATAATATTTGAGACGGCCTGGACTAGAAATTTGGATGGGTCAATGTATTGTTCTGTACAAATAAGATAACAAAATCAGAATTTTCTAGAGATCTACAATCATTCTTATCTTTCAAAGAAAAGAGGGAAAGAAGTAGAGAGAATAAAGGAAGGGAAAGAGAGAGGGAGATAGAAGGAAAGAGAGAATAAAGGAAGGGAAAGAGAGAGGGAGATAGAAGGAAAGAAAGAATGGACGTAAGGAAGGAAAGCAGGATGGAGAGAGAAGGGTGGAAAGATAAAATTGAGGAGGAAAAAGATGAAAGAGTAAAGATGAAAGGGAATGAGAGAGGAGGGAAGAGGGAGATGAGTCGGGCCAGCAGGGAAGGGGTTACTCGGATATCGGGACGGTGGTTTCGGTGGGGGGGAAATCACGACTTATCGGGACCCGGTTCCGTGCCCTGGGAACTCAATGGCTGATGGGGATGATGATTGGGGGGGGGAGGATTATATGTGATGTAAGTGGTTACCAGCGCTGCAGTCGGGCGCTGAGGTGATGGTGTGGTGCAGCAGAGGTAGTACAGCTCCCCACAGGCAGAGCTTTTCCTCAATGCGGCAGTGTGGATGAGGTGAGTTGTAGTCCAAGTCTCTGTGGTGCTGCAGGAACCTTTCAGGCGATGGATTAAATGAAGCCAGAGACCAGATCAGCTCAAACAGGTCTTTTACTGGTACCAGATGGATAAGGTACACGGTGCAGTCTGGCTCTCCGGGGATTATAGCCACAGATTTTAGGATTCCCCACAGAGTCCATCTCTGTCCACAATGGCTCTCTGCCCTCCCATGCTAAGTCTGGTTACTGGTCCCAAGGTCTGTTGCCTTAAGTCTCTGTTACCTCTTGGAGTCTTGGACCTAGCTACGGGACAGAGATTAGGCTCCTTGGTGGGTGTTGTGGCTGCCTTATGAAGGCCCACAACGCACTGGCCTGTGGTTTGGGATAAACCTAATCAAACTGCCTCAGCTCCAGTTTACCGGTGTGACCTGGGCACTCCAGACGGCTCTGACCAGATCTGGAGTGTCCGCTTCCCATCTGGGTCACCTCTACTCCTTAGAGGTGCCTTCTCCTCAGGACAGCAGGGTCCCCTGCGTCCGTCCGTTCTCTCACTTTGTCACCGTCTAACTGAACACTGTCTCCCAACTGTCACTCACATCTCCTGCTTACCTCAGCTCCACCCCCTGGGACCTACTGAAATACAGTGCCCTGTGCTAGGGTGTCTGTGGGTGGGTTCTGTGTACAGACTCTGTAGTTTTCCTCCCTCCACCTGCGACTATCGGGAAACTGCACCTTCTTTTTGGGGTGCAGTACCTCCCTGTGGCGTCCCGCTAGCGAGGCGCCAAAGAGACATTACAGAAGAAGGTAGAGGGAGAGTAAAAATGAAAGGAATAGAAAAAATATAAAGGAATGATACAGAATGGAGATAGTTCCATTTTAAAACATCAGTAAATGTACATTTTTTTTAAACAACGTAAAGATATCCACCATACATGTACATGTGCATGTACAAACTGATTTCACAAGATGAGCCTGCACCATACCTAGGAGATGTCGGCTGTGTTTATACAGCCAGTATCTGTCTGTAACAGCAATTGACCTCCCAAGTACCTATTGAAGGTAGCAATCCTAAAAATCATAATTGACTCTTTAATGATTATTTCGATATGACTTTGGGGTTCTGATATGGCATGAATCCCATTTGAAGACGTTGCATTTCGAGGTGATTTGCTCCTTGTCAATGCAAAGTATGGAATCTGATCTGCCTGTATGAGGGGCTATGATGAGGTTAATGGAATAGCTACTCTCTGTGTGAAAACTAATCCTGCATGTGGGCAGTGAGGAGAGTTTTAGCCGCAATATTCCTCTAGGAAATATGCAAATTGTTTTTTAGGGAGGAAGTAGATGAATTCTAGTGCCACCTATTTAAAGTTACAATCCTAAAAGTAAAAATTTACTCTTTAATGAGCCTTTCTTTATGACATAGTGTAAGGAATAAAGGCATCATGCAATATTCCTACTGCAGCCATTTTGTTCAGGTGTCACCATATTTTTACTCACTTCAAGGACAGAGACCCCTCCTTTTGCCTGGGGTTTAACCAATCTCCTGGAATATGTTAATTAATCTGAGGAAATTATCTTCCTGGCAACACAATGAGGCTTCCTAAGAAATGGAGCTAGGTGACACTGAGAACCAGAAGCAATTATACAGAGGAAGGCCCCCCATGACTCTGCAGATAGGTGAGAGAACTAATTTCCCTCTGCCTGCAAATTCAGAAGAAGCGTCACATGCAGCCCAAACACACAGGAGCCAAAGAATAACTCCTAATATTTTACGACACTTCACCCCCCTAAATATGACAGGCATGAATATGGCATCTGGAGATGTAGACAATCATAACACATATTTCTACATAATTGTGCGACCTTCGTAAGTATTGCAAACTTGATATTGGCTAGTGGGATGACCGCAAAGTGGTGGTGTGTCCTACTATTGAAAAGCTAAAATTATAACCAATAATATGAGATTCAAAAAAGAGAATAAAGAAAGGCGGCACTCACCGTATAGGCTGGTGGAAGGGTGTTTTAATCCAGGAAAATCAATCCATTAAAACATTGTTAGTGCGGTGGGGAGAGGGAGTGAGAGGCCGTCGGAACGACGGTACCGTTTCGTATCGTGTAGTGATACTTCTGCGGGTTCCAGTATAGCATATACTGGAACCCGCAGAAGTATCACTACGCGATACGAAACGGTACCGTCGTTCCGACGGCCTCTCACTCCCTCTCCCCACCGCACTAACAATAACAATAAAGAAAGGCGGCACTCACCGTATAGGCTGGTGGAAGGGTGTTTTAATCCAGGAAAATCAATCCCATTAAAACATTGTTAGTGCGGTGGGGAAAGGGAGTGAGAGACCGTCGGAACGACGGTACCGTTTCGTATCGTGTAGTGATACTTCTGCGGGTTCCAGTATAGCATATACTGGAACCCGCAGAAGTATCACTACGCGATACGAAACGGTACCGTCGTTCCGACGGCCTCTCACTCCCTCTCCCCACCGCACTAACAATAACAATAAAGAAAGGCGGCACTCACCGTATAGGCTGGTGGAAGGGTGTTTAAATCCAGGAAAATCAATCCATTAAAACATTGTTAGTGCGGTGGGGAGAGGGAGTGAGAGGCCGTCGGAACGACGGTACCATTTCGTATCGTGTAGTGATACTTCTGCGGGTTCCAGTATAGCATATACTGGAACCCGCAGAAGTATCACTACGCGATACGAAACGGTACCGTCGTTCCGACGGCCTCTCACTCCCTCTCCCCACCGCACTAACAATAACAATAAAGAAAGGCGGCACTCACCGTATAGGCTGGTGGAAGGGTGTTTTAATCCAGGAAAATCAATCCATTAAAACATTGTTAGTGCGGTGGGGAGAGGGAGTGAGAGGCCGTCGGAACGACGGTACCGTTTCGTATCGTGTAGTGATACTTCTGCGGGTTCCAGTATATGCTACTCTCCCTCTCCCCACCGCACTAACAATAACAATAAAGAAAGGCGGCACTCACCGTATAGGCTGGTGGAAGGGTGTTTTAATCCAGGAAAATCAATCCATTAAAACATTGTTAGTGCGGTGGGGAGAGGGAGTGAGAGGCCGTCGGAACGACGGTACCGTTTCGTATCGTGTAGTGATACTTCTGCGGGTTCCAGTATAGCATATACTGGAACCCGCAGAAGTATCACTACACGATACGAAACGGTACCGTCGTTCCGACAGCCTCTCACTCCCTCTCCCCACCGCACTAACAATGTTTTAATGGATTGATTTTCCTGGATTAAAACACCCTTCCACCAGCCTATACGGTGAGTGCCACCTTTCTTTATTCTCTTTTTTGAATCTCTGATTATTCGTTTAAGGCTGTGCAACACCAGGCACCGGGATAGCCGACAGGCTTTTAGCAGAGCTCCACAGGTGTAGTGCCCGGTCATTGGACTCTTTTCCTGCATAACCAATAATATAAGAGCATTATCTTTCACCTATGACTCTCCCAGGCAAAGTTATGGCCCATAGTAGCTTTTGAATATTCCATATCACAACCCAGGCGTGTGGGAACTGCAGGTCAGGAGATGGGCAGGACAGGGGCCGGCCTCTTACAGAATAAGAATGGCTGAGCTCTGCTGAACTTTGTTGGCTGACCTCTGCTGAATTTTGTATTCTTCTTAGGAGGCAATATTATATCAAGCCGGAGTATACCCAAAGGAACTCAGCTGACTCCACACTGCCTCCTTGTGGCGCTACCAACATCAAGGAAAGTGTAGCTGATTACATTTGTCTGTAATTCTGTGTGTACCCCATTTATCTTTTATTTGAATAACTGACTGTAATATCCTCATAATAAATATTATTATCTAGTGTGCCCCTATAAATTTAATCTTGAGTTGCTCTTTATCTTGATCCTGAATCCCCACGTCTGTGTGCTCATTTAACTTTAACGCTACCTTGGTTGGGTTCTGACCCGCTATAAGCCTGTTCATGGACCAAACTTATATCAAACGAGAAACTTGTGGCAGCAACTAGTGCTTGGGTTATTCAAGGCCTCTGTCAGTGACGGGGTGGCAGTTATATTATGTACTTCTGGCCTGGCACTGGAAGTCCTGTAACACACTTACTGAGGGATGTCTTAATAAGCCAGCATTGACAAGGCAGCTGCGGTCATTTTTTATCTTCAGGCAGTTCTCTGACTGGCCTGCATTTAATAGGAGGCACTATAGAGCTACCACGTTCGGTGGCAAATTCTTCAGACTTTGGGGTTCTGATATGGCATAAATCCTATCTGCACATGCTGAATTTCGGGTGATTGCTCCTCATAAGTACAAAGTATGGGATCTCATCTCGCTGTAGGAGGTGCAGATTGGGGTTCTGATATGTCATAAATCCTAAATCATATTGAAATGTTAATTTAGCCTTTGATGATTGGTACTTCCAATAGGTGAGTTCATCTCTCTCTTCCCTGAAGAGACAATTTGCATATTTCCCAGAGGAACATTGTGGCTAAAAGTCTCCCCACTGTTAGCATTCAGGATTAATCTCCATTAGGAGAGTAGCTATTCGCTTAGACCATAATTGCACTTACATGTAGGATGACAATAAACCCTATAAACACAATGGTAATTACCTTTTTGTAATTTGATCTCAGCCATGAGAAAAGAGGCCTCTTCTTGAATCCTTTCTTCAATACTCTTCTTTCCCATTCCAAAATTTCTTAGAATTGTAACGGAAAATCTTCGAAGATCCTTCCATCTATTACCATTGCTGAAAACCAGTCCTTGGAAAGAAAACAAGACTTATAGGTGTAACATATGTCAATAAACTATTACCCCCTCCAAATATTATCTGATACCAATATTTAACTAATTGACTTAAAATATGGAAAAGTATAGAATATTGTCACTCTTACCATATCCTTTTATGAATTGATCAATATTAGGAAGCCTTCCGCGACCACAAAATTCTTCTGCTCGGTCAATTAACGCTTCTTTGACGGTATCGTAACCACAGAGGACAACTATTGGACAATGTCCAAAATAAACCGTGTATATGGAGCCATATTTCTTTCTAAACTGAAGGGCAAAAGCACATGGGAAAATATTAAACTCTGTTCTATACATTATACCGTAAAGCCTAAGACAAAAATGATTTTCATCAGTATACCCAAGTGGGTCCATGCAGGAGGATAATGGTCCATAAAAAAGAGGAGGTACTTTGGAGCCAATCACTTACAGTACCTGTTGTTGATAAAGTCTTTTTGATAGGTCGAAACATTGTAATCTTTTGGTATGGCAGAATAACCTTTTGGACAATTTTTTCACTCTATGTAACAGACCAAATTAATCCCTGTCCAGAATAAACTCGGGCATAGTGTGGGCCAGACCAGCATATACCCCGGGGGATAAACTGTCCTAGACCAAACTATACCTGGGATTGTAAAGTAGCCTAGACAACACTATTACCCTCCAGGCAAGAGTATACCTTGGGGGATAAACTGTCCGAGCCAAAACTATACCCAAGAGTGTAAAGTAGCTTAGACCAAACTATACCCCTCCAGGCCAGAGTATGCCTCAGAGGATAAACTGTTCTAGATGAAACTATACCCGGGGATAAACCGCCCTTGGCCAAACTATACCTAATGGGGTTAAGGTAGCCTAGACCAAAATATACCCCTCCCAGCCAGAGTATATCTCGGGGGATAAACTGTCCTAGGCCAAACTATAGCCCGAGGTGTAAAGTAGCTTAGACCAAACTATACCTGGAGGTGTAAAGTAGCCTAGACCAAACTATACCCCTCCCGGCCAGAGTATATCTCAGGGGATAAAGTGTCGTAGGCAAAAGTATACTTGGGGGATAAACTGTCTTTGGACAAACTACACCCAGGGCTGTAAAGTAGCCTAGACTAAACTATACCCAGGGGTGTAAAGTAGCCTAGACCAATCTATACCTCTCCAGGCCAGAGTATACCAAGGGCGATAAACTTTTCTAATCCAAGCTATACCCAGGGAATAAACTGTCCTTGGCCAAACTATACCTGGGGTATAAAGTAGCCTAGACCAAACTATTACCCTTCAGCCCAGAGTATACCTTGGGGGATAAACTGTCCTTGGCCGAACTATACCCTGAGGTGTAAAGTAGCCTAGACCAAACTATTACCCTCCAGGCCAGAGTATACCTTGGGGGATAAACTGTCTGAGGCAAAACTATACCCAAGAGTGTAAAGTAGCCTAGACCAAACTATACCCTTCCAGGCCAGAGTATACCTCAGAGGATAAACTGTTCTAGATGAAACTATACCCGGGGAATAAACCGTCCTTGGCCAAACTATACTTAGTGGTGTAAATAGGCTTTAGCCAAACTACCCCCTCCAAATCTACCCCTCTTTTTTATGAGCCCTTGTAAATAACATTTTGTTTACTGACTTACACTTAGTGGGAAGTTATTAGTATCTGAGATTACACTGTTGTTCATTAAGATAAGTGCTTTTAGTTTAATGTGTAACCACTACTAAGACGTGTGTGAGTCATCTTTTATCTTGGTGAAAGTCTGAGATACGTGACGTTTATTGTAATGACTCAGAAATGTAAGAAGGTGGACCCAGGCAACTACTGTCCGATAAGTCTGACATTTGTTGTGCGCAAACTTTTTGAGGGAATTTGAAGAGCTGACATGCAAAAATGTATTGCAGAGAATAATATAATAACTGATAAATGGCATGAACTCATGAAAAATAAGTCGTGTCTAACCAATATGTTGGGTATCTGTGAAGAGGTAAGTGCAACTATGGATAGCCACTTCCTTCTCAGAGATAAAGTCATCCACCACATGAAAACTGACTTGACACAAAAACTGCAGGACTACTTGAACCAAAATGTTAGTGAATATGTGAACACCTCTGACATATCTCATGATGGCATCTGGGCAATTGATGCAGAGAACATAGCCATAGCTTATTGACGTGCCCCAGGGTTGTGGGGTACCCTGAATCGGGCTATACTGTCTCTGTGGAGTCACAAAGGTCAAGACCTGGTTCTGTGGCCCTGGGTTCAGCAGTAAAGGGGGTTTTCTGGCTTGGTAGGTAAAGGGGGGATGGTGAATAGGGAGATTGTTCGTGACGCCAGCTGTGGCATGTGGCTATAGGTGGCCACCGCTGCTGCAGAACCTCCGGGGACAGTGGATAGCAACTGGGATGGAATCGCTCTCCACGGGTAGAGCAGTTCCCAGGGGCAGTGAAGGTATTTTAGGTGTAGGGTGCAGGACGACGGGCTCAAAGCAATAAGCAGACTCACTGTTTGTTGGTCACTCAGTCTTCTACTGGAATAGCTGACTTCAGGCAGTTGTCCGCGGAGACCTTGCCGAGAGCAACTCAGGGTTCCTTCTCATCCGGCCGGGTCTTTGCTCCCTTACTGCACTCTGTGTATTGGCTCCTGCTGCTCCATCAACTAAGCTGCTGGCCCTGTCCCTTCCTGCGAGGTGCTGGTATGACAGGCAACTCGATTCCTTTCTAACGCTCGTCTCGGGTGTCAGTTCAAGAAGTCTCTCCATTGCTGTGTCTCCAGGCACGGTGTACGGAGCAGAGCCGCGTGTCTACGAGGTGTACGGAGTGGAGCTGAGTGTGTACGAGGTGTACGGAGCGAAGCTGCCTGTGTACAGGGTGTATGGAGCAGAGCCGCATGTGTTCGAGGTGTACAGAGCAGAGCCACGTGTGTTCGAGTTGTACAGAGCAGAGCCGCGTGTGTAGAAGGTGTACGGAGAAGAGCCACGTTGTACAGGGTGTATGGAGCAGAGCCGCATGTGTACAAGGTGTGCAGAGCAGAGCTGCGTGTGTACAGGGTGTATGGAGTAGAGCCGAGTGTGTAGAGCAGAGCAGAGCTGCGTGTGTACAGGGTGTATGGAGCAGAGCCGCGTGTGTACGAGGTGTATGGAGCGGAGCCGCGTGTGTACGAGGTGTATGATGCGGAGCCGCGTGTGTACGAGGTGTACCGAGCGGAGCTGCGTGTGTATGAGGTGTACGCAACAGAGCCGAGTGCGTAAGAGGTGTACGGAGCGAAACCGAGTGTGTACGAGGTGTATGGAGCGGAACCGAGTGTGTACAAGGTGTGTGGAGCAGAGCCGCATGCAAACAAGCTGTACAGAGCAAAGCCAAGTGTTTATGAGATGTATGGAGCAGAGCTGAGTGTGTACTAGGTGTACGGAGTGGAGCCATGTATTACGTGGCATGTAGAGCCATGTGAATACAAGGTGTATGTACCAGTGGTAGCCCCCCGCGGATGCTGCTCCTACTCCTATAGTCCCAGCTGCCTCCGCCGGCAGCATTCTTCTCTCGAGTCCCAGCTGCCGCTGTCCTCTGTCCGCACTGCTATGCTGATTCTGCTGGGCCCGGCTGGGTTTTGCTGAATCCTCCTGCTCCAGGAGGACCCAGACTTCCTAGACCCAGACAGGCAGCTGATCTCGACTGGGGCTGAGCAGACTCCTTCGTCCTCCTGACTGAGTCTGTGTCTCACCCGCCGACCACCACCTCCTGGGCCGCCGCCTGCATGAAGAGAGGGAGTCTGAGGAGAGGGACCATCACCTAATGCCAACACAGAGCACAGAGGGAACGTACCTGTGTGACGGTGAGGTAAGTGATATGTCCACTCCTGACTCCTACCCTGCAGCTGCAGCTGCTGCCTGTGGCTGTGCTCTGTGTGTGCCCTACCAGCCAGACCTCCTGGAGGCTGCTACACGGCAGGGAGGACTCAGTCAGTGCAAAAAAAAGAATGTAAGCAGTAATTAAATTATTTGTGTACCAAGGCCCCTTTCACATCTGCTTATTTTTCAAATTGTGGCAGATCCGGCAGATTTACCTCATCTGCCGCCTAACGGCCGCACTTGCTGCACACTTGCGGCAAGCCCCATGCATTGTTTATGGGGCTTGCAGTCGGGTGTGGCAAGTGTGGTTCTGCCGGATGTGGCAGATCCGGCATTTGCGGCGGTGAAAAAAAATGTAGCTGACCGCGTTTTTTTGCACCGCCGCAATGCCCGTTAGGCGGCAGATGCGGTAACTCTGCTGGATCTGCCGCAATTTGAAAGACACGGTGTTTTCTTTTTTGACGCCGCAAGTGCCGGATCTGCCGCACCCGACAGAACCGCACTTGCCGCACTGGACAGCAAGCCCCAAAGACAATGCATAGGGCTTGCTGCATCTGAGCCGCAAGTTGGCCATTAGGTGACTGATCCGGTGCCACCTGCCGGATCGTCCGCACATCAGCAAAACTGCTGATGTGAAAGGCCCCTTAATCACTGGAGTAGTTAGGGAGGGTGTGGGAGACAGTACTGGACAGAGAACTGTCTGTATTTCCTGAAACTACATGGGGCAAATTTGCCTTATGTAAACTGTGCCCTACCATCTTGGATAACACAGAAACATGTAAAATGGCTCTACATGTTGTATCATGTGCCCCTCTAAGTGGCTATCTTGCGTGGATCATGTATGTATGGAGTCCATGCATACATGATTCAAGCAAAATATCCACATAGAGGGGCACATACAGCATGTAGAGGCATTTCACATGTCTATCCAAGGTGGAGGGTAGTAGGTGCGCACATTGTGTATTTTGTGAGTTTTAACTCAGTATTTGTAAGGTCTCGTGCAGATGTACAATATTTGGTCAGTTTTTCTCTCAGTATATGTAAGGCCTCGTGCACATGCTGAGTATTTGGTGAGTTTTTACCTCAGTATTTGTAAGGCCACGTGCAGATGATGACTATTTGGTGAGTTTTTACCTCAGTATTTGTAAGGCCTCGTGCACACACTGAGCATTTGGGGAGTTTTTACCTCAGTATGTGTAAGGCCTCGTGCGCACGCTGAGTATTTGGTGAGTTTTTACCTCAGTATTTGTAAGGCCACGTGCAGATGATGACTATTTGGTGAGTTTTTACCTCAGTATATGTAAGGCCTCGTGCACACGCTGAGTATTTGGTGAGTTTTTACCTCAGTATTTGTAAGGCCTTGTGCACACACTGAGCATTTGGGAGATTTTTACCTCAGTATGTGTAAGGCCTTGTGCGCACGCTGAGTATTTGGTGAGTTTTTACCTCAGTATCTGTAAGGCCACGTGCAGATGATGACTATTTGGTGAGTTTTTACCTCAGTATTTGTAAGGCCACGTGCAGACGATGACTATTTGGTGAGTTTTTACCTCAGTATTTGTAAGGCCTTGTGCACACACTGAGTATATGGGGAGTTTTTACTTCAGTATATATAAAGCCTCGTGCACACGCTGAGTATTTGGTCAGTTTTTTCCTCAGTATTTGTAAGGCCATGTGCACACACTGAGAATTTGGTCAGTTTTTACCTCAGTATTTGTAAGGCCTCGTGCACACTGTGAGTATTTGGTGATTTTTTTTTTTCATCAGTATTTGTAAGGCCTCGTGCACACGCTGATGCTGCATTATAAGAAACATGCACACACACGCCTATGCTGCATTATAAGAAACAGGCTATTATGCCCTGAATACCCCCGTACACTGAATAAATAACTTATCAAAATCTATCACCCTGTATTCTAACCTGTTACCGGTCCGAAATTCTTGCTTACAGATTGGTCCACCCAGCCTCTCCTCGTTGTCCGACAAGCCCTTCTTCTGAATGATATGGATACGACTCCTGCATTATCCACGTCCCACTTTCCCATCTTACATCTGTGCAAATGCCTCTCCAGCTTGCGGAAACGCACTGTGCTCTTCCCTACTGCAGCTACAATGTAAATCTCATCTACACCTGCGCAGGGGTCTCTGTCCATGGTTCCAGGCTCTCAGGGCCACTTTACACACACAGATATCTGTGACCAACTTCTGAACAGATCTCTGGTTGCAGTGAAATCATGGACACATTGTATCATTTGTACACAGCCACAAAATGGAACAATGTGTCCATGATTTCACTGCAACCAGAGATCTGTTCAGGTGTTGGTCACAGATATCTGTGTGTGTAAAGCAGCCCTTAGTCTTCTGCGTGTAATGTATGGTGACATCACTGAGAGTTCAAACTTGTAGGATAACCCTATGATGGAGCACATTGCACAAGACGGAGAGGTATGGGCGTAGCGTAGGCAATTGGAAAATTGCACAGCTCATGGGGGTGGGGAATAGGAAGCTGTTCACCTCAACACTCGTCGGATTCCCAGGCACCTGGAACAGTGGCTGGCTCCACCAATCAGTTCAGAAGAGAAAAGGTATTTTCCAGGGCCACTGGCCCATATTTACAGCAGCTTTATTAGAACATCTTTAAAAACAAATGCATCCCACCAGACGCGTTTCGGACAAGGTCCTTACTCATAGGTGTATATACAAATATAAAACCAATACATTTATAGACAAGTAAAAAAACATTGCTGCAACATTCAAGGCCTTAATAGCCAACATGTGTCGGATTAACCCCTTCAGGTTAGATAGAGCAAGAAAACCACCCACAGTTCATATAGTCCAAATGTTATAAGACCATAAACCCTAAAATAAATCCTAGATTACTTTAACCTGTTCTTAAGGACTACTTTGGCCTGTTACATCCTGATCAGGTTGCTATCTCTTCTTACCTATTCGATTCTCTTTAAGTGGGTTCTGTGGCACCCTATGACAGGTAAGCCACAGAACCAACTAGTTCACTAAGGGATTTCCACATCTGGTACCTCACATACACCCAACACCTTCCACTCCAGGCCTGTAGGGGGAGCCCAACTGGTTGCTGTTAAGCCAAATCCCCTATAAATACAGGTGCTGGGGTCAGAATTAGCCAGAGTATGCAGTCACTAGAAGAACTGTGAAGTCAGCTCAGTGCCTAGTGAGCTAAAACTGGTTACCGGAGTCATGCTAGGCCCGAGATCATCGCACCGCCAGAGCCAGTGTGAGGTCCAGAGAGCGAAAACCGAAGGCAGAGGCGAGGAACAGTACAGAGGGGGCAGAGGAGCCATACCGGCTCACCTCAGGAGAACACCGGTCACTGGAGACCGAGCCTGCAACAGGAAGAGACATCAGCCCAACAGAGAATCCAGTACACCGTGAAGGCTTAGCTTCCCGGACACCCACAGCACCCAGATTTGAGAGCCAGGGACCGCAGGAGAGATAGTGGTAGCCCAGAGATAGAACCCTCAGTGCAGCAACACGGGTGTAGAGAAACAGGAGGTCAGGTCTGGTTTCATGCCAGCCAGGCTTTGGGACAAGGAACAGGACAAGGAGGCCTATACCATGCTCGGTGTGGAAATCCTGAGGTGTAGCCTTCAACCCGGAGAGTGTACCTGCCAGAACACCAGTAAAAAGGTACAGAAAAAGACTTTATTGTGTGCATGTCCCTTCTTCACCCTGTCCCACACCACAACGACTACGCTGCCCTATTCCTACCATGCTGCCCTATTCCACCATTGCTACTTCCAACACCCTGGGGACACCGCCCTACCTGTAGAGGGCTGTAACATCTTGCTGCCGCCCATCACCCCGGAGGTCCCAGCAGCACCGGTGCCATCATTGGACCTAAAGGTGGAGTCACAACTGACAATAACTCTAACCCCTGTAAATACTCCTCTTTTCATTGCCACCGAAGGGCACAATATCAGGCATGGACCACCTGTGACATCCCTGCACCCGACCGCCCGAACCTGAGTTCCCAGTCCTCTGTGGCTCCAGACAACTCCTTGGAGTTCTTTTGACTCTGTGTCCATGCCTAGAGTTCTGCAGACTATTGCTCTTTTTTTTTGTTATGTGGTGCTAATGATGCATGAGTGGGGTAGAAGCAAGAAGACAGAGATGGACTGAGGGAATTGAGGAGCTAGTCTTACCCTGTAGACTGGGGTTCCCTAGCTGACACCTCATCGCAGAATTACCTCTGATGGTGAGGACATCCGGCCCACGAACCTTGCCCTCACTCCTATACAGCCCTGGGCTAACACCTCCTCAACAATAATAGGACAGTAACATCCCAAGATGATCCTCACAGAACAGAATACTTCTGGAAGGCTTGTGATACACAGAACATGGCTTCACAGCTCAAAGTCAAAGCAGAGATTAAACTCTAACAGCAACACCTAGGGAAGGGAAATGTAACTGTATCTAAAGGCTGGTGGAGCGGACAACTGTTATCTGACGAACCCCCTCACCTGCAGAGCTACCATCACATAGACAGCAAAACTTCAACAACTTAACTCTGAATGTGGCAAAGGAATTTTACTCCCATTTAACTGCCGCAGAGTAGTTCACATGGACTGCAGAGCAGTCAACACATAACGGTTATAAAGACAATAACCTGTTAGGGGCCTTTCACATCAGCGGTTTTGCGATATCATCCGGCTGTCTGCCCATTGTCCCAGTGGTCTGCTGGCAGCGCTGATGCCATTTTGGCACCCCAGGGGTTACTGTGCCACAGTAACATCACCAAGGGCTAAATCCCCACACATCCTACAACACTACACTAGCGCCTCGGGCCAGAAGGGGGAGCTAAAGCTGCTTCCCTATATATTCTGGATGGAGAGGAAGTGGCAGTGAGTTCAGTTCCTGGAAGGACTGAGGAAAGGACCTGGGTGTCAAACAGCTGCATTAGGCTCATCCCACGGCCCACTGTCCACTTCCAGGCCAGCCAGGGTCTGAGGAACAGGAGTAGGAGAAGCAGAGGAACACACCCGGGACACAGAGGTACCCTAAACTCACCCCGGAGAAGCGCAAAGACCGGATACCGGATCTGCAATTGTGCCTGACAGAAAACACCAGATAAGTGAAGATTATATATCTTCACTGTACCACAGCAAAGCAACACGCCGGGGTCAGAAACACAAAGATAAGCCTCAAGTTGCCTAGCAAGTTGGTACCGTGAGGGAAGACAGGGCCGGCAGCTTAGCTAGAGCGGCAGCAGGGCCACACACACAGTGCAGGAGTAGGAGCCAAAGGGCCCGGCCAGGGTGGGAGCAACCGCCCCCGATACAGACTCCGTGGACAGTCCTCTACTAAATACCATCTGCAGTAAAGAGTTGGAAAACTACAAAACCATGAGTCTGTGTAATCCTTGTGCTCGAGCCTTACTCTCCCTCACAAACTGTTATCATCTCTACCACTACCCCTACCCTGCATCATCCATAGACTATGATCACCACTGCCCCGGGGAACCTGGCTCTGCCCATGGAGAGCTGTTACATCACCGGCTGCCAACACCATCCCCAGAGGTTCTGCAGAGTGGTGGTCACCCTGACCACATACCACGGGTGGCATCACGACTATATCCCCTGTAAATAACCCTCAAATCCATTACCCCCAAGACCACCGTGATTCCCCGTGATACCCTGGTCCGGCACCGAGTACCCCGCTCCAGGTGCCGTCACAACTATCTTTATTTGACTTTCTTAACCCTTTAGCAACCACCAGGGCCACGGATTCGGGCCGGCCAACAGAGACAGCATTATAACAGACGCTGGGTCCGAGTACCCTGCCATGGGTGGGTCATTAGCAACAAGTTTTTTTTCGCGCGCAAGTGACTGATCTGCAATCTGGCAACCGCACTTAACCACAAGCCCTTAAGGTACCGTCACACAGGGACAATCGCCGCGATGTTGCCGGGATCGCGGAGAGCGCATCCCGACAACATCGCGGTGAGATGTCACACTGAGCAACTACCGGCGATGTCCGGTAGTTGC
Organism: Allobates femoralis; assembly: GCA_033576535.1. Classification (NCBI taxonomy): domain Eukaryota; kingdom Metazoa; phylum Chordata; class Amphibia; order Anura; family Aromobatidae; genus Allobates; species Allobates femoralis. The sequence goes on from JARQOC010000008.1 coordinate 163,863,398, forward strand.
CGCGGCTATCGCCGCTGAGTTGCCAGCAACCCAGAGCGATAACCGCAATGTTGTAGATAGGCGGAATCGCCCGTACATTGCGGGTTGCGCGTTACACAGGCGATCAGCAGAATCGCCTGAACAACATCGCCAGTTCCCAACATTGTTGGAAACCTGGTGATGTACTCAGGGGATTCATCGCCTGATTATCGCCCATCACACGCGCAATTCGCGGCGATGTCGCCGCAACTGGCCACGCCTCGTTGCCGAAACATCGCCGCGATATCTCCGGTGACGTACCTTTAGAGAATGCATGGGACTTGCCCGATAGGGGCCGCAAGTCGGCGTTAGGCGGCCGATCCAGGAGATGCCGTGCCATCTATCGGATCTGCCGGTAACATCAGCAAACCGCTGATGTCAATGGGGCCGTACTCGGGTAATGGATCTCAGTGATTATATTTCTTTGTGTATACTGTGAAAATTTTATAAAGCCATAAAAAACCTGCTCCATACATAATTATTTATCTATTGGGTCTCTTACCAAGACCCTTAAAAAATGATAAATCCTTTAACAACTGAGCTGTAGAAAAAGACTGTACTTCAATCAAGCTAGATTTGCCATAATTTTAACTCCTTTTTGGAAGACATCCAAAGGTCCATCATAAATACAAATCATAAATGTATTCGTCAATGAGTTTCTGAGATTAAATCTCCTTCTTCAAGACAAAAATCACATGAAAGAAGGAGATTTATTCTCAGAAACTTGATGACAACTGCAATCCTGATTCCTACCACTCTGGACTGGCGTTACACCGCAGTTTTAACCCATTCGTTCTCCTCTTTTTACTATCGACACAGTGGGGCTGCGGTAGCCGAATGTCATGTGAGCACTGTAGATGTGACTACCACAACTACATAAGGTGAGCCTTGTAATTATAGGTGGGATTCAGCCACCCTATTCAGATGAGACCCTATTTGCACTCCATTTGTCTTTCTAGTGTTTTGCCCCAGCCTCACAAATTATAAGTGAGAAGAGAGAAAAGACTGCGGGAGAGCACACATTAACTACTTCTTGTAAGTTGAGCTGTGACAGCTGAGATAGGTGGATTTATCATTTGTCTAGCAATACCCAAGCAGCAATATATCCAATGTGTTTCGAAGTGGATACTCCTTTTCCAAGACACACAGGATCCTGGAAAGTAATATACCGTATTCAGCATGTTGTGGAGTGGATACTCCTCCAGGACAATCACATGGACATAGGATCCTGGGAAAGTGATTCATTCAATGCGTTTTGGAGTGGATACTCCTTCTTCAGGACAATCATATGGACATAGGATCCTGGGACAGTGATATATTCAATATGTTTCGGAGTGGATGCTCCTTCTTCAGGACATTGGTACAGCGCTTCCACAGGAGACCCGGAGTTCCTATATATGTAGATTTTCCTATATATTATATAACTGTACCTGAGGAAGACCCATTAAAAGGGTTGAAACGCGTTGTACTGCCCACTGTGATATACATTTTAAGAATAAAGGAAAATCTATTTGAACTCCGGGTCTCCTGTGGAAGCGATGTACCAATAGACCGGTATACTTATTACTATATGTGACGAACCAGGTTTCCTAGATCTGATCCATCCGGAGTGGGAGAGCTGCACACCAAAGGAGATCTTATATGCAATATAACCAAGACATCTAAAAATGGAGCAATATCAAAGTATAACATCTCTATGTTGAAATTTAATTACTGCACTTAGAGTTGCACCGGGACTTTTTCTCTTTTATACCCCCCTAGAGACTTCCAGCGAAGTTAATCTAAGTTCTTCAGGACATTCACATTTTCAGATTGTCCTGAAGGAGTATCCACTCCGAAACACATTCAATAAATCACTTTGCCGGGATGTTGTATCCATGTGATTGTCCTGAAGAAGGAATATCCACTCCAAAACGCGTTGAATGAATCACTTTCCCAGCATCTTGTGTCCATGTGATTGTCCTGAAGAAGGAGTCTGGAAAGCTTGCTATTATTTAGCATCTTTTCTGTTAGCCATTAAAAGATATCAACCCCCGAGGACTCTCAGATTCTAATCTTTATCTTATATTGTAATACACTATATAGTTTCCTCTTAGAATATCCGATCACATCCTACATATACGAACATGAAGTTAACTTGATGGACACAAGATGTTTTTTTTCCCCAACAACCATGAAAGTTGTGAATTCAATATTCAGATCTATTTATTAAAACTAACCTCCATCAGAGATTTGACTATTTCTCCTCTTTTAACGTGCAGGACATTTCCAACGATGGGCAAGGGTGTAGGACCCGGAGGCAAGTTACGTCCTCTGTATATAGAATTCCAGGTATGGTAGAAGAAAGATGAAATGATGAAAGCCAGAAGCAAGGACACAACCCAAGAGAGGTCCATCCTTCCTAACTGCAAAATAAGTTGTGCGTGTCCTACCGATGTCCCGTATGGCTTTATGTTAATCAGTGATCCCTGTATAAACAGTTATCAGAGAGACAGTACGTTCTGTGTTCATATATCACAACAATATTTTTGTTTACAAGGTCATGGGAGTGGCGTCTGCTTGCAGTTACCTTAAGTTTCTCATTGAGAAAATCATGATTGTGTTTTATCAATACTATAAAAGCGCAACCTGGCGGTTGTTCAAGGATCAGAGCAAAATTCCATGTCGACACTCAGAAGATTGCAAGAGGAGTGGCGTAATACTTTGTAGAAAATGTTCTCGTACTGTAGAAAATGTTCTCGTACTGTACAAATGGTATGTTATTCAGTATGAAAGTGAACCTGTCACCTGGTTTTTCCTAGTTAACCCCTTATAAGCAGCATTCACAAATTCTGTATATACTGTAAGTTCCCAATCCACTCTGCAAGGCTTTTATTATACTCACTTATTTCAATGGACATGGCTGGTCTCATCCAGGGCTTCATCTCTTCTTGCCATCACCTTCCTCTTTCCCTCCTTCGTGAGGATGACGCATACTTTTTTCAGCCCTACCAAGGGTAGTGCAAGGTATTGTCTTGCATATGCAAAGGCAGCTGTGGCGCCCCTGCCAGACAAGAGGCAAGTGCTGCCAGGTGGTTGAAAACACACCCACACCGCACAAACACCGACCCTACGTTTAGGACTCTAGGTTGGGCAAGGGGTGGCAGGTGTAGCACAGTGGGTGGAACGTAAGCAGGACACTGGCAAAGTGGGTGGAGAGACCAACACAATAAAAACCCAGGAACACACAGGGGTAGAGGAGTAAGAGGGCAGAAGAAGTCAGAACAGAGAGACTTCCCAGACAGTTTCGGGCTCCCTGGAGGCACAGAATACTGTGAGGCACAGACCCCTGGAGAGAAAGCCTGCTCCACAGCCTGGAAGCGAAGGGAAGGGGAAAGACTGAAAGAGACTCCACAGCTAAGGACGGTGGGAGGACAAAGGCCTGGCAGCCAGAGAGACCTGTGCTGCGCGGAGGAACCCTTAGCACAGTGACTGACAGAAGGAGCCTGGTGTGCCCAAACACAGCAACCTGGGACACTGGAGGGCTAGGCCGACACCAGAAAACCGGCTCTGATGAAGTGACCAGGGATTCTATACCCTAATCACGAGACACACCGGTGGGGAACAGAGACTTTATGTGCTGCAGCCTAACTTACCACTACGGCAGAGGAACACAGTTGTCACAATAGGACTGGTGATGCTGACTGTAAGGGAAATATATTCACCCATGAGTCCGTGACGACCAGACCGAACCCGGGGGTGAGGTACTACGTTATATTGAGAGAAGGGCCTGAAAGGACTTTGAGGGAGCAACACAGAAACACTACCTGAGCTGCACAGTTGGAGTAACCCCGGAGCAGTGCTGAAGTGTTAAGTGTAACTTGTGTGAACCGTACTGAAAAGAACTGTAACCGTGAACTGTTGTAAACTGCTTTGGAAAGATTAAGTAAAGTACGCAGTAAGCTCACACTTCCCTGCGACTGTTTACATGCAGCGTCGCAGAGAAGTCCCACCTGAGGAGCTACATCTTGTCATCCTTACATACTGACTGGAGCACCACGTCCAGCACTAAGACAACCAGTACTGTGGAGAGCTACAGCAGCAAAGTAAGTGACTTGTACCCAGCACAAACCCTCACTGTGTCCCTCCATTTCTACTACTCCTACCCGTGGGACCTCCAGCCCTACCTGAGGAGGGCTTACCATCCACACTGCCCCAAGTCACCGTCCCCAGCAGGAATACGGCAGTGGTGGTTCTATTATCCACATACCTCGGGTGGCGTCACGACAAATCATCTCCTGTAAATAACTACTTTTTGGACTGATCCCAGGTCACGGGACTGGGTCACAACTACCGTGATACCCTAGAGAGACAGGCCCGGTTCCCAAGTACCCCATAGCCTGGGGGCGCATCAGAGTCCTTGGCTTTTCAACATGCATTTGCTAAGAAAGTACTTTGCTCTGCATTTGGCAGGGCAGAGAAAAGTATGTATGCACAGGAGAGCAATGCAAGGCATTGTGTGGATTTTGTAGAACATATCATTCACATGAGGCAGAGAAGGAGGACGGCTATCGCAAAAGAAAGGAGTCTCAGGGAACTATGTAGATCAGCAATGCCCATTGGACCGGACAAGACCGGCCCATAGCTGAGTATAATAATGTCTTTTTTTTTTGCAAATTGGGGACATACAGTATATACAGCATTCTAGAATGCTATTTATGAGGGTTTATAGGTGCTGGTCTTACTTTATTGGAAAAAAAATCTGGAAACTGGTTCCCTTAAAATGGCTTAAAATCCTGTATTGTCTTTTTCAACAATGTAGCAAACAGATGAAGCAATCTGATTATACAGTATGGAGGAGGTCAGATCCCGTATTGTATGGAAAGAACAGCACGGATCTGTACAGTGTTTAGTGACCATTGCTCCTATTATTAGAATATAAACAGTCATTTCTTGTCATGTATTGGTTATACCAGCCGATTGTTTGGCATGACAGGCGTCCGATTCATACGATCTGCTATTGATGCCCTATATGTACAGTATGTACTATTAATGGGGTTTACGGGTGAGAGACGTCGGTCAACAGCTGATTTCAAATACAGTTTTGCATAGTAGAGTTTGCATAACTTGCTAGAATCAAAGTAATCAGTAAATTCTCAATATAGACAAAAAAACATTTATTGAGCTTGTGTGATTACATGTCTTCTGTGGCGAAAACTAAACTCGGGGGACGAATGAGATTCGATAAAATTTGGGAACATTCGCAAAACCGGTCATTATCGGCCTGATGTCTTCCTCTGTGAGGCTTCTCTCTGGAGTTAATTTGAAGTGCTGTAAGATGGTCGTAAAGAAAATGAATAATTCCATCCTGGCCAAACCTTCTCCAAGACAAATCCGCTTCCCTAGTAAGAGAAAAAACTTATTAGCTGCAAAGTAGACTTGGTTGATGCATTCCACAATACATTGCATATACTGTTCACTTTAGCACTTTGAGTACAGTTTGTTTTTGCAAAAAAGATCTATGTCTCTTAAAGGGGTTGTTGACTACTTGAACACCCCCTTCTCAATCTGCATGTTTGGCCCCATTTGAAAAAAATCTTATATTCACCTCTTGTGTCGGCACCATTCCAATGAGGCTCACATGAGGTTGTTACTTCATGTGAATGCCGTGCCCAATATCACCTCTGGCGTCACTGTCTTCGCCATTAGACAAATAAGTAATCAACAGGAAGTGAGAGCTACTGGTGGCACTCACTGCCTGCTGATTATGGGTAGGGTCACATTGAAAACATAAATTGCATTCACCGCATCCGGATCCGGATGCGGTGAACGCAATGCCGGGCACACACATTTTTTTTTCAAAAATGTGTGGTGAATACCGCACTGCGGTCACCGGATGGCTCAGGATGTGTAATCCTGAGCCATCCGGTAACTGCAGAGTGTGCGGATCCCGGCTCAGCAAACCTAGTAAAGATTAAATAGCTGCCCTAAATGACTGTTAGAGGTCTGTAGGGGGGCTTAGACCCCCTACAGACCGGCCGGCCACTTCCATAGTGTTCTTCAACAATGTCTCACTGTGCACGGGCGAGGAGCCCGTGCATGTCATCCAAAGTGCCCCCCCCCCGTATCACTATAGAGGGGTGCATACACCCCTCTATTACAATTATGCTTTAATTATGTCATATACAGCAATAAGTGTCCCAATCGTAATGTCAGAATATATTTACATGTGTTCTGAGGCATAGCGAAGGGAATTCCATGGGCGGGGCTGTGTGCATTAGCCTCCGCCCGCTCCTTCTTGATGGCCGCCCCCTCTGGCCGTAATCCACTGTTGTGAGGGCGGGAACGTCGTTAAAGGGGCGTGGCTAACCGCGGCACTTAGTTAGCCACGCCCCTTTAACGACGTTCCCGCCCTCACAACAGTGGATTACGGCCAGAGGGGGCGGCCATCAAGAAGGAGCGGGCGGAGGCTACTGCACACAGCCCCGCCCATGGAATTCCCTTCGCTATGCCTCAGAACACATGTAAATATATTCTGACATTACGATTGGGACACTTATTGCTGTATATGACATAATTAAAGCATAATTGTAATAGAGGGGTGTATGCACCCCTCTATAGTGATACGGGGGGGGGGGCACTTTGGATGACATGCACGGGCTCCTCGCCCGTGCACAGTGAGACATTGTTGAAGAACACTATGGAAGTGGCCGGCCGGTCTGTAGGGGGGTCTAAGCCCCCTACAGACCTCTAACAGTCATTTAGGGCAGCTATTTAATCTTTACTAGGTTTGCTGAGCCGGGATCCGCACACTCTGCAGTTACCGGATGGCTCAGGATTACACATCCTGAGCTATCCGGTGACCGCAGTGCGGTCCCGGTAAACGCTGCGAAAACTGCTGCCTGCATGATTTTAAACGCAGGCAGCAGTGCCGGATCCGGCCACCGGATGGCTTGTGAAGCCATCCGGTGTTTTGCATAGGCTCCTATGAGGAGCGTTTCCTGGTCCGGTTTTGAGCTTTTTTAAAGCTCAAAACCGGATCAGGATTTTAAACAAAAAACGCCAATGTGACCCTACCCTATGAAGGTGGGGAGATAAGCCGGCGCTGATTGGATGTAGGGTTTGCATGATGTAACAACCTCACGTGAGGCCCCGGGAGTGTGAATGCCAGTCCGCTGGAATGGCACCAACAAGAGAGGTGAGTATAAGTTTTTTTTATTTCAATGGGACAAAATTTGGGGAATGAGGAAGTTTTTCGTAGTAGTGGAAAACCCCTTTAATGACAAGTGTAGACTTTAACTAAGGCTGGTCTCACATGGCGATTTTTGGGGATCCGTGGCTGTCTGTTGTAATACAGACAGCCAGGGATCCGATTTAGCCCCTATGTATCCCCATGGGCAACGGATCTGCACGGATTTGACCTTAATGGCATCCGATTTGTGACGGATCCGATTCTGTCCCATTTTTTCCTGTACCCAAAATCAGAGACTGCTCCGATTTTGGGCACAGCGGACCAAATCAGACACAATCAAATCCAACACAATCAGCGGCCATTGACATGGGGGCCTACAGAGCACAGGTCCGAGAAAACACAGGATCGATTCTGAGCATGCTCAGTACACTAAAATTGCTCTGCTCCTGTTTAATTTCACTTCTGCAAAGTATATACATATATTGAGGAGATAAAATTAACTAAAGCAAGTGTTAAAAATAAAAAAAAAATAGCCTTACCTCTCCGGTGCGTGTCCCGCGATGCACGCCATCTATCCGAGCTGAAGGACCTGGCGGGGCTACCCGATCAGCTGATCGGTCACATGACTGCATCAGCTGAGCGGTTTAAACCGAACTGCAGGCGGGAGATTTAAATCGCTCAGCTCATGCGGTCATGTGACCGATCAGCTGATCTGGTAGCCCCACCAGGTCCTTAAGCTCGGATAGATGGCGTGCATCGCGGGACACATGCCGTTGATGTGAGGATCCCCACGGACAGGAAGATAATGCAATGTAAAACCAGCCTAAGAGGCTGACTTATCATTTGCACTTTTTTTAAGTCACTCTTTTGTCTTGAGTAATCATTGACATTTTTTGTTCACATTTCTTTGTAATAGTGTCACAGATTCTGAAACTCAAACATGCTTTTACTTTATACTTTTATAGTGTTTTTTTTATTTTTATTTTTTTTTAATGTTGCATACAAATCTGAGAATTAGGCAAAAAACAATTGTCATACAAAAAAAATATAATTTCCTCGGGGGACTGTAGCACATTTCAGACTTTTTAAAAAGTCATATAATAAATTAATCGGCTGCAAAAATCAGCAAACCATGCCTCCACCAGGAGCAGAGCAAAAAAGAGGTGAACAAGTGCAAAGTAGACTTGAAAATAGACGAAACTGAAAAGAAGAATTTGAATACTTAGGGTATGTCCTCACGGTCCGGAGGAGCTGCGTGTTGGACGTAGCTCCTCCAGACCGGAGGGAAGCCGCGGGTGGCCGCAGAGAGACCGCAGCCGCCCTGTACTCACCGTGTGCGGGGCGGCTTCTCCCTGCAGTCACCCGGTGGGAGCCGCTTCCGACTCCGCAGCATGAAATAAACATGCTGCGGAGGAGCGGACTGCCAGCAACCCGCACCGCAGCTCCAAAGACGCTGCGGGCAGGTTATGCATAGTGAAGATGGGATTTCTTTAAATCCCATCCACTATGCTGATACTGTACGACGCAGCGTTTTGGACACAGCGCAAAGACACTGCGTCCAAAACGCTGCGTCTCCTGATCGTGAGGATGCACCCTTACAACTGAGCCAATGCACAAAGTGAACACATCTGTAGGAGCGTGTTCACACCACCAAACAACTAAACCTCAGGAAGAACTGTTTAACAAACTTGTAAAAATACCCTGCTATAATAAATAATAAAAAAGTATGTGGTGATAAAAAACAATGTTGGTAATAGGATAATTAGTTATGTGTTTTGCAAAAAAGGTAAGAAGCCGTTCTACCGCCGTCAAGGTGACCCATATCAGAACGGTCCCTATTCTACCAAATTTAAAACCTGCTCCTAGTACATTTTAGACTTCTTAAAAAGTCATGTAATAAATTAAATGTTCACTCCTGCATTGTAGGACTTCTACTACTGTCTGTCCCCTGCTTGTTCGCTTCAGCCTTCAGATTCTAGTGAGTGTTCCACAAGTATAATAACACTCGGTTCTCGGAACAGTATTGCAGGTGCTCAAATAAGTTGTTTGTGAAAGAGCCAGTTCCGTTCAGTGGATGATGGGACCTGCACCCCAGTGATAGCCACATGTAGGCTCGGAATGGCTCTCATTGAGGGTAAAAACGATGTGCTCTGATCCCGAGTGTAAGAATAATTAACTCTCCCCAGAAATGCTATGTTTTTGGCTGGCTGCATGTAGGCAGTGAGCTAGATTGCCCATCAAAAATTGACTTCCATTATACTTGATACTCGAGTTGACCCCATCGGAGCGTCCAACCTGCTTGATTCGAATAATGAGCAATTGAGCATTTTAGCACTCGCTCATCATTAATCAGCACTAAATAAAAAAAACTCAGAACTCTGTTGGCATACAGCAAATTACAAAAAAAGAAAAGAAGAGAAATAAATGCCCAGTGGAGTAACGGGAATAAAATAGGAACAAAAACTGAACACTTATGACCTGGTGACAGGTCCTACCGGCCATAGCTAGAAATCAGATATGTTTTTGTGATCTTCTAGAATCCCATTAATAAAGCCATTGTGAGAAACACTTTAATTAAATTATAAGAATGTTTTGTTAAAGGGAACCAACCACCTCAGATCACCCTAATACACAGTTAGTACATGTCCCTGCACCCTAAGGATACCTTTCCAGCACTGTTTTTGTGTAAACTCTTGCATTAGTATAACTGATATAAAGAGTTTATAAAGTTACTAGCCTGGAGACATCTGGCGTATCCCTCCTTCTGTTATACTTCAGGGCTGTGCATTGCATGTCTGTGCTCCCCCTCCCTCCGTGCCTGCTGCCTGCCCTGATGGGCGTGATTGTTATCTCCACTGCACAGAGGGAGGGGGAGCACAGCCATGCAATGAATGCACAGCCCTGAAGTATAACAGAAGGAGGGATACGCCCAGATGTCTCCAGGCTAGTAAGTTTATAAACTCTTTATATCAGTTATACTAATGCAAGATTTTACACAAAAACAGTGCTGGAAAGATATCCTTAGGGTGCAGGGACATGTACTAACTGTGTATTAGGGTGATCTGAGGTGGTTGGTTCCCTTTAAGTTGAAATCATAGGATTCATGATACAGTTGTAAGGCACTAATATTTTCTTTCTCAGTCCATAATTTGCTTAACATTTTGGAATACCACCCACACCCTCATACAGCTATTCCATCACTCATTAGTCTGGCATGGGTTAACCAATTTATACCTGCAGAGAATGGCATGTAGGCCTCATTCTTCTTAAAACAACCTTTGTCATCCAAGAAATTGTTAGGATCAAACTTGGCGGGGGAGGCAAGCTTTGTAGGGTCTTGAAGAACCGAACACAACAATGGATAGACATCTGTGCCCTAGAAAATACAAGGGGTGAAACTTGTTATGATAGAAATTCCATAGCTGGATTAGTAGTTTATTTAAAGTGGCAAATTGTCCAGGTCCTACAGAAAAATCCCCCGCCCCTTCCCAACAAATCATAACATCACCACCATAAATGACTGCATACTGTTCTTATGGTGGGATATGGTATGCTAGATGTAGTAGGACCCATCCATTTGGAGGCAAGCTCCAGGAGACCTTTCCTGGCTCGTGTAATTTGGTAGTCCAACTGGCAATCTCACAAGTAGAAACAATACTCCCGATAGCCAATATTAGTTCTAGTTTCTAGTGATGCATAATCCCATTATCCTACCTTAGGAATCGTGTATCCCCTGAAGGTGACATCTTTGTTGTTGCGTGAGGAACATTCAGCGGTAGAATATCAACAAATCTCTGGATTCATGTATTACAGCATCCATATATGGCATTTTGCTACGATCCTCAATATTTGGGACGCGGCATCACCAATCACACGGTCTATTTCTTGATGTAGTTTAGCTAGGGAAAAATTGTTTGGAATAAGATTAAATGAACTAACAAATAATGAACAAGTTTCTGTAGAATGGAGAAAAAGGGAATAAGAGAAAAAGAAAAAATGGTGACACTAATCACTATATGGACAAGCCATGAGACAGGGTAGTCAAAAATTCTGCGATCAGGCACCGGAGAGAACTTCATGGACTAAGGGAACGTAATAGCACGGACCATTTAGGGAAGTGGTGCCTGACTGCGGATTGGGTCAGGCGAGGGCATTTGGTTGGTGGTCCAGTTCCTTCCCCACCCTTTTGTTTTGGCTGTTATGCTGGTGAAGATGAGAGAAAAGTAAATAAAGGTTAAAACAAGAGTTTATGGAAGGAGGAGTGTGCCTGGAAGGGGGGGACCCCTCCCCTCAGGGTTGTTTGGATTATCAGAGGGGTGTTTGCGGCATCGCCCAGAGATTATTAATTAAAAGCAGTGGGTTGTTCTATACCCCCCTCCCCTTTGTTGCCTTTGGGTATGACATTTTGCCTGGGATATATATAGGGTCCTCCGGCATTAATGTGCCCTCTTACAATACCTGACTGACTGAAGCTTGAGCTGCAAGCCTTTTACCAGCAGAATGTCACAGGAGGAGCTGATCGCCACGCTAAGAGCACAGATGCCGAGGAGAGACGGGTTTTATGGCTCAGGTTATGTCTCTCTTCTGTGCAGAGGGTGCAGGGAGCCAGGAGCAGGGACAGGCAGGTGAGCACTGGTGGTAGGAGAACTGAGGGCAGTCCCGCCCCCCAGATAGACTCAGCTCTAGCTCCCATGTCACTAGAGCAGGCCTGAATCAGTGTTAGAGCTGTCTCAGAGCATGGCTCTCTAGGCGAGAAAGTGCGGGAAGGATAGCCACACCCCACTTCCGGCAGCACCATTGTCCATCAGGGCAGTGGTGCGGGGGGCAGTGGCGGTATAATGGGGAACACACAGCTAACTACAGAGGAGCTACTAATCCCCCACATACCCAGAATGAAGGGGTCATGGTTAGCACTGTGCAGGCCCCACCGAGGGTGAGATGCAGTGGGGCAGGAGGGCGCTGCGGGTCACCAGGTACCCCCTTCAGGGGTGGTCAGTGATGGACAGGAGGGTGGGGACCCTGCTCCGCATACAATGGGCAGTGAGCGCTGCGGGCTTGCGGAGATCGCAGTCTCGCTCTTGCTCCAGTCATTGGTCCAGTCGTGGTGCCAGCAAGGCTTCTTCCTGTGGACTCTGTCACAGGCATATGTCCAGGACTTCGAGAGACAACCGGCATTCGGGCTGCTCCAAGTCATCGAGGTGGCGCTCACCTTCTTCATCCGAGGACAGCTCTGGGAGTTCTATGGGGCGTGAGAGGTCGAAGGTCACGGAGTCGGCTGGTGGGCGGTGCCATGGGGTCAGTCGGACCCGTGTGGATACGAATTCCCTGCAAGGGGCGACACAACCTACAGCGACAGATGGCAAGTTTCAATTTACAGGGGCTTGGTGGTGGTGGTGGTGGGGATCATTTGATGTCGGCGCTAAAAGCATTGCTAGTTAAGTTGAGTAGCGGTAGTTATTAGGAAACTCACACTTTAACCCCTGCGACTGCCCCAAGCATAGTTCATATAGAGATGAGGCTTTTTTCTGTGGATCAGTCCTTAGGAGGCCCATTTAGATGAAAACCCAAAAAAACAAAATATGCGCTAATCAGTATGTGGATATACGGTCCTTACTCTCCGTCGATCAGCATACCATAGATAAAGAGCAGAGACCGTCCACAGATAAGATTATTGATAGGCGACCTAAAGTAGCACGTACTATGGGGAAATGGATCCAGGCCTTTCCCGTATTGGGATGTGTCATGGGTCAAAAACATCCAGAGTGTTGCTCAGAATTATTCATATATATGAATTCTGTTTACAACGCTGTCTGGCCTTCCAGCCCGAGATCGGTTGCGGGTAAAAGCGACTGACGTATGGTTGCGTTTGATGAATTCACAGAGGGTGACCCTCTTTCAGCCCGCGGCTGCTTCTCAGCAATTCAACTCCCGGGGCCTGCTGGCTCATTAATGAGGGCCACTGCAGGTATTACGGCTTGTGCAAATACAAGCACGAGTGTTCGGCGTGTGGAGGCCCACGTCCCGTGGTCCGGTGTATGAAGTCAAAAGTGGCTGGCCGGACTGCAGCTACTGTTGACGGGAAAGACCTCTGGTTAAAATACACGAGATGGCTCTTTGGTTAAAGCAGTACCCCAATAAGGCAGTGGCAGAAAGTCTACTATCGGGTTTCAATTTTGGTCTTTTATCCCCTTTTTCCAGTCAACAACCCCTTCGTTTTCCGATAATCTCGGTCCGTGTGGAACACTTGGACTGTTTTTGGTGACAAGATCTGGTCTGAAGTCGCAGTGGACAGGATGGAGGCCCTTTTGAGACTATCCCTTTCACTAATATGAGAATATCTCCGTTGGACCTTGTTCCGATAAAAGAGGCCAATAAATTCTGTTTGATACAACATCTTTCATTTCCAAAGGGGTCGTCCGTGAGCGATGGTGTTTCTAGGGAGGAAGCATCGTGGCCTATGTTTCTTTCGACAGAGCAGTCGCCCTGTTGCGGTAGGTTGGACCTGGCGCTTTTATGGCCAAGTCAGATATCGAATCCGCCTTTCGCTTGCTCCCAGTTCACCCTGAGTGTTACCACCTATTGGTGATGTGTGTTGATGGTAATTACTATTACGATAGTAACAGATACTGGAAGCCTGTGCTAGCATTTCTTCTGCGGTGTTGCTATCAGTGTGTGAAGAGTGGGAGAAGAGGGTAGGTTAAGGCTAGTGCAAACCCTAGGACCTGGTTAACAGGTGGTTTGCATAGCTTGTCCATGGTAGCCATTTTAGAGCTGCCAGGTGACCAATGACTGAATATCCTTACAAATACTGACCTTGTATTTCAGGATACTTCATAAGTATCATGAGTCCATGTCTTAGTGTGGAGCTGACTGTTTCTGTCCCAGCAAAAAACATGTTGAGTACGGTCATTACCATGTTGTTCCTGTCAAAGTTAGGATTGTCCTTTTCCTGAAAACACAATACTTTGCATTATACGTTAAAGGGAAGTCCCGTCTTGAAGAAATCATTTTTAAAGGTGCCTCAGTCCAGATTAAATGCCTAAAGATTGCCCTGTGTTTGCAAATTGAGATTCTGGTTGGGGTATTATTATCCTAAGCCATATCACAAGGCTCTCAAAGGGTCTATATTGACTTATAGGATTGCTTCTTCCAATAGATGGCGCTAAAGTTCAAGTCCTCCTGAACAGACAATTTGCATATTATGATTTCAGGTACTCTGCCTTAAGGGTACTCCTAAATACAACATACAGTTTTTAACTCATACTATATGCTTTGTCATGCGGATTGCAGTCTGTCAAGCATTGCGGACAAATCATCTCTCATTGCTACAAATGCCACCATAGATCAGATGGATTTTTTGTAATGAGCTGGATAAGATAATGGGTATAGTATAAGGATAGGTCACTGATCTATGAAGTCAGACCACCCCACCCCACTCCACTGCCGGTGAGCCCACCTCTGATCTCCAACGCTTAACCAACCCCTAACCCTAAGTCAGATATACCTGTTTCTGTTTTTTGATGAAGCAGTCAATGAAATGTCTGGGAGAGTCCGGATCAAACGACTCCTCGTTAATCTTAATTTGTTCTGAGATGAAATCGGTGAGTCTTTTCATGTTCTTGTTTATTTCTCTTGTGTGGTCCTGGTATATAAGTCATGACGGTTGGCAGCATGTCTTGGAGCTGGGTAAAGAAATACAAATAATCTCCAATATTCTAAAATGTAATATTACGGTACTTAGAACGCCGAACGCCAGTAGCAACCGTGCAAAAGTGATCAAGATATTCAAGCAATCGTTTGGTTTGTTAAACTTCCTTTCTCCATTCTAACTTCACTTTAAGACAAAATGTGTCCATGTATAACAAATATAGTGCGGAAAAAACAATCAGAAATCCAGAGATTGAGAGTTAAAGGGAACCAAACAGCAGGACTTAGGGCTATAAAGTGAAGCCTGTGCCTTACAGGGATGCCCAGTGGAATTATACCTTTACTTGAATGGTTCCAAGTGTGATTGCAGAGAAAAGTGTCATAAAACCCCTGGAAAACCCCTGGGCAGCAGATGATTGATGTGTGCGTCACTGCGTCACTATTTGGGGTTGTTGATTTTTTTATTACTCTCCATGTGGGCATGCCTTTCGGTTGTAAGTCAAACCCTCCCATCCTCTCATGTGCACTTTCAGTCTCAGTACTGTCAGATAAGAGGGGGAGGATTTGGCTTAGAGCCCACAGGGGAATAATAAATAAAAACAACACCAAATAGTAGCGCAGTGCTACACACATCGATTATCTGCTGCCCTGTTTTCCAGGAGGATAATTTTCTCTGCAATCAAACATGGAATCATTCAAGAAAAAGTATGATCCATTCAGCATCCCATTGTCTGTAATCCATTGGCTTCACTTTATAGCCCTAAATCCTGCTGGTGCCCTTTAAAGGTTGGACATAAAAGCTGATAGGCCAAGGTAGTCCACCATCATGATGCCTCTAGTGCTTCCAAGATACACGCGGAGGTTATAGAGTTATAACAGATTGAGGATCTACCTACAACAATACAAAAATGATTCTTTGTGTTAGATTTGAATGTGGCGCCCCACTAAGTAGGCAGCCACAAGAGGTACTGCACTCCTACTGTTCAGGGAAGTAGTGCTCTGTTCTCTAGTTGCTGGGGAGTGCAGTTGAGCCCAACACACACACACACCGTAGGCCCCTGGGATGGTGGGGGGGGGACCCTAAGGGAGGACTCAATTCAGAAAAAGGGGACAAGTGAGTAGTTGAGAGTCAGAGAGAGAGGAGAGAACATTAAGAGATGGAGTGGAGTGGAAGTCGGGAGTGTAGCGCCGACTCCCGTGGGCTGGAGCATGACCACGCTCGTCCACGGGAGGGAGAAGCTGTTAGGTTGGAGAAGACAAAAGCCCTTGGGGTGTGGAACAGACATCAATCTCCGTAAGCTCGAATCTGACGAACCGAGGGGCTTGTGGACAGGGACCCAGCCTTGAACATGATGTGGAAGTGTATGCCAGCCATTGAACCAGAGGCCCCAAGCTTCTAACGGGAGCTGTGCCTGAAACACCCGACACAACT
Source organism: Allobates femoralis (assembly GCA_033576535.1). Classification (NCBI taxonomy): domain Eukaryota; kingdom Metazoa; phylum Chordata; class Amphibia; order Anura; family Aromobatidae; genus Allobates; species Allobates femoralis. The sequence continues at coordinate 163,879,666 of JARQOC010000008.1, forward strand.
TGGGGAAGGCGGCCAAACTAGAGAGCAGTGCACCAGGAGGGGGGTCACAAATAAGCACTCGTGGCTGTCGGTACTTGAACTCTATGCTGCGAGGGCGCTGAGAGCCTGGGGGGCAGAGCGGTGTCATACTGCTCCAGATGAGAACTACCCTTTATAGCACTGGGAGAGAAGGACCACCAGAGACAGGAACACCTAGAGAGGACAGAAGAGGGCACTGACCATGGCTTGACTGCACTGACCCGCTTCTGGAGACAGCGCTGAACCACTAGTTGGTAAGGGAAGTACCCGGAGGCTGAGTTGAAAGAACTGAGTAAAAGTAACAGAACTCCAGATGTGGTGAATGAGACTTTTATTAGCGGCGACTACTGGCCACATAAGACAACGTGGTACTGATGTCCCACTGAACATCTGCCAAGGAACGAACTGACTCCTCCATCCCGATGTCCTGGGACCGCGCTCAACCTGCGGGGAGCGAAACCATCCAAGCTGCCGGTTACCATCCCCAGAGGCTCTGAAGGAGCGGCAGCCACCCTGGCTGCATACCGCAGGTGGCGTCACGAATACCCCCTTCATCCCCTCAGACTTTCCCTGTCATCTACCCAGTTTATTACAATGACACCGCCAGGGTCACGGGATCGGGTCTTGGTCCCTGTCTGTCCCCGTGAAAAGAACTGAAAGAGGTGAAGAAGAACAATGAGTAACCGCCCGGTTCCCAAGTCTTCCCCGGCCCTGGAGTGGACATGTCATGATTAAATGAAGTTTGCTCATAAGCGTAAAAGTATTGTAGATGGGATGGTGGAATAACAAAAATCCAATATTTTTGGTCATTTTCAAAAACTTTTTAGTCCAAATAAAACATGTTTTTTTTACAATTCTGCTGCCTAAAGATAGCTGGTCCCTAGTGCATAGCTACCTATTTTAATGTCACTCTCAGCTGTTTTCATTGCCCACAATTTCCATACTGCCTAGAACTAGCATAGCAGATAGTTTCATCCACAGACTAGGTGATAACATTTATAGAATAGATGATAATTTATATAGATATGTAGGGTGCAGACCAGCTGATTGGAAAGAGTCCAATATGCTCTGGTTCCAAATTTGGACCTGGGGCATTCCACCCCCCCACCCCCCATCCTGATATATATGTCCCCATTCTTTTTTAAATGTCCCCATCCTTGACCACTTCCTGGTACATATGTTCCCCATCCTGAGCCCAACATGGTATATATTTCACCCCATCCTGATAAATATGCTCCAATACTGGTCACCTTACACTTATATATTTTTATTGTATTTATTGTTCCCATTTCTATCTGTAATTAATAAAAAATCCCCAAAAACGTTTGTCACACCTCCCCCCACTCCTGCGTCATGCAGCATCCTCCTCTGTAGCTGGCACAGTGCTCAGCAGGTGACATCGGTGTGCCAGCTATGGTGATGAATGAAGTCACTGCCTACTATGGTGAGACGGCATCAGCTGCCAGTCTCTGTTTGCCGAAATTTGGTGTATTTCAGTGCAGGGACCATAGGGGGTCTCTGTCCCGCAATTTATTTCAGCTGGATGTGCATCCTTGAATGCACATCCTGCTGAAATAGGCACTGGGGTCACAAGACCCCTCTAATTCCTGGGCCCACTTGCGACCTCCTCATCTGTGATCATTACGCCCCTGGTTCAACCATTGAGACCAAACAGATTATCAGAATGAGGCACTTTTGACCAAAATTGGAATGGGCATGCTCAATCAGTGTCTCATTCACTCTCTGTAGATTATCTGGAGCTAACTAACTATGGTACTTTGGTTTTTCTGCCAGTCTCATAGTGAAGCATTAATGATACAGAAGTTATCACTTATCCTCTTCCCTCTCTTAGTGTATCCTCACCCATCCCTTCTAGACTGTGAGCCCTTGGGGGCAGGGTCCTCTCTCCTCACCTACTGTATCCACACCCATCCCTTGTAGACTGAGCCCTTGCAGGCAGGGTCCTCTCTCCTCACCTACTGTATCCTAACCCATCCCTTGTAGGCTGTCAGCCCTCGTGGGCAGGGTCCTCTCTCCTCATCTACTGTATCCTAACCCATCCCTTGTAGGCTGTGAGCCCTCGTGGGCAGGGTCCTCTCTCCTCACCTATGATATCCTCACCCATCCCTTGTAGGCTGTGAGCCCTCGTGGGCAGGGTCTTCTCTCCTCACCTACGTATCCTCCCCATTGCTGGTATACTGTGAGCCCTCATGGCCAGGGTCATCTCCCCTCACCTACTGTATCCTCACCCATCCCTTGTAGACTGTGAGCCCTCGTGGGCAGGGTCATCTCTCTTCACCTACTGTATCCTCACCCATCCACTGTAGACTGTGAGCCCTCGTGGGCAGGGTCCTCTCCCCTCACCTACTGTATCCTCACCCATTCACTGTAGACTGTGAGCCCTCGTGGGCAGGGTCATCTCTCTTCACCTACTGTATCCTCACCCATCCAATGTAGACTGTGAGCCCTCGTGGGCAGGGTCATCTCTCTTCACCTACTGTATCCTCACCCATCCAATGTAGACTGTGAGCCCTCGTGGGCAGGGTCCTCTCTCCTCTCCTACTGTATCCTCACCCATCCAATGTAGACTGTGAGCCCTCGTGGGCAGGGTTCTCTCTCCTCACCTACTGTATCCTCACCCATCCAATGTAGACTGTGAGCCCTCGTGGCAGGGTTCTCTCTCCTCACCTACTGTATCCTCACCCATCCAATGTAGACTATGAGCCCTCGTGGGCAGGGTCCTCTCTCCTCACCTACAATATCCTCACCCATCCCTTGTAGACTGTCAGCCCTCGTGGGCAGGGTCCTCTCTCCTCATCTACTGTATCCTAACCCATCCCTTGTAGGCTGTGAGCCCTCGTGGGCAGGGTCCTCTCTCCTCACCTACGATATCCTCACCCATCCCTTGTAGGCTGTGAGCCCTCGTGGGCAGGGTCTTCTCTCCTCACCTACATTATCCTCCCCATCGCTGGTATACTGTGAGCCCTCATGGCCAGGTCATCTCCCCTCACTTACTGTATCCTCACCCATCCCTTGTAGACTGTGAGCCCTCGTGGGCAGGGTCATCTCTCTTCACCTACTGTATCCTCACCCATCCACTGTAGACTGTGAGCCCTCGTGGGCAGGGTCCTCTCCCCTCACCTACTGTATCCTCACCCATTCACTGTAGACTGTGAGCCCTCGTGGGCAGGGTCCCTCTCTCCTCACCTACTGTATCCTCACCCATCCAATGTAGACTGTGAGCCCTCGTGGGCAGGGTCCTCTCTCCTCACCTACTGTATCCTCACCCATTCCTTGTAGACTGTGAGCCCTCGTGGGCAGGGTCCTCTCTCCTCACCTACTGTATCCTCACCCATCCCTTGTAGACTGTGAGCCTCCGTGGGCAGGGTCCTCTCTCCTCCTGTACCTGCCTATGCTTTGTATTGCTCATGTATATTATACTTGTCCATGTATAGCCCTCTTCATATGTAAGGCTCAGTGGAATAAATGGCGCTATAATAATAATAACTAATAATAATACTAATAATCCTGTGGATAGGTGATAACTTTTTGCCACCAGAATATCCCTTCATTTCCATACTTGGCATATGTCTAGTGAAAATGTAGAACTGAAGCAGCACTAACCTGTCCAAAAAAGCAGCTCATGTCCTGAAATACGACATAGAACATGGTCAGGAGGTTCTGGAAACTCTCATTACTGTATTCATAGCGGTTCCCAAACACAATGGAGCAAATAACATTTGAGACGGCCTGGACTAGAAATCTGGATGGGTCAATGTATTGTTCTGTAGAAACAAAATAGAAAAAAACAGATTTAGCTGGAGAAATCTATAGTGTTTCCCAATTTCCAAGGACAATAAGGAAAGAAGGTTGGAAGAAATAGATACACAGAGCATCTCAATGAATTAGAGGATCATAAATAGGTTCATTTATATCAGTAATTCAATACATAAAGTGAAACACATATATTATATAGAGTCATTACACACAGAGGGATCTATTTCAGGTGTCTATTTCTGTTAATGTTGATGATTATGGCTTACAGCCAATGAAAACCCAAAGGTCATTATTTTAGAAAATTAAAGTAGGGAGGATTAAGGGTTAAAAACAAAATGCTGTATTCCACGAGACACCAAAGGGTGAATATAATATTGATCTATTAGTCAACGCGTTTCAGGGCTCCCTGAAACATGGCAATATGATATTGATTTGTCCTGAGGAAGGGGCCAGGGAGTCGTAAAATGAGTTCACTAATAAATCAATATTATATTCACGCTTTGATGTCTCGTGGAATATGGCAGCGTGGTTTTTAACCCTTGATTCTTCCTACTCTATACGCACCACGCTGGGCCCTGAAGCAGCAGTGATCTGTTTTTATAGTGGTTGTGACTCTTACAACCACACAAGGTGAAGCCTCTGATACCTATTTAGGTCATATTTTATCTCTCAGACCTTTCATCCTCTCTACTTTAATTTTCTGTGATAATGACCTTTGGGATCATTGGCTGTAAGCCATAATCATCAACATTAACAGGAATAAACACTTGAAATAGATCCCTCTGTGTGTAATGACTCTATATAACATATGTGTGTCACTTTATGTACATCCCGAATCTGAGTCTGACAGGAGTTAGACAGAAGGGCTGGTTGAGAACTAGGGGACTGGCCTGGAAGGTGGCGAGGAGATTCCATACTCCAACCACAGAACCGGAGGCTACGAGATCTAGAGAATATGGGGCCCACACCCAACACTTCTGCCAAGAAGGTAGTCGTACTAGGGCCAGGGGACAAGGTACCGGTCACCCGAGAAGGCCTGTGGCTGCTGGATTGGGGCTCTGTGTGCGGAGGCGCAAGCAAGGGAGAGGCAGACAGGCAGCGTTGAGAAAGCAACCACAGTTGTAGACCATACTGGTTGCCCTGGGGAACCGCCCCACCCGTGGGGAGCGATACCACCTAAGCTGTAACTCCATCATTCCCAGAGGTCCCGCACCGCAGCATCGGCCATCAAAAGCCAAACACCTCAGGTGGTGTCACGACAACCATCCCTAAACCCTTATTCCCTGAACTTTTAAGTTGATGCCCAGGGTCACGGAGACAAGTCTTGACCCCTGTGACTCCCCAGAAGTAGCAAACCCTGGTTCTGATTACCCCATGGCCTGGGGCGTATCACATCCATTACACAGTATATACGTAGCACAGGAGATGTGGTATGATCAGACCATGTCCCTGTATGGTCAGACACATCCATTACATAGTACATAGCAGGGACACATATATAAGACTATCTCAGCACGGGAGATGTGGTATGATCAGACCATGTCCCTGTACAGTCAGACACATCCATTACACAGTACATAGCAGTGACACATATATGAGATTATCTCAGCACAGGAGATGTGGTATGATCAGACCTTGTCCTTGTACGGTCAGACACATCCATTACACAGTGCATAGCAGTGACACATATATAAGATTATCTCAGCACAGGAGATGTGGTATGATCAGACCATGTCCCTGTACGATCAGACACATCCATTACACAGTACACAGCAGGGACACATATATAAGATTATCTCAGCACAGGAGATGTGGTATGATCAGACCATGTCCCTGTACGGTCAGACACATCCATTACACAGTACATAACAGGAACACATATATAAGATTATCTAAACACAGGAACATTTTTATTAAACACATCCAATTGTGGAAATTATTATTATTCCAAGATCTATTGATTAAAATCAACTTTGTTTGTGGTTAAACCCCTTTAACCATGTTGGATAATGGCTAATTACCTTTTTGTAATTTGATCTCAGCCATGAGAAAAGAGGCCTCTTCTTGGATCCTTTCTTCAATACTCTTCTTTCCCATACCAAAATTTCTTAGGACTGTAAGGGAAAATCTTCGCAGATCCTTCCATCTGTTACCATTGCTGAAAACTACACCTGAAACAAAAGTGACACATATCGGTGTACAATACGTCAACAAACTATGAATTTCTCCATACATCATCTGATACTCATATTTTGCCAGTTGGCTTATAGTATGGAAATGTATAGAATATTGTCACTCTTACCATATCCTTTTATGAATGGATCAATTGTTGGAAGCCTTCCACGACCACCAAATTCTTCTGCTCGGTCAATTAACGCTTCTTTGACGGTATCGTAACCACAGAGGACAACTATTGGATAATGTCCAAAATACACCGTGTATATGGAGCCATATTTCTTTCCTAGCTGAAAAATAAAAGACATATTGAAAAATATTAAACTATATTCAATACCTTATATCATAAACCCGGTGACAGGACAATTGTGTACAAGATAATTGTGTACGGACAATTGTGTACAGACAATTGTGTACAGGCCAATTGTGTCCAAGGACAATTGTGTACAATGACAATTGTGTACAGGGCAATTGTGTACAAGGCAATTGTGTACAAGGCAATTGTGTACGGACAATTGTGTACAAGGCAATTGTGTACGGACAATTGTGTACAAGGCAATTGTGTACGGACAATTGTGTACAAGGCAATTGTGTACGGACAATTGTGTACGGACAATTGTGTACAGACAATTGTGTACAAGTGTGTACAAGGCAATTGTGTACGGACAATTGTGTACAAGGCAATTGTGTACGGACAATTGTGTACAAGGCAATTGTGTACGGACAATTGTGTACGGACAATTGTGTACAAGGCAATTGTGTACGGACAATTGTGTACAAGGCAATTGTGTACGGACAATTGTGTACAAGGCAATTGTGTACGGACAATTGTGTACAAGGCAATTGTGTACGGACAATTGTGTACGGACAATTGTGTACAGACAATTGTGTACAAGTGTGTACAAGGCAATTGTGTACGGACAATTGTGTACGGACAATTGTGTACAAGGCAATTGTGTACGGACAATTGTGTACAAGGCAATTGTGTACGGACAATTGTGTACAAGGCAATTGTGTACGGACAATTGTGTACGGACAATTGTGTACAGACAATTGTGTACAAGTGTGTACAAGGCAATTGTGTACGGACAATATTGTGTACAAGGCAATTATTTGTGTACAGGCCACTTGTACAGGCCACTTTCACAATGACGCTTACTTTCAGTTTCATTACTCACCCCTTGCAACTTTCACCATGACTTTTACTATGAGCAAGTCTGAAAAAGACAAAGATGTCCTTAGGCTTGGGGGACACGAGTATATCCTGCACAGGACACGTGATGACAGCATCAAAGAATGGCGGTGCAGGCAAGTCAACAAATTCAAGTGTCCCGCACGCATGCACACATCTGGAGCCGCGATTGTTAAACAGCCGACTGAGCACAGTCACTCTGCAGATCCAGTTCAAGCTGAAGCCAGAGCTACAATGGCTGCTCTGAGGCAAGAAGCAATCAGCTCTCAAGCATCTACTAGAAGCATTGTTGGACAGGTTCTTCGAGACAGGTCTGATGACGTGTTGTCTCGAATGCCCAAGCGAAGTGACGTTGAGCGAAATACACGTCGGGTCAGGCAGCGAGCAAACACCATGCTGACTCCTCCTCAAAGCATCAATTTTGCTATCCCCCAGGAATACAGCGACATCATTTTATATGACTCTGCAAGAGATGACCCCCACAGGATTCTTGCCATTGGTAGCAATGAACTGTTGCCTTATTTCGAAAGAGGAGAGACATGGTTTGGCGATGGAACGTTCAAGGTGGTGCCAACCATGTTCTTTCAGCTGTATTCTCTCCATGCAAAAGTCGGCAACTCCTATCCTCCCCTGATCTACTGCCTGCTGCCAAACAAGACTGGTCCAACCTATCGTCGAATGATCACGGCGCTCAAAGGGTTGATGCCAGGTGCAAATCCCCAGAAAATTCTTCTTGACTTTGAGATGGCAGCAATGTCAGCTTTCCAAGATGAGTTTCCAGCTGCAGCGATTTCTGGCTGCTTCTTTCATCTGAGCCAGTCCATTATTCGAAAGGTCAATGAGCTGGGCCTAAAGGCTGAATTTGAGGCTGAGGATGGAGAGTTCAATCTCAAGGTAAAATCTTTGGCCTCCTTGGCGTTTGTCCCACCAGCCGAAGTAAGTGCAAGGTATGACGAACTAGCCCAAATCTTCCCTGATGATGATGCTACCAATCAGCTCCTCTCCTACTTTGAGCATACCTACGTTAGGGGGCCAGGAGTAGGTGGACGCTTTCGAAACGCAAGGTTTACTCCAGAGGTCTGGAATCATTATGCTGACGCTTTGGCCTCTGCCCCCAAGACCACGAATTGCTGCGAGGGGTTTCATAACGCCTTACAAGCACTCTTTCTTTGTGCTCATCCTACCGTGTGGAAACTGTTCAACGGACTCATTAGTGACATGGCAATTCATAGACTTACAGCCCAGAATGCTGAGGTACTGAATGTTGAGCATCCACGAAGCAAGTATGTCCAGCTAGCTGAACGACTGCGTGTGAAAGTGGCTGATTATCACAATCAAGGAGACAAGCTGCGGTATCTACGAGCGATCAGCAACATGCAGGCACGATAGACAAGACCAGCAATATTTGTAGAATAAGAATAGAAGAAGCTTTGAAACTGTTATTCAATAAGCAATCTTACGTTAAAATCAATGATGAATAAAGTATTTCCTTTTTTTGGACGTTTAATTTTTTGTTTTCCCTATACTTGTCTGTAAATAATCGTCCGTACACACTTGTCCGTACACAATTGCGTTGTACACAATTGTCCGTACACAATTGCCTTGTACACACTTGTACACAATTGTCTGTACACAATTGTCCGTACACAATTGTCCATACACAATTGCCTTGTACACAATTGTCCGTACACAATTGCCTTGTACACAATTGTCCGTACACAATTGCCTTGTACACAATTGTCCGTACACAATTGCCTTGTACACAATTGTCCGTACACAATTGCCTTGTACACAATTGTCCGTACACAATTGCCTTGTACACAATTGTCCGTACACAATTGCCTTGTACACAATTGT
>JARQOC010000008.1:163888784-163937710 GCA_033576535.1 Allobates femoralis
TTGCCTTGTACACAATTGTCCGTACACAATTGCCTTGTACACAATTGTCCGTACACAATTGCCTTGTACACAATTGTCCGTACACAATTGCCTTGTACACAATTGTCCGTACACAATTGCCTTGTACACAATTGTCCGTACACAATTGCCTTGTACACAATTGTCCGTACACAATTGCCTTGTACACAATTGTCCATACACAATTGCCTTGTACACAATTGCCTTGTACACAATTGCCCTGTACACAATTGTCCTTGTACACAATTGTCCTTGGACACAATTGGCCTGTACACAATTGTCTGTACACAATTGTCCGTACACAATTATCTTGTACACAATTATCATGGAACCCATAAACCCTACTATAAAGCTGACATTCATCAGTATACCTAAGGGGTCCATGTTCCAGTTCAAAGGCGGAGAGCTGGAAGAGATGAAGGCACAAATAAGGTCTTATCTTTGTAGGAAATGAATAAAAGTAGAGTTGTAGGCTCACCTGGAGGGGTTGTGAGAGCCACAACCAACTATATCAATGTGTACCTACAACCGCTGCAGCCACCAGGAGGAGAGATGATGAACTGGTCATAGAAAATAGTGTATATGCCGCGCTGTCAGGGATCAGTCATTAAATTTTGGGAGTTTATTATAGCTGGACTCACTCCTTGATCAGATGATGCTTGTGATTTTATCTGAAGAAGGATAGAATCGTGCTCTGAAACGCTTTATAATAAATCACCAACATTTATTAACTGATCCCTGACATCACGGCATATACACATTTTCTAATACCGCTTCACCTCATGTTCCAATATGGTAATTGGTCATTTATCATAGCCTGTTAAAGAGGATCTGTCATCCCCCTGCTGCATAGCAATCTAAATGCAGCACTGAATGCAGCTTGTCTGCTGCATTCAGGGAACGGGTCCCCCATGTGTCTGTGTGCTGTGTACCCCGAGACATAGCCTTAGGAAAATTCACTGTTCACTGATTGACAGGGACATTCCCTCCCCCTCTGCCTCTCTGTGCCTCCTCCTGCTGTGCTGTTTATGCTTTGCTCAGACAGCAGGGCAGGGCAAATGATTTGCATGCTGTGTGTAGCAGGATGAGTGAAAGAGAGGAGGAGGGCAGAGCCCGCACAGCAAAAGCAGCACAGAGAGGCAGAGGGAGGGAATGGCCCCGGTCAATCCAGCTCACTCCAGCCACAGGGAATACCTTCATGGCTTCTAACAGTGAGTTTTCCTAAGCCTATATCTTGGGGTACACATCACACAGACACACAGACACATGTACCCCATTTAGACACATGTTGCATTTAGATTGCTATGCACCAGGAGGGTGACAGGTCCTCTTTAAATCTCATGAATAATTCATCTGCTTCAAGCTTTATGCCATAAATTCATAAGTGGTGTCAAAATAGAAGATATATAATGCATTTTAGCTTATACATGACCCCCAGTGCTACAGCTGTGGCACACCAGGGGTTAATGTGCCACAGTAACATCAACAAAGGGTTAACTCCCCACACAACACCTGACACTGCACTAGCGCCTCTAGGCCAGAAGGGGGAGCTAAAGCAGCTTCCTTATATATTCTGGTGTCAAGAGGAAGTAGTTCAGTTCATGGGAGAACTGAGGAAGAGAGACTGTGGTGTAAAGAGGCTGCCTCAGGCTTCTTCACAGTCTGCTACTCAATTCCGGGCCTAGCCAGGGTCTGAGGGAAGGAGTTCAGAGAACAGAGAAACACATCTGTGAGATTGAGTTACCTCATAATTCGCCCCGGAGGAGCACAGAGACCGGATACCGGATCCGAATCTGTGACTGAAACATGCAGCACAGTAAACACCGGGATAGTGGAGGTTACATACCTACACCGTAACTCAGCAAAGCAACACGGCGGGGTCAGAAACACACGGAAAGACTCAAGTTGCCTAGCAAAGGGGGTACCTGTGAGGAGAGACAGGGCCAGCAGGTCAGGTAAAGCAGCAGCAGGGCCACACACAAGGCGCAGGAGTAGGAAGCTGAGGACAGGGTTAGGGTGGGAGCAACCTGGCCCCGGTACAGACTTCGTGGACAGTACTCTGCTAAAGAATATCTGCAGCAAAGCCTGGGAAAACTTCAAAACCGTGAGTCTGTGTGATCCTTGTGCTCAAACCTTGCATTCCCTCACAAACTCTCATCACCTCTACCACCCCTATCCTGCAATATCCATAGCAACATCTATAGACTATTAATATCACTGCCCCGGGGAACCAGGCTCTACCTGTGGAGAGCCGTTACATCTCCAGCTGCCAAACATCATCACCGGAGGTTCTACAGCAGCGGTGGTCACCCTCACCACAACCCGTGGGTGGCATCACAACAAACTCCCCTGTAAATATCCCCCCCATTACTTGCGGAACCCGGGACACAGTCCGGACCAGGACCTCCGTGACATCCCCAGCAGTACCCTGGTCCGGCACCGAGTACCCTGTCCCAGTGGGCTCCACACCTGCTTGGCAAGTTTTCACCTATTTAGAGGGTAGTTGATAAATTGCTCATGGCTGGTGGTCTGACCATTGGGACCTGCCACGACATCCCCAGCAGATACCCCAATCCGGTACAGAGTACCCTGTCCCAGTGGGCTCCACACAGCCATCATATCATACAGCACCACGTAGTACTTACAATTGCTCATTTTGCCTTTCTACCCAGTTAGTTTTTTTGCTTTCCATTATGTATATAACATCGTGTGATTTAAAACTGAGTAGCTAAATCCTTCTAAGTTATTTGTAGTAACAGCAAGTCTATCTTCCCTGCATAAATCATCAAAGCAAAAGACCCTGGCAGCAGAAAGAGAGAGCAGCTGGGTCAGAAGTTGAAGAAGGGGATGATTCATGCAGGGACAAGAGACTTCCTGTTTCCATATAGGGCAGAGAAAAGAGAAAAAATTACTGGGTGGAAAGGAAAATTGAGTAAAATTATAAGTACACAGTGCTATATAATATGATTGCCATATATTAAGAGGAGAAAAACTTTGATGGGAATACTTCTTAATTTCACAAATTTATTTATGCTCTTAGAACAAACATATCACACAATTTGTAGGGAAGCCCCAGCGCTTTACAGATCTCATTATCACTGTCACCACTTGGGCACAAAATCTAAATTCCCTATTAGTATGTCTTTAGAGTGTGGGAGGAAATTTGAGAACCTGGAGGAAACCCACACAAACCCAAGAAGGACATATACACTTCTTGCATTTGTTGTTCTTGGTGGGATTTGAACGCTTCTGCTGTGATGTGGAGCTGAAGGCAGGACTAATGATTTGCATTCTGTGAGTGACAGAGAGGGGGAGGGCAAAGCTGCACAAGCAAAGCAACACAGAGAGAGAGAGGCTGGATCCTGGAGCTGCAAAACAACACGCCCTAAGGGCTAAAGAATATAGCCCCTGCTAATTATAATCACTAATGAGTAAGTATTAAAACGTTTTTATGCACTTTTACAGGATGCTTTTAGGAGACAAAAGGAGTGTGAGATTAGTGATGGGATGCTGCAGGGACGTGTTTTGGTAGTTTAGGAGGCGTTTTGAAGGTGACAGGATCCCTTTAATGAAAAACATCAATAGAGAGAGTTTAGAGGGAGGAATTAGAAAATGATAGCAGTTACATGTGGATTTTTGACCTGACAGTTTTCCTTTAAGGTGTAAATGTTATTCATTGAAAAGAAAAAAAAAATAATACTGCATTGGTTGTTAATGATGGGTCACATGGCAGCTAAGATAATGCTTTTTGAACCATATGACTTATTTTCTCACGTTTTTCTGTGCTCTTTAAAAACTGCATTTTATGGCTGTGTGGGCGTTGCCAGCAGATGATGGGAAGCAGTGTGATGTGACAGCAGAGAAGGGGTTAACAGAGATTGTGACTGAGCCAGATGACAGATCAGAAGCTTGTGCCAAGTAAAGAGGAGTTTACCCTGGTCTTGACATTCTGACATTGCTCAGCACTGTGCTGCAACCTGAAGTATTCTGATAATTGTTTCCTCATCAGCTGCAGTCAGGAGCTCGGGCACAGTGTAGACCCCTCTACACTTATATGGTTATGTGGCCCTATTCAGTGTGAAAATGGATCTGAGTGATAATGAACATGTGTCTGCTTCACACACAGTGCAGTGGGGACATCTTGTGGAAGGTTTATGAATGGATTTCCACAAGAATTCTCTGACAAAGACTATTTGAAAGTTCATTAAAATCACTTAGTCTACATTATTATTAATATTAAATAAAAATGTAAATGTCGGTTACAGAAAATTAAGTTCTGGTGCAATTTTTATTTTTCTAAAATGTCTGTATTTTGGGTTAAAAATAGTCTTTGTAGTTAGTTTTCATTACCATTTGCCTTTTAAATACACGACAGTGTGCCTCCAGCCTTAGACCAAAATACAAGTTCGCAAAGGAGTCCAATCCATATCCCTTAATTGCTGTATGTGTTATATTCCACCAGGTCAAAGTAGAATTTTTTTGAAGTTTTACCTTGAATTTTTAAGATTAGTTTTTTAAACATTCTAATTGTATACACTCAGATGACTAATTTAATGCAATAAATATTTGGATTTGATATATTTTTACATTTAGACTTGATGGGAGCCCTATCGCATCGGGAGGGCAATGACATCATGATGCTGGCGGACTCTGTTGCGCTGGAAGCAGTGGCTGGCTCTCCCCTTGTGCGCACTCCCCCCGTATGCGTTCACTTTCCCCCCATGCTCACTATACCCCTTTGCTGTCCTCTCCTTTCTGTGCTCTATCCTTTGACCTGTCTCTACCCTGTGCACTCTCCCTCACCCCTGTGCGCTCTCCCCCTGTGAGCTTTCTTTTCCCCTTATGTGCTTTCTCCTTTGACCTGTCTCCCTCATTTCTGCTGCTTCTTCCCCTGTGCTGCCTTCTCCACTCTGTGCTCTCACCTTTGACCTGTCTCCCCCTTATGCGCTCTCCCCTTGTGCTGTCTTCTCCCATCTTGTGCCTTCTCCTTGGACCTGTATCCCTCACGTCTGCTCTCTATCCCCCCTGTCTGCTGTCTTCTCTCTTCATATGCTTTCTCTTTTGATCTTTCTTCCCCCTGTACACTCAGATCTCACATTTTGCACTGACGCGGGACAATTATTCCAAAACACAGTGTCAGCAAATTGAGGTTCTGTTCTGGCATAAGGGTGAGCTCACAGGCTGCGAGCTCATCACAAACCAGGAGTAGGTTATAAATGCAGAAGTGGTGACGTGTTTCTATTATACTTTTCCTCTGACTGTTCTACTTCTGGATTGTGATGAACTTGCGCGTAAACAAATGCAGCAAATACGCAGCGTGTGAACACACCCTTAGACATATAACAGGGACCATTAAAATGTCATTTATGACTTTTAGGATTGATACTTCCAATAGGTGACATTGGAGTTTGTCTTCTTCCTCTTTGAAGAGACAATTTGCATGTTTAATTTCCCAGAGGAGCATGGGTTTAAAGTCTCCTCATTACTGGCATGCCAGATCTGGTGTGCTACTCTCCACAAGGAGAAAAGCTAAGACCCCACTTAGCCTCTCATACAGCCAGATCAGATCTCAAACTTTGCACTGATGAGGAGACATAAGGGGAAAAACTTACCCCCCAAAATTTACAAATGCTTTTTAAATTTGGTTAATTGTTAAATAAAACACTTCATATGTGACCGCTAGTTCCAGTCTTTATGCCGTCCATCTACTAGAGTGATTGTGAGACTTTGTATAAAGGACGTAGAAATCTGTCCAAAATCATGTAAAACCCTCAACCGCTTTAACTAACAAAATCAAAAACTTCAGATGAGGGAAAACAGAACAGAACGTTGTGCAATTGTTTACACAATTGTGTCTGCCACACGCCATAGAAAAAGAAGAATAAAAACACATTTTTGTCTAAAAAAATTGAAGTAACAGATATAAAAGTACTTAAACCCCATTGGTTTCCTCTTACCCAACTGGCTATAAAAATATCCATATTGAGTTTTCAGATCTACCCCAATAAAACTAACCTCCATCAAGGATTTGACCATTTCTCCTCTCTTAATGTGCGGGACATTTCCAACGATGGGCAAGGGTGTTGGACCCGGAGGCAAGTTACGTCCTCTGTATATAGAATTCCAGGTATGGTAGAAGAAAGATGAAATGATGAAAGCCAGAAGCAAGGACACAACCCAAGAGAGGTCCATCCTTCCTAACTGCAAAATAAGTTGTGCGTCTTGTGCCAAATCTCCGGTACGGTTTTATTGTTAATCAGTGATCCCTGTATAAACACCTACCAGAGCTACAGTACACCCTGTGTGCACACATAATCATAAAATTTTTATCTACTGGGTCATGGGGTGGTGTCTGCTTGGAGATACTTTTAACACAGTCAATGTGGCTTGTTAGCAAAATCATGATTAATATTTTAATATTAATAATAATAATAATAATAATACTATGAAAGAGCAACCTGGTAAGTTGTTAAAGGATCAGAGCAAATTAACTATCTACAATCAGAAGAATGCAAGACGAGTGATGTAACACTTTGTAGAAAAGATTTTTATAGTGTTCAAAATAATAGCAGTCCAATATGACTAATCAGATTATTCACTGTTTTCAATATAAATTATATGACCACACGTCAAACGATTTACCGGTAGGTGTAGGATAATGTTTATGAATCTGTGTATTTGAATACTTAATTGAAAGGGGAGTGTTCAAACTAATAGCAGTGTGGAGTTCAATTAGTGAGGTCAATCATTCTGTGAAGAAACAGGTGTGAATCAGCTGGCACTTACTTCAGGGTGAAGCCAGCACATGTTGTACATGCGTTTCTCCTTGAAAGCCTATATGGGTTGTTCGAGACATTGTTCAAAGAACAGCAGACTTTGATTAAAAAGTTGTTTGGAGAGGGTAAAAGGTATAAAGAACTTGGAGACAATGATAAGCTCTTCAGCTAAACTGATCTCCAATGCTTTGCAATGGAAAATTAGAGAGATGTGGAAAGAAAATGGAAGACGACCATTCGAATGGATGAATGAATGTCAAAGACTCAGCCAATGACCAGCTCCAGGAAGACCAAAGACATCTCAAGTTGCCTGTGGGAACTGTAACATTGAGAAGACAGCGGTGTGAAGCGAATCTATTAGCAAAAAGTCCCTGAAAATTCCCACTGTTAAAAAGAGACATGTACTGAAGAAAGAACACATCAAGTGACCTAAAGAGAAATGGAGAAACATTGTGTGGACTGACGAAAGTAAAATAGTTCATTTTAGGTCCAAGAGCCTCAGACAGTTCATCAGACAACCCCCAAACTCTGAATTCAAGTCACAGTCCACTCTGAAAACAGTGAAGCCTGGTGGCACAAGCATCATGATATGGGCATCTTTCTCTTACTATGGTGCCGGTCTATTTACCAGATACCAGGGTTCATGGACCAGTTTGCATTAATCAATATACTTGAAGAGGTCATGTTGCCCTACGCTGAAGAGGAAATGCCCTTGAAATGGGTGTTTCAACAAGACAACAACAGTAAACACACCAGTAAATGAGCAAAATCTTTTTTCAGTTCAACAAAATTGAGGTTAAAGAGTGACCATCCCAATCCCCGAACCTTAATCCGATAGAACACTTGTGTGTTGACTTAAAAAATGCTGTTTCTGAGGCAAAGCCAACAAATGGCAATAAATTGTGAGATGTAGTCAAAGCATCCTGGGCTGGAATAAGAGTTGACAGGTGCCAAAGTTGGTTGACTCTATGCATCATAGATGTGAAGCAATTCTAAAAATCTGTGGTTATACAATTAAATATTATGTTAGGGATTCACAGGAATGCTAAATCCTAAAAAACACAGAACATGTTTTGCGTTTTTAATGACAAATGCAGACACTGCTATTTTTTAGAACATCTCAATGTACATTTTTAGTTATTTTCTGTAAAGTGGTTAAAATTATATACATGTATCTTTATGTTTTGATTTAGAAATCTCTTCTACACTTATGTGATAGCAATTTATGTAAAAATAGCATGTGTCCATTATAAGCTTCACATACATGGTCTTCTAGGTCTATTCACACTCATGAAACATCATACTATGGATATGGCTTATTGAAAATGTGCAATCACTTTATTTCATTTCATTCCATACTTTTAGAATACAGATTTTGGGCATGTGCACAAGTGTGTTATGTGCATTATTAATATTAAACCTGTCCGTGCATTGCTGCCCTCTAGCCTAATTCAACATTCCAGATGAATTGGTGGTGAGTTGAATAATCTATTTTTTTTAATTTCTTCTCCAAATATGTCAGGCTTCAATGTGGCATGGGGACTTCTGCAGTCCACCCATGGAGGGGTTAGGATAGGGCCACACTGAACAGTGCACCCACATTAACAGGATGCCGTTACAGCAGACCCCAGCCTGCTGTAATGCACACTGTTAATGTTGGGTGCTTATTGTGAACGCTGTTCAATAGTAACCCGATGTTTACTATGGATACAGCTTTACAGGAAGCGCCAGGCAGTGCGATTTTGCAGGACACACAGGAAAGCGTGGTCAGAGGTGGACAGTTAGCGCTGACAATAGCAACCCGTAAGAGAAAAGAACATAAGGAGGTGTTCTGGACAAACTATCCCAGTTCTTTGGGGACTATCTGGACTGAGACTTGGCAAGGACAATACCCGGCGACATTGTTGAAGATGAAGCTAGGTAAACCGGGTATAGAACTCCAGAAATGTGTGTGAGACTGTTTATTTCCTGCCTGCGAAGCAATAGACTGATAAGACGCGCAGGCCACAGTAGGCCTGCCTGTGAGTCGCACCAATCCCCCTCTCCTTTCAGAACAGCCCCGCTGGCCCTCCATCACATAACACTATACCTGTTGCTCTGGGAAACTGCTCCACCCGTGGGGAGCGATACCATTTAAGCTGTGATTACACTGTCCCCAGAGGTCCCGCACCGCAGCGTCGGCCATCACGAGCCGAACACCACGGGTGGTATCACGACAACCATTTCTTAATCCCTACTCCCAGAACCTCACTTTTAAATTGATCCCTAGGGTCATGGAGCTGGGTATCGACCCCTGTGACTCCCAGAAAGCATCAAAGCCCGGTTCCAAGTACCCCACGGCCCTGGGGTGCATCAGTTGCATAGGCATAGTGCCAATGACTTTGATGACAATAGTACCTGAGGCATTTTGTTCGCATTCATCCAGGAGACAGGCTTTGGCTTCAAAGCCAAAGAAGGTATTGATCATAGGTGATATGTCAAGAGATCCACCCTCGTTCCTGAAGGGCCTATCAGTGTTGCCCAAGTTCCTTGAGTCAATCCTAAGGGTGTGGTTGTCCCCTAATTCCTTCATCCTCTTTTCCAGCAGTGGCCATGATGGAATGTGCTGGGGAGCTAGTGTAGAAAGATCATGTATGCGCCAAAACAATGGGGCTCCACTGTAAAATAGTTTGAGCTGTGTTTAGCAGCTTTTGGGCCCATCTAAAGGTGAATCCTTGAATTGGTCCCCCATTGATTTGAATAGGGTTCGGACGTTCGGAAAACTGTTCACCGATCTATTCGGTGAACATATGCCCGTTCGGCGAACTAAACCAAATTAGAACTTCAAAAGGTTTAGGCCCCTTTTACATCTAAGCATTGGCTGCATTTTGCTTCATTTGCATTTCTATGCATTTTTACGGCTAAAAACGCATCCAAACGCATGCGTTTTTGCCCCCATTTAATTGAATGGAAAATGCATTGAAAACGCATGCAAAAACGCATGTGCGTTTTCAAAAACGCAAAACGCATGCATTTTGCAAACGCAGCCAATAACGTGGTCAGCTGCGTCTGGGGCTGCGTTTGCAAAAAACAAATGCTTTTTGCGTTTTTGAAAATGCACATGCGTTTTTGTATGTGTTTTCAATTCGTTTTCCATTAAAGTCAATGGGGGCAATAATGCGTTTGGTTGCGTTTTTAGCGGTAAAAATCCATAGAAACGCAAATGAGGCAAAACTCAGCCAATGCTTATATGTAAAAGGGGCCTTACTCATCGCTAAGGCCAGGGTCACACATGCAAATCTGTTTTTCTAAGCCCTTAGAAAAACAGATCCAGTTTTCTAAGGGTGCTATTAGTGTCCCCTGAGGTCCAGGACATTTTTTTGGAATTTTTGAGACTTAGGCTAGGGTCACACTTAAAAGGCACAATGCGGTAACCGCATCCATTACTGGATGTGGTTTTACCGTGTGCCTTCATACTATCTTTTGATAGTAAAATTGCAACCCTCATTCCACATCTGGATGCATTAACGCAACCGGTTTTGGAATGTGTCTTTTTGCAATTTTAAAAACAGCATCCGTATCCGGTACCGCAAGGTTTGCTTAAAGGTATAGTCCAGCCTCATAAAAAACATCTGCAGTCACTGTATATGATTTAACAATTAGAAAACACAAAAAAAATGTGTGTATTGTGTCCAAATACTTTGCAATACCTATATAAAGGCTAATGCTGTAAAAACAGAGGGTACTTGGTACATACCTTTTTTGCAAAAAAGTACTTAAGCCATCCCACCACAACAGGGTAACCCATTTCTGGAGGGCCCCTACACTAACCATATCATAAACTGCTATTGTGCCTACTGACCTCATAAGGAGCAGGGTGTTGTGTATGACCTGGGCCCCAAAATGAATCATAGAAGGGATGCATTATATCAGTTTCTGCTCAGCAGGAGAAAGGCGGGGCTCTCTGAACTTGCTAGGAGACAAGTGGTTAACTTAAATTGTAGACAAAAGCTAAGTCAGAACAATGTAGTGTGAAAAGGCCTGTATAGCAAGTTCACTATAAAAGCTAAATTGAATGAAACAACAACTAGAAAACAAAATAAGTATGTGTGTATTGTGTCCAAATACCTTGCAATAAATAAATAAAAGCTAGTGCTGTAAAAACACAGGGTACTTGGTACATACCTTTTCTGTAAAAAAACAAACTTAAGTCATCCCATCACAACAAGGTGACCCATTTCGGGACGGCCCCTACACTAACCATATTATAACCTGCTACTGACCTCACAAGTAGCAGGGTGCTGTGTATGAACTGGACCCAAAATGAATCACAGATGGGATGACTTATATCAGTTTCTGCTCGTGGTGGGATGGCTTAATTATGTTTTTGCCAAAAAAAATATGTACCAAGTACCCTCTGTTTTCTTAGCGCTAGCTTTTATTTCTTTATTGCAAGGTATTTGGACAGAGTACACAAATTCATTTTTTGTTTTCTAGTTGTTGTTTCATACAGTTTGGCATTAAAGCTACGTTCACACGTAGCATTTTTTTTGCGCGCACTTCTTGCCGCTCGTTGAGGCTGCGCTTTTCAGCGCAGTGCATTCACACACTTTTTTTACGGCTGCACTTCTCCCCCAAAAGCGCAGGGGAGAAGTGATGTCACACAGGGGAGGAAGAACCCTGTTTTCCACCCCAGTGTGACAGCCCTTTTTGGTTTTGCAGTGTATTAATATACACTGCAAAATCTAAATAAAAGTTATCCAAATGGTATTAAAAATAATAAAAATTTAATACTTACCCTCCGCTGGGCTGTTCGGGTTACCGGGAGCCGAGACACCCACATCTACTGTCCTTCCAGGACCTTGCAAAGTCTGTGATTGGCCACTCGTGATCATGTGATATGTGACGTGCATATGA
Organism: Allobates femoralis; assembly: GCA_033576535.1. NCBI lineage: Eukaryota > Metazoa > Chordata > Amphibia > Anura > Aromobatidae > Allobates > Allobates femoralis. The sequence goes on from JARQOC010000008.1 coordinate 163,900,475, forward strand.
CATGATCGCGAGCGGCCAATCTGAGATCACAGGTCTTGGAAGCACAGTAGATGTGGATGTGTTTGGTGCCGGTAACTGTGAACAGCCCGGCGGAGGGTAAGTATTCAATTTCTATTATTTTTAATACCATTTGGATAACTTCTATTTAGGTTTCTCAATGTATATTAATACACTGCGAAAGCCAAAAAGGGCTGTCACACATGTCACACTGGGGAGGAACACAGGGTTCTTCCGCCCCTGGGTGACATCACATCCTGCAGCGCCGACATTATACGTGCTGGAATTGTGCATTGTCTGAACAGCGATGCGTAATTACAGCAGGTATAATGGCTCCTATGGGCAGGGCCGCACCATCCATTGGACAGTGTGAGCCCTGAGTACCAAGCGGCAGCAGCCAGGGGGAGCAGCATTGGAGAAGGGGGCGGCGCCAGCAGCAGCGGCAGGCTTCCTGAGTGATGGCGGCCGCCGCAGCGTCACCCGGTAAGATGGCGGTGGCGCTCTACTTGTGTAGGCTACAGGGGTGGCGGGGAGGCCTAAACCTGGTAGCACCCACCCCCCCTACGCTCCTCACCTAAGGCTACAGGGGCGGCGGGGGTGAAGCCTGCTAGCACCCCATATCCCCCCCCCCTGCTCCTCTATACGGCTCAGGCGGCAGGGGGGCTTGATGCACCCCTGCCTATGGGAGAAAGCGCGGGCGTTGGTGCGTAAAGGATTGACATGGTCATTCTTTTTACGCCCGCGCTTTCACCCAAAAAAGCGCAGCGTATATTTACACAGCGTCTGCACGGCAAAAGTGAAAGTCCATTCACTTTGCTGGCAGAGGCAGGTGCGCTTTAGGAGTAAAGCGCACTCAAAAAAGCGCACTCAAAAAGCGCAGTGTGTGAACGTAGCCTTATCGTGAACTTGCTATACAGGCCTGTTTACACTACATTGTTCTGACTCAGCTTTTGTCTGCACTGTACATGATTGCAGACCGCCAAATCATGATACTGTGCAATGCATCAACCCGCAGAGGGAGTACAGAGAAATCAATGTGAACATCACATAGAATGTCCGTAGACTTTATAGCTGGATGTTGTTGTACGTTACTAATAGAGTTTACACATACATGTCCTAAGTTGTCCTGATCCAGTTCCAAGCTTTATTCTCTTTAGTACGCCTGAGAATTATTTGGATTACAGGTATGTGTTGATTTAAAAGTTGGTAAACAGTACTTTGGCTGTCCTTTTAGTCAACCTGCAACTTGAAATGTTCTGTTTGTCAGACTTCACTACAGTTGGTTGGCATATGAGTCCTGCAAATTGTATAAGAGACTATGTCAGGAAAAACCGTCAGGAGAAATCAAAAATCCTCAAGATACTTCTAGTTGTAAGTCAGAGATATTTTTACATCCATTATCTGTATCTTTCCCTGAACCAGGATTCCCATCTCACAAGCAAATGATTTACCTGGCAGATATGTAAGTGACCATTTTTAATTAAATAGAGAAAGAAAGTCTCAGTGTAAACTGCGACCCCTCCAGAGAAAGCTAGAAACCGTGCCTTGGAGGAGTCACCTCTTCTACCCTGTGTGTACTTGGAGGTGGAGAATTAGCCTTCTGCTACACATAGGTCCTATAGTTATGAGAGATACATTTTTGACATCAGGACAGACAGAGGAATGTAAGGCATATTTTGTCATAGCTTTGTAATGCTTCTATCAGCCTTAAATCCATAACTAGATGCTGGAAGACCCTAGAAAAGTCATGTTTCATATCAATGGATCTGTAAATTCATAATAGAAAATATGACAGCAATATCTTTCACGTCGGATGCTCTGAAGCGGAGATTTTGAAGATGCTGGGATTTCATAATTCACTGTAGTTCTGAAACCCATCCCAAATACAGCCCCACATTAGGTTGCCAGAGGGGAGGTAGGTGGGTGTCGCTTAGGTTGATAAAAGCAATTGCCTATTCTTGTGGAACAAATATTTAACATTCAATACTTCCGATCTTATGTGCTATAACTTGCACCCCGAATCTCATGTTACCAGTAACAGGTGTCCAGTCTAACCTTTATAAATGATTGGTTATAGCAGAGCATATTATTCTTGTGTTATTGTGGAGCTTGGCAGTGACTGTACCAAGGTATATAAATATGTTAAATGAGCTGGGACCAGTTCATTTACGTTTTCTCGGTCAATTCCATTATTGTCCTGATGATAAGGGAACACCAGAGAGCTGTATTATCACAGACGATAGTTGTCATTTTTAGCAGTTGTTTGGAACCTTGTGGAGAAAATTAAACAAAGTATTGTAGAATGGGGGAGATCAAATCCCGTATTGTACAGTGTGGGGAGATCAGATCCTGTAATTTACAGTGTGGGGGATATCAGATCCCGTATTGAAGAGTGTGGAAGAAATCAGATGCCGTATTGTATAGTGTGGGGGAGATAAGATCCCGTCGTGTACAGTGTGGAGGAGATCTGATCCCGTATTGTACAGTGTGGAGGAGATCAGATCCCGTATTGTATAGTGTTGAGGAGATCAGATCCCGTATTGTACAGTGTGGGGGAGATCAGATCCTGTATTGTACAGTGTGGAGGAGATCAGATCCTGTATTGTACAGTGTGGAGGAGATCAGATCCTATATTGTACATTGTGGAGGAGAACAGATGCCGTATTATACAGTGTGGGGAGATAAGATCCCGTAATGTACAGTGTGGAGGAGATCTGATCCCTTATTGTACAGTGTGGAAGAAATTAGATCTATTATTGTACAGTGTGAAGGATATCAGATCCTGTATTGTACAGTGTGGAGGAGATCAGATCCTGCATTGTACAGTGTGGGAGAGATCAGATCCCGTATTGTACAGTGTGAATGAGATCAGATCCTGTATTGTACAGTGTGAATGAGATCAGATCCTGTATTGTGCAGTGTGGGGGAGATCAGATCCTGCATTGTACAGTGTGGGAGAGATCAGATCCCGTATTGTACAGTGTCAATGAGATCAGATCCTGTATTGTACAGTGTGGGAGAGATCAGATCCCGTATTGTACAGTGTGAATGAGATCAGATCCTGTATTGTACAGTGTGAATGAGATCAGATCCTGTATTGTGCAGTGTGGAGGAGATAAAATCCCATATTGTACAGTGTGGGGGATATCAGATCCCGTATTGTACAGTATGTGTTAGATCAGATCCAGTATTGTACAGTGTGGTTAAGAGCAGATTCATTTTTGCATACTTCCCATCCATCCCAGATTTAGTTGGACTGTCCCATTTTAGGGCTCAGTTCTGCTGTCATGGCACGTCAGGGCTTATTTCCACTTTCTTTCACCTCTCTTTGCTGGTTCTGTAGCTCCTCTTCCTGGGGGCAGGGCCTGCATCTCTCTGTATGAGGATATACTAAACAAATAATTCTCCTCTAATCTCCCCAGGGCTTCAAGTCACAACTTTTATACTTATAGGAAGCACCTGTACCACTGTACATATTGGTATACTTGAGCTGTATTGCAGACAATGAGCACAGAAGCAGAATATACAGTTACATAGAGACACATCTGCACATAGCAGTGTATTTCTATGTACCTGTATTCTAGAGGTGAAGAAAAAGGCAGATTTTTTTTTGTTCCTATAAAATTGCTCAAATTAATCAAAATTAACTACAGAAATGTCTTTCCTCTTGGGACTAGAACTGGCAATCTTCAACAGGGGTCTGCGGTTGCATGCATTACTTTCTTAATTCTAAAAATGGTGGAAAATAATGGAAAGCAGATAGGCCCCAATTGCAAGTAAACTGATTCTGCCATAAAACGGATATCACACACATCACAGCCTTTATTGTGAATGTTTAGCATCATATCATGATACAAATGAGTGCAGAACCCTGGGTCTTTTATTCTTTCTACTATTATACCACTGTAGGAACACAGCATCAAAGTCTTATAATTTTTAAAGAAAGACTATTAGAAATTGCTTACAACAGCAAAATTCTACTGATTTTACAAAGCGTAGATTTTGGATGATCTTAGTGATGGTTTCCACTTCCATTTCATGCCACACGAGGAATGAATGACAGCTCGTAATCTATGGGAACATTTGCAAATCCAGTCATTCTGGGAGCAATATCACTTTCCGTGAACTTTGTCTTTGATGTTAATGTGAAATTCTGGAGAATGGTTGTAAGGAAAAGAAACAGTTCCATGCGGGCAAGACCTTCTCCCAGACAGATCCGCTTTCCTGAAATACAGAGAATATTTATGAATTATGAGTCAGATGTGATATTTCCTCTTTTGATACTCAACAGCGGGTTGTGTTTGGGATGACATTTCAAAGCATGCTTTGTATAATAATTGAAAGGTCTGCAAAGCCAAATCAGTTCCGAAGTCAGATGTGAGTGCCGCCATGATCCTGTCAATCAAGCTCATGTCTTGATGAAGACATTCCATTGATTCATAACTTAAACCTACAGTTAGAATTCTACCCACTAATGTGAAATAAAATGGGCTTAAAGTACTAATTCAGCAGAGCATGGTGTATTTGTAAAATGTGCATGATGTATTGGTCACTCAGCAAAGTTTATGTGACCTTGTGTGTGCTGTGCCGATATTGGTGCTTTTTCGCGCAGTGTATTAGGTGCATATTTTTACAGATCTTTTATCTATAATAACTAGCCATTACACAGGTTCTTCAGCTCTCCCACGTTCTCTATGAGAACAATGTGATCAGGATCACGATTGACTTCTCTCCTAACTGTTGGTATGCTGACAATCCTCTACACATTAGATTATCAGCTGAACCTATGAATATCATTGGGTTCAACTGACATTACTCTACTGTGTATAGGGTCCTTAATAGTGATGAAAGAGTAGTAAGATCTTTGGGTTTGGATAACGCTAGCCGAGTGCTTTGAACTGTTTCAGTATTGGGATCTGAGTGAGTTCTCCATTGACTTGAATTGGATTTGTTACTCAATCAAAGTATTTAGTTAGAGCTATCCAAACCCAAGTATCTTAGTACTCGCTCATCACTAATCCTTAACTCTTCCAGTACTCCTCTGTTTTCCATGAAGGAATACTCTGATGGGGCTCATCTCACTTAGAACAAAAGGATTACTTTTTTTAACATCTAGTTTTTATGCTGACCTCTGAGGGTATTTTAGACTCTTTTCTTTCAGGAAGACTTTTCAGAAGTCACATTATCATCATTTCAGGCAGTATTAAAATCACAGATAACATCTCTGTGCATAGCTGATAACATCAAATCCAACAACCACAGCCGGTGTTGTCGCAGCTGACCCTTAGCCCCTCCCCTTGCAAAATTGATAATATGAAAAATCAATATTACCAACATTTAAAAAAAATTTAATTTGTCACAAAAACCTGATTTACAACTCTTTAAGGAGTAAAATACTCCTGACTCTGAAATCTTGGAAGTGCTCAGATATCTGGGTCAGCACCAGAGCTGTGGAGTCAGTAAGCCAAACTTCTGACTCTGAATATTCAATTTCCCTGAATCAACTCAAACTCCACCAAAGTAGACACAGACTCCAACTCCACGACTCCATAACCAGAGCTGTGAAGTCAGTAAGCCACATATCTGACTACAACTGCAACTCTGACTCCACCCAACATGGACACCGACTCCAACTCCATGACTTTGACTCCATAACCATGGCTGTGAAGTCATTAAGTCACATATCTGACTCCGACTCCAACTCTGACACCACTCAAAATGGGCACCAACTCTGACTCCGGCTCACAATCCACACCAAGACCTTGCAGTCCACCATCCAGGAAACTGCCTCACTGGGATCACCAACTCCTGTCGGTTCCAGACCCTTAGCAGGTCTGAAGCTTCCTGAATACTGAGATATTCCAGGCTCCCTCATGGTCTCCTCACCACATGTCTTCCAGGACACCAGCCATTTGCAACCATACCATCCAAGGTGTCTTTCAGGACTATGGCTGCTCCAAACACTGAGAGCAAGCCCTCACAATTTCTGCCAGTCTCTTCAAACATCCATCGTCTCTGTCTAGCTCACATGTGCTCACACAAACATATGTTATATGGTATAAGCCACACCCCTCATCTAGGAACTTACAAACTTAACCCTTAAGGCACCAGAGGTCCCATAGTGACCTTTCTGGGTTTCTATTGCAGAGAACAACTTGCTGAACTACAAGTCCCAGCATACATATTTGCAATGCAGCAAGCCGCTGCATCACACCTTGCACAGTTATGGGTTACGATCTACAAAGGAATCTGGCAGAGAGTATTCAATTCTTATTAAGTACCTGAGGGCAAACAAAAAAGTACACCTTTGCCATAGTGAATAAACAAATGAAACAAATGAATACCGTATATACTCGTGTATAAGCCGACCCGTGTATAAGCCGACCCCCCTACTTTTGCCCCAAAATCTGGAAAAACCTATTGACTCGTGTATAAGCCGAGGGTGGACCCCAGCACAGGTATACAGCCCCAGCAGTGTGGTATACAGGCCTCCCCAGTGGTAGTATACATCAGCCCCAGTGGTAGTATACAGATTCCCCAGCAGCCCCAGTGGTAGTATACAGATTCCCCAGCAGCCCAGTGGTAGTATACAGATTCCCCAGCAGCCCCAGTGGTAGTATACAGATTCCCAGCAGCCCAGTGGTAGGATACAGGAGCCCAGCAGCCCCAGTGGTAGTATACAGATTCCCCAGCAGCCCCAGTGGTAGTATACAGATTCCCCAGCAGCCCCAGTGGTAGTATGCAAGCCCCAGCAGCCCCAGTGGTAGTATACAGGAGCCCCAGCAGCCCCAGTGGTAGTATACAGGAGCCCCAGCAGCACCAGTGGTAGTATACAGGAGCCCCAGCAGCCCCAGTGGTAATATACAGGAGCCCCAGCAGCCCCAGTGGTAGTATACAGGAGCCCCAGCAGCCCCAGTGGTAGTATACAGCAGCCCCAGTGGTATACAGCAGGCCCCCAGGGGTACATATAGCAGCCCCCAGGGGGTACCCAGCAGCCCCCTGGGGGTACCAACAGCCCCCTGGGGGTACCCAGCAGCCCCCAGGGGGTACCCAGCAGCCCCCAGGGGGTACCCAGCAGCCCCCAGGGGGTACCCAGCAGCCCCCTGGGGGTACCAACAGCCCCCAAAAGCTGGCACTGTCCCCCCTTGTAAGGGCCCCCCCCCGCTGCTTATACATTACCATCCCGGTGTTCTGATCGGCGCCGCTCCTCGGTGCTGCGTCTTCATCCTCCCGTCCGCGCTGGCTGCATCCGGGATCTCTGGCCGTCGCGCGATGACGTCATATCGCTGTGACAGCCGGAGATGCCGGATGCAGCCAGTGTGGACGGGAGGATGAAGACGCACCGAGGAGCGGCGCTGATCAGAACACCGGGATGGTAATGTATAAGCAGCGGGGGAGGGGCCCTTACAAGGGGGGACAGTGCCAGCTTTTGGGGGGCTTATATGAACTGCTTCCCCCTGCCGCTGATTGACAGGGGGAAGCAGTGCATATATAATGAGCGGCCCCACGTGACGGAGCCGCTCATACAGCAGCCTCCCCCCGCCTCCTCCAGCCTCCACAGCCCCGGGACACAGCCTCCCCACTCCATGTACCGTATATGACCCGTGTATAAGCCGAGGGGGGGACTTTTCAGCCCAAATTTTGGGCTGAAAAACTCGGCTTATACACGAGTATATACGGTAAATAAATTAAAACAATAAATATAAAATCAATAAATAAATTGGCTTTCTAAGGTAATGTGTGCAAATATCCGCTGTGTTCAATAGATGACAATCCAGAATGAGGAACCTCCTTTACTAGGAGACGTTTACACACCATAGAAATAGGGCCCCTTTTTCAATTAATTCTTTTACCTGTAGAAAATGGCATAAATGCATCACTTTTCTTAAAGCTTCCCAACTCATCAAGAAAGTGTCCAGGGTTGAATTTTTCTGGGCTCGTGAACTGGCTGGCGTCTCGCAAAACGGTACACAGCAGAGGATAGACATCTGTGCCCTGTATCCGAGGATAAGCAAAAAAAGAGAATGATCACTAATATCCTAATGTGAGTTTCAGAGATACTTCAAAGAGTTCTCCACTTTATAAAATCAGCTTTTTTTAAGGAATGGTCTCTGTGAAATGAGTTGATCATGGGATATCCCCAAAGATCAGTCGTCACATAGACGCAGAACCTGGTTCAGTTTCAATACAGTAATACTGAGGAGTGTTCCTGGTATTCAAGGGACCTATTACCAGTTTTTCCCATATAATAATAAATAATAATAAAATAAAAAAATGTTCAAATTGTGAAATGTATCATTATTTCAAGATCTATTGATTAAAGTGAAGTTGGTTCATGGAGAAACCCCTTACGGTACTTTTCTGAGCATTTTGCTCCTTACTTGCCTTTGGAATGGAGTATCCTCTAAATGTGGTGTCTTTGATGACAGTATGGGGGACATTCATTGGGATAACATCACTGAATCTCTGGATCTCATGAATGACTGCATCCATATAGGGCATCTTACTCCGATCCTCAATATTGGGACTTCGGTTGTGGCCAATCACTGTGTCTATCTCCTTTTGCAACTTTTCTATAAAAACATAATAATTATTATCATCATTGATTATATGTTTTAGTGCTTTATATATCGTGTTCCTGCAAATTTTCTGGGTCATAATGTTCCAAACCAGACTCAAAGATAGCTTTATTTTCTATGAATAGTTAATGGCCACATTAACACTAGAAGTCATTAGTCATAGGGGTCATTTAATATTTCTACCTTTGGAACCCAGAGACGGGTCGAATGGCCTGAAGGATTTTAGGCCACATTTACAAATGAAAGGATGCTAATTGGAGCCATCAGAGATGTCAGTTTGGACTAAGGGTCAATTGACCCTCTTTCGGGACTTCAGGGGGAAGCTCGAAATTTCTGGGACTTCAAGTGTTAACAGGTCAGCCTCACTACAGTGATCAGCCGAGGGTTATGAGTTCATATGCTATGTAGCTCACTTACTGAACACAGGCTATCTAGTATATGTTATCTACAGAATGTACCTTGTATTTTTGGATATTTCATAAGGATGAGAAATCCATGTCGTAATGTGCTGCTGACTGTCTCTGTCCCGGCAAAGAACAAATTCAGGACGGTCAACAATAGATTTCTCATGTTGAACTCAGAGGTTGGGTTTTTATTGTCCTGTAATGAAACATATATGTATAAAAAAAATCTATATATGCAGCGATCAATGTACAGTTTATGGCTTTCTATAATCAATAGAATTGGGAAATGAGCAGCCTTTGTAGAATAGGCTGCAGATTTAAAGATGTTAAGTTATACATAGAGGATTTTCTTATACAATCGAAATTTGGACCTTTCTAGTTGCTGTTTGACATGATCATGACCACAGTCCTACTGTCACTCTTTGTTCTCCATTCCCTTTTTATGGCTAAAATTTTCAACTTTTTTTCCTTTCTAATAATGCATATATTGTGAAGAACAAATCATCTCATCATCCATAGGAAGAGGACACTGTGGTGGCTGCATAGACGATCTATATGGCGTCTTCATAACTTGAAAATATTTAACATGGTTGTTGTGAATCGACCTGAATAAGACATCGCAGATAACGTTTTTCTATGTTCTGTAATGTTATCACAGCATGGTGTTTGCCTCTTAGCTCTGAATACATCATAGCTGTGGTGTGTTTAGTCTGAAACCTGTTTCCTGTCATTCATCTGATGAGATCAAGAAGCTTCTCAGTATAAAGGCTATAATAATCCTTCATTGTGGTATTTCCTAATCTGCATCCAGGCCATATTACAGGGTTAAAAAAACATACATTTGGTGCTATTGTTGAGTCAGTTATAGTTAGGCTTTGATTTCACTATCTGAATTTTGCATCCTCTGTATATTTACTAAGGTAGAGTGGCTTATCGGTGCCCCACGTGCCCCCCTACTAAGCAACACCCCTGAATCATATTAGTCCTACCCAATGGACTCTAAATTACTAATAGTGCAGTTTTACTTTGCATTTATGCTTTATAACTATATATTGTGTTATTGATATACTCAATGATAGTCATATACCCTCATCAGGGGGTAACTACAATAGGTGCAGGGTTTGCGATCACACCCGGGCCCTGCAGCCTAGGGGGCCCCAAAAGTCCGTTTGGCCTACAGAAAAAGACTAATACTATTAAAGATTTCCAATAATTGGGGGACCCGTTGGAGCTTTCGCATCGGGGCCCCTGGGCCTGAAATTACGCCACTGACCCTCATGTAGGATATTGGTGGGCAAGATGAGTATGTATTGTGTAGTGTGTCCAAGTATGGTTATCTAAGCCTTTGTTATTTGTTTTATTGGGGTAAAAATAAACTGACAGGTAGTTGCTAACTACCTGCATGTTCTGTAGATAAAAACCTCAGCACAGATATGATAATAAAAAAAGGATCTTGATGCAATAAATTAATTTTTTTGACTTTACTACGGCAAGAAAAGGTCCAACGTTTAAACCAAAAATGGTCTTTATCAGGGTCATAGTTAGATTAGCATAATTAAGAAAGTAGAATTATCAAAAGGATATCCAGTGGTAAAGTGCATTGAAGTATGAGGAGTGAAGACTTGTGCTGTGGGCCATGGCTGCAGTTAGACGCATCCACCGCCTACTTGGCTCTACCAAACCACAAGTCTTCACTCCCTAAACTTCAGTGCAATTGACGACTTGACATTCTTTCGATAAGTATACTGTCTTATTTATGCCAATCTGATTTATGCCTATTATGTCCTTGCTAAAGACCATTTTTGGTTGAAATGTTGGACCTTTTCTTGCCGGATCAAAAAAAAAATAACTTATTACATCAAGATCCTTTCTTTATCATCACTTCAGAAATTAGGTTTCTTTCTACATTAAGTAAGACCGTGGACCTTTCCTCCATCACATACATTTTAGTAGCAGTAGTGTTGGTTTTCACTTCATAATAGCAGCGTATTCTCCCCTGAGACAATAGGTTCTGGATCAGGTGTTGATTCTCCTGATTCCTTTGACCTTACATCTACAGAGCAGTTCTTTTTCTCCCACTCTATTCTGTTGATAAGATGACACTGAGGACATCATGATGACTGACAGTTAAGCAGCAGGAAGCCGGCTATCAATCAGCATGACGGCAGCAGTGATACCCACTTAATGGAGCAGAACTACACTGTAGACATTAGGTCAAAGGAAGCAGAAGAATTGCTGGCAGGATCAGTGTGTGACCTCTCTTATCTGGCACAGCTTATCGCAGGGCAGCATAGACAGGTAATTATTAATTTCATGCTGTTACATTTTTTAGCCCCAAAGCAAAAAAAAAAAAAACTCAAAGTCCATGATAACCCTTCCTCCATGCTCAGGTACTATTCCCTGCATGATTATTGTGTGGTATACTGATAATACTGTATATGGCCAGTATGTATCACACTGACTGAGATCTGTCACAATGTGAAACCAGATAGTTTCCATCGGACTTGTACCAGGAATCATACTTTATTTTAAAGGGCTCATTTTGTAGGATGTTCAGAAGTGATAGGAGGGGCTGAACATCTACATACCTCCCATTGGCATGACTCATGGATATAATGAGACTCCTGATGGATCTCATGACTGTGATGTAAGCAAGGTCCTTCAAATTCCTGTTTGGTCCACATGTCAAACATGCAAGTTTGAGAGTGGAGCTCGCCTCGGGCTCTTTGAAAGACACAGTCAGGAGACTAAGCCTCTGTGCTTGGGGAGCAGTTATCCATGGTAGGCACGAGGACTGAGGACCACATCTGGAGAACCTTTAAATAAAGCTCTGATGGAGCAGAGCCGATAGAAGCAGCTAAACTCAGAAAAAGGTAAAAGACTATAATTGATATGGACATTCCTGCCATGAGACCCAGGCGACCGCCCCGTAACTGACACTCCCCCAGCCTACTGTATCCCCACCCGCCTGTACCTATTTGTCCTGATTGTCTAGAGTTATTGTAATTGTGCTTGTCTCCCCTATCCTCATGTAAAGCGCCATGGAACCTAATGGCGCTATATAAATAAATAATAATAATAATTACATGGCAGAGGGAAGTATCCAAAGCGTGGCGGGCATAGCTGCTATTGAACACTTATGGACTGTGTGTGTACTCTTCCTATCAAGACATTGAGATGAACTATACTAAAGTTGGTCTTTAATAAAACATCTGGACGTGTTTGTATAGAAAACCTTGCCACATGCATTACTTGTGCGGCTAATCAAATGTTCCCCAACACGCTCAGTTAACGCTACCTCACAGCATATAGGAGAGGATCATAGAATAGCACTCTCTGAGTAGGAATGTTTGCTATAGACAACTGGTTGGAAACAGCTACTAAAGCAGAATGAGCTACGCATGAAGCCAGCACTTTCAACATGGTGTTAAAGACAATAAGAAGCAAAATAAGGCAACAGAATTTATTACAAATATTCCTGATAAAATTTGTTTTAAAAAGGTTTAGTTACTCGGCTCCAAAAAATAAAGTTACCGTAAATGCATATGTAGCACTGTTATATTATGCACAGCTAGTAAAAGGGGTTTTAAACCAAAAACATCCAGAACATAGTGTATTGTCTCATTCATTGAGGGCTTCAAATCTCCTTGATATTTATGATAGTACCATAGACTTTTAAAGTCAAAAAACACCTTCAGGGAATAAAAAAGTTTATGCTTATTATGTCCATATAGGAGAAGCCGCTCCTAAAATGAGGCTACCGACATGCAAGTTATAGATGTGTTTTTCTTCATTCTGGTGGCTTAGCCTAAAGGAAACTCTAAAGCTATGTTCACACTGGATGTTAAGAAAAAGAATGGAAGGGCACTCACCAGATAGAATTCCCTTCTTTATTCACATTACCAAAGGGAAAACCGGTAACATCATATTGGCATAGTTGTACAGGGGGACGGGGAGGAGGTGCAGGAGGCAATGGATGACAGCGCCGTTTCGCCGATATGATGTTACCGGTTTCCCCCTTGGTAATGTGAATAAAAGACAGAATTCTATCTGGGGAGTGCCCCTCCATTCTTTTTCTTCATATCGGGACTTTGTGATACTTTTACATAGGAGGGTGCACCGCAGATCTCCGGTCCCAGCGAGGTTACTGCTGCCACTCTGCAGATCTGCAGCTGGTCCGCCCACTGTAGTGCCAGGAACCTTGCTTTCACTATATTCACACTGTTTTTGATCTATTTTTTGGTGCTGTGCTTCTTTTAAAACTGTACCAAAAATGGATCAGTCACTGCGTCTGCCAGCAAAGGGAAAGGGATTTTCAATTTGCTGTGCAGACATCAGCGGTTTTTGACTGCTGCTTTAGTGGTGCAGAATACGATCAAGAAAATAATGAGCAACAATTACTGCGCCCTTTTTTCTGCTGCGCTTTCGGCACCACTAACATCCATTTACTTACCATCCCCGGCGATCCCATGGTGATCCCCGGTGATGTCTTCCTTCTGGGTAATGGCAGCACCTGTGGGTAGTTGGATATGGTACTTCCAGGACCTGGCATTATGTGGCTCAGTCATATGGGGTACAGGTCCAGGAGGTACAATACCCAATTACCCACAGGTCTTGTTGGTACCCAGAAGGAACACATCACCGGAGATCAAAGAAACAGAGCAAAAGCGCTGTTTGAAATCAGCCTTAATGTTTTATTATTTCCCATTGTGTTCCATGTAGTTGGGACTGATGTTTGCATCAACTTTCTGCTATGTTATGGTACCTTTACACGCCGTTACCGAAAGGTAGAAACCACCGGGTGTCGCACGTGCACGCGCGCGTTTCAACGGTTCCTAACGGTACCTGATACCGCAATTACACGCCGCTACAAGGTGCTCCACAGTAGGTTTTTTCGATCCCTGGAAGCACCGACGGGTGCCGCACGTTGCCTTCTGTAGAGCACCTTCCCTGATTTACATGCCGCTACCACAAGGGAATATGGGCGGTCCTGGTGCAGCAGGGACAACACATAGGCGTGCCAGAGTTGTGGATTACGAGGCGCTCGTACGGTGATTGGACAATACAATCACATCATGATTGGCCAGCCAGCGCAGGGAGGCTGGCTAATACATGACGCTATTGCAAATGTGTAGTGACTGGTCAGTTCGTTAAATATGCCGCCCTGTGCAGGGACAGCCAATGGGTACACAGTAGCCCCCACAATGATCGCAGATGGGGCGTGGTATATATGATGCTGTGGCACGCCCCAGGTAACTCAAATACTGTATCTGTGCCCTGATTGCACGTTGCTACCATAGGGTTTATACCTGCTTGTTTTTGAGCAAGGCTGAAAGACAGGTATCCAAAGAGACAGGAAGGTACTACCTGAATTACACGCCGCCACTTCACAGTGTTTGGAAGGTAAAAGGTACAATTGTCTCCGACACCCGGTGGTTTCTAACCTTCGGTAGCGGCGTGTAAAGGTACCATTAGAGGTAATTCCGTTTACTCGTCCTTTTAAGACACATAGAACGTTGTTTGTCCGATGTGACAGCTGGAATTCTGATGCTACCGAAATTCGGAACTTTGATTAACTTACAGTGATAGAAATCAACAATGTTACAACAATCGTGTTCTAAACTTTACAATTATTCACAGAGCTCCAGTATAGGCCCTTATTTAATGTTCCTTAAAACTTGGCCAATTAATAGTGAAGAAGGTAATAGATACCTGCAGCATTTTGGCGATGAAACAATCAATGTAATCTCTCGGGGAATTTGGATCTATTGATGCCTCATTTATCTTGACTCTTTCAGCGACAAATTCAAGCAGCCTCTCAATGGTGGGATTGATCCTCTGGTGAGGTCCGGGCACATATTCCATGATGGTAGGAATCAATTCTTGCAGCTGAAGACAAGAATTCATTATTGAAAGCTATCTTCAGTAGAGGAAGACTTCAAATACTTCACAAATCTGCACATAGTTGTCACTGATACACGGATCCATCAATGTGAAATAATCTAATTATCTACAGATCTTAGATACCAATTAGACTTTTTTCTATTCTCCAAAAAACCCTATAACACTATTGTATGCAATTTTTGTTTCAATACACTTCTCTGATAAAAATGGAAAGAATTTCAGGGAGCAGGAATAGGATTTGACCATGCTATCGTTATCCAACATCATCCCCACCCTCCCGGCCCCTAAAAACTGACGCGGTTCAACATTACCGTCACTAAGGATATGTCAAAACGTTTCTGTTTTTAGGGGCTAACAGGGGTGGGGGTGCTGGGTTCTGGAATTTTGTACTGTTTATATTTTGTATTTTTGTACATTGTAAATCAATTTCAAGCTTTTGGATAATATCAGCTTGGTCAAATCCAATTTCTGCTCGCTGGAATTCTTTCCATTTTTATGAGGTTGCTGCTGCAGTGACTGGACCGAGGTCTTTTCTGAGCTGAGCTTTAACCGGACATGGAACAGTGGTGAGATGAATTATTTTTCTTTCTAATATACTTTTATAATGTACATGGGTAAACTACAGAAAGGTACTGAAAATAAGTACAGGGCAATCTCCGAGCATATTTCAGTAGCATGTCTTTCACTCATCTCTTACGGTAGGTCCACTTGGTGAAATGAAAATGTAGACGAAATCCCAACATCCACTCCAGGGGAAGTTCAATTATTAGTTCATAGGTGTTTATCCAAATACAATACAACAAAATAAAATCAAGGTAGACATAGCTTCAGTCTATGCCATTTAGGCTAATAGGGAACCTACTCATGATGTTGTGTATGTCTTGACAATGGGCTGGTATTAGCCAGAAATGCGTAGACTGAAGCAATGTCTACCTTGTTTTTATTTTGTTGTTTTGTCTTTGGATAACATAAATGCCTACAATTTGTTAGGTCCCCTGGCACCGCTCCCCAGCTCACCTCTCCCGGGTCGGCATCCGGCGTCCAGGCATACTGGGTCTCGGAGCCGTCGCCGGGTTCCCTTCCTGTCAGCTGACCACTGGGCTCACACATGAGCACATTACAATGGTCGTATTCATGTGACCAATCAGCGGTGCACTAGGCACGGCCGGACTCCTCCCCTGTGACTCTAGGGGTTGGCACGGTCCAACCTGACACTCCTCTTGACCAATAGATGCTCTTCCTCTGGTATATCAGGCCACCTCCACTGATGGGAGGTGCCTGATTATTAAGTTAGTTTGCTCCTGCCTTCCTGATTGTTGGTCAGGCCTTCCTTGTACTCTCCTCCGGTAGAGCCATTCCTGCTCTCCTAGCCTTGTACCCTGTTACCTGGAACCCTTGCTGTGCTCTTCCCCGGTAGCACCATTCCTGCTCTCCTAGCCTTGTACCCTGTTACCTGGAATACTTCTCTGTTCCTTAGTATAGGTTAACCTTACGAGCCGCCCCCCTGGTACTAGCTGCTGTGGTATGTAGAAACCCTGGGCTTGCCCCTGACAATCCCTGTATAGGGGTTGGTTAAACTAGGACCAGCTCACCCAGGGAGTTCGGTACCACGGCCCAGTGGGTCCAATCTAAGGCGCCTTCCCCCGGAAGAATGACAAAATTGAACTTCAATCAAAAGGGAAGAATCTGGGCACTAGAGAGCTGGATTTAATTTTAGGCTGGTCTCAGCTCCCTGCAGTTAGGTGTTGCACAAGTCTGAGCAGAGCTTTAGTCAAATATTGAGACTATGTTTTCACTAAGTGGACCCATGGAAGCCTAACCAGGCGAAACAGGCGCCTGTCGTCCTCCCCGCACCTCCGTCCCCACCACTTAAATGTATGTAACCTACACTTTCTAAGAAAGAAATGGATTAAAGAAACCTTCTATCAATGGTGAGTGCCGTCTTTTCTTCTAAATATTTGACCAAAATTGAACTTCCCCTGCAGCACATGCTGGGATTTGTTCTACTGTTTTTTACATTATACCACATCGGAGCTGGCCTGACGTTTCTGTGCACCGCACCCAAGAGAAATTCATTCCTAGCGACGGTGCGCTGTTGCTATTTCTCCTTACTTTCACCACTTGGTGAAAACATAGTCTCAATCTCCTACAATATTTGACCGTGGATAGAATTGTCTCTTGACTCCACTATGTTATAAACACTGCATCATAAAATTTAAGGCACAAACTTATTGAAGACACAATTTGCCATTGTTTGTGAGGAACTTGAACTGCAGACCTCACCCAAGGACCATCACATGGAACACGACCAACTCAGGCCGACCACTAGCTCAACCTCTCACTTATAATTCCAGATAATTGAGTATATAAGAATAACGGGTGGTATTCACCAGGACGTAAGTTGCTCTGCACACCTTTCCCTCCCTGCATTGATCTAACCGCCTGTTCCAGAAATGTATGGAATAAAGAACTCTGCACAGCAACTTACATCCTGGTGAGTGCCAAGTTCTTATATACTTGATATTGTCTGCACCTGTTGGGTTGAACATAACCATCCACAAGCTCTGCTGCCCGCTATCCGGGGAACAACAATTGTTCTGAGATTGTGAATAAGCCCGTAGTACTGCTAGTGCCCACTTTCAGTCCCCGAGTCCTATATTCCAGATAATCGCTCACTAAACTTTGTCCATAGTCCTTCCCCGATGCAAAGAAGTAGCACAGTAGCAGGATCAACAGCTATGCTAACTGCAATTCTTTGCTTTGGATAACTCCCTTTCTCCCTTTCTCATCCCTGTATCAACATCCCTCAGGCCTGCTCTGTGCCACACACCTCGGTGGAGGAAAGCTTGCATTTATTAATATGTCTGTCATTGTCTCAGGTCTAATCTTGTTTTACACCTCACAATGGCTGCATTGGAGGAGCATGCTCTGGCCAACCTAGTAAGTTGGGTGGATTTTAGGTCTGGTCAGGTTTGCCCCAATTTTTCAGTTAGAGAACCAGAAAAATGAAATCTCCTTCTCCTCCCAAGCTCTCAAATACACAGAAGACCATAAGCAGCAGCCATTCTCCTTTTCTGTGGCCATTAGCTTGCATTATTTCACCCAAAAGATAACTGATAGGGAGACATTTCCTCCAGATAGCCAGACTTGCAAGGATATCAGGTGGGTGGACTCCTTTCTTCTGCCTGCAACCTCTGCACACCTGTATCCCTGGTCATTGTGATCTCAACTGTAGTCTGCAGCACAATACGATGGGTCTCTACACTGCCACTTCCAGTAGACTCATAGCTCACCACCACGTAGAAAGATATGTTCACCATAAAGACATACAGTGACGTCGCAGGACGCCATCGGGTGTATTTATACTGGCTGGCCTTCCCTCTTTCTTTTGCGACTCATTTCCAAGAAACAATTAGTTCTATCTTTGCACATTTTCATGTCCTCCTTTATCCTTAGAAGCCTCTACCTCAATTGTGGTTTTGGGTTGCATTGTGGCCCCAAGTATTTAAAGGTATTGGTCTTTTCTTATGCAACAAGATCCCTTGCACCCACCAGTATAGTTATCTTCTGTAGTTCTGCTTAGTACAGCAGCAGCCATCATTGCTTAATATTCTTCCTCTTAAAGGGGTTACAACCAATGTTGGGTAGGGTTGAAGAGGCAACACAGCTCAGATTGGCACAGGGGATTTTCCATCTCTTACATACTTATACTATGTACAGTAGTAGTAATTGTACCCAAACTCTAGTGGCAAAATGTTTCCGAAGGCCCTATGGCAAATAAACAGATGCTTGTATTGTATCTAGCACATAGTAGACAGGGCTCAGAGGTTTTAGGCTTTTCCTCTGATTAAAGCAATAATTCAACAAAATAATCTTATTCTTTATGCATCTCTATATCTAGGGTATCAAAGAAAACAACAATATCAAAATCCTGGATTGTACCTGTCCCCAGGTTGAGCTCATCAGCAAGAAAATCTCATTAAACTGATTGAGGAGCTTCAGAAATTTCAAGTCTTCATATTCAAACCGGTTCCCAAAGACGACAGAGCAGATGACATTAGAGATGGCCTGAGGCATTATATTCTTGGGATCTGTGGGCCTTTCTGTTGGTGAAAAATAACAGAATAATACAGAAAACTCCATATAATAAGCATATGGTCTTCTTTGAATGCCTACAGTATTTGGCAGAGAACTAATAATTGTTAACATAACTTAGATTTACTGGCTGCAACGTTAACATTATTGGGGATAGACTATTGGTTTAAATGGAATAAGTTAAATCAATAAGTTATATAATTATTTTATTAGTTCATGAGATAGCAACTTTACGTCATTAATTATCCATGTTGGCTTGAAGGAACTAGGGTTGTCCTTCAGTCCTCACATTTATATGAAATGACAATTGGTTGTGAAGGAACCAATAATCGCTTCATAAACAAGATGGCATCAAGCATGGTAGACCTATTATGCCACTTTACATGTGGCAACAGGAAGATAGAAAACGGCAGGTGTCGAGACAATTGTACCTTTTACCTTCAAACACCTTGCAGATACCTGAATTCCACGCAGCACTTCAAGGTGTTTTGAAGGTAAAAGATACAATTGTCTCCGACACCTGCTGTTTCTATCTTCTGTTGCCGCGTGTAAGTGGCCATTATATTTAGGTGACACCTCCGGATTACAGCCTATCTTGGGTGGGACACAAAGTCTAATATGGGAAAATACTGAATGCTATGCTTGTCTTGGAAGTCCATTAGATTGTCGTCATGGATCATTGAGTGGTCTTACACACCTGCAAAGTCCTTTAATTATATGTTTAATGTAATGTATTCATTCATTTAATTTAATTAGAAATCCAATAATTTTATTCTCAATTTATGGGGTTCGAAAGAGTAATGCGGTAGACAACTTGGAGTGGTGGAAAGAGAGACAATGCTCAGTGATGGAGGAATGGGGAGGAAGACAATTATGCTACCAGTGGTGGAAGTTTAGGAAGGAGGACAATGCTGCTACCATGGTGGAGGTATAGGGAGGAGGACAATGCTGCTACCAGTGGTGGAGGTATAGGAGGAGGACAATGCTGATACCAGTGGTGGAGGTATAGGGAGGAGGACAATGCTGCTACCAGTGGTGGAGGTATAGGGAGGAGGACAATGCTGCTACCAGTGGTGCAGGTTTAGGGAGGAGGACAATGCTGCTACCAGTGATGGAGGTATAGGGAGGAGGACAATGCTGCTACCAGTGGTGGAGGTATAGGGAGGAGGACAATGCTGCTACCAGTGGTGGAGGTTATAGGAGGAGGACAATTATGCTACCAGTGGTGGAAGTTTAGGAAGGAGGACAATGCTGCTACCAGTGGTGGAGGTATAGGGAGGAGGACAATTTTTCTATCAGTGGTGGAATTATAGGAAGGAGGACAGTTCTGCAGTCAGTGTGGAAGCAAATGAAGTAGTTTGATGCTGCCACCAGTGGTGGAAGTATAGGAAGGAGGACAATACAGCTGTTAGTGATGTAAGCATAAGAATGAGGATAATAATTAGACCAGTGGCGAAATCATTGGTAGCAGGACAACACTGCTTCCAGTGACAAAAGAATAGAAGTACAATTTTGTTGGCATTGTCGAAGCATAGGAAGGAGGAGAGTGCTGCTACTAATGGCGGAAGCATAGGCAGGAGGACAATGCTGCTACCGAATGGTTTAAGTATAAGGAGGACAATGCAGCTAGTAGTTGCGAAAGAATATGAAGGAGAAAATGCTGCAAACAGTGGCAGAAGCATAGGAAGGAGGAGAACTTCGACATCAATAGAAAAACATAAGAAGGAGAACAGTGCTGCTACTAGTGGTGGATGCATAGAAAACAGGACAGTGTTGGCATCACTGGTGGAAGCATAAGGAGGACAATCCTGCCTCTAATGCGGTGGTGAGGCTGCTGCCATTGATGTTTCTCTATAGTACCTCTGGAGGATTTTGTGCTGCACTGTGGTGTTTGGCACTTCTGGGAAGAATGTTGAATTACACTGTAGTACTTGGTCCTGTGTAGGGTAATATATGCACTATATGCTGACCATTGGTATTTTTTTCTGTGCTGCATGTCTAGTATTTGTTTGCTGGTTTGGTACTTGATCACCATGGATTGGCTGATATCAAGAAATGTTGTGAAGCCCAACAAAAGAGGTTGCTAATATTGAGGAATTGTTACTTTGTCAGAGAATTATTAGTATAAGCTGATAGAAATCATACTGTTATATTTCCTGAGGGCTTCCACTAAACACTGTGCTTCCTCCTGGATCCGTTCCTCAATGCTTCGCTTTCCCATGCCAAAATTCCTCAGAGTAGTAAGCGAAAACCGGCGGAGCTGTTTCCAGCGTTCTCCATTACTGAACACAACTCCTGCATGGAAGAGATTAAGATGTATTATCATAATGATGCAATTCATATTTATACATTCCATTAATCTACCATCCGATAATTCACAAATTTCATAAAATGGCACTTGTGACCAATATAGAAGAGCAGAAAGAGTTATGGCCACTTTACACGTCCCAACGTCGGTCCGATATTGGATCCGACACCGCGGGAGCGCGCTTTTTCGGGCCAGATTTTCAAGATCGCATCGGAGATTTACACAGCGCGATATCGGCAGGCAACGCTACAACGATGTCTACGCCCCCCTTATACGGCCGACCCAGGAATGACCATTTGACATGGGAGAGAATAGGGGACGTTGTACTGCACATCGTAGTTGGGCGTTTACACAGCACGATCCGGCTCCAACCTCCCTCCAATATCGGGCCGTTGGAGATTACGCTCATTCGATCCCCGATATCGTTTTGGCGTCGTCCGTGCATCGTATTGGACGTTTACACTATACAACGCACGAACGATATCGGGGCCAACGCACAAACCACGTGACTTTTAGTCGGAGTTGGACACCGATATCGCAACGTGTAAAGTGGCCATCACTGATTGAAAAATGTCTAAATCATATAATAGATAACTTAGTAATAAATAGCATTTCATACCAAACCCATCAAAGATTTTATCCACTGAAGCCATTCTTCCTCTGCCACTGAAGTCCTCTCCCTGGTCAATGAGAGCTTCTTCACGGCTTGATATCCACTAATGATGACCACAGGACGCTGCCCGAAGTAAAACGTGAATACAGGTCCGTACTGGGCTCCCAGCTACATGGAAATAATTGCATAACTCAGTAAAAAGAAAATTGCAGTGTATATTAGGCACATTGTTAAACTGTTAATCATAAATACATTAATCTCACTGTTTACTCACCTCCCAGATGCTGCTTAAACATTTCAGCATTTGCCCAAATTCTTAAGTCTCGTAAACACTGCAGCCAATCAGCAACCGGTAGTGGACTACTTTGGTCACACTTCCATTGGCCAACACATAGAATTCCAGGGAAAATCTGACCACTCAAGTAAATTGCTGATTGTCCAGAAAAGATTAGACGTCAGACCGTACGGAATCCATTGAATGCTTCCTTCTTTATTGAGCGTATAAAATGAGTATTATAACACCATCAAGCTGGGGTACATGTTGATGCGTTTCGACTCCAGGTGCAAGCCTTAGTCTTAACATGACTAAGGCTTGTACTGAAACCAAAACGCATCAACCTGTACCCCAGCTTGATGGTGTTATAATACTCATTTTATACGCTCAATAAAGAAGGAAGCATTCATTGGATTCCATACGGTCTGATGTCTAATCTTTTCTGGATATTGTGTTAGTCCAGCCGACGGGCAGCGAATCATGACCTGGATCCTGCCTTGGGTTGTCCTAGGATATTCATATGGTGAGCGGAACACTTCTCTTTACCCAATTGCTGATTGTCTGCAATGCTCACATGACTTAACAATATCACACAACTTAATTAAAAACAGTTGAGTCCTGCACACAGCGAACAAGTCTGTAAGAACATGTTCACACCGCCAACATATTGGAAACAAAAGCTAAATGCGACAAAAACAACAGTACACTGCAGTAAAAATATTAATATTAAATGCGAGTGCAGTATAAAAAATTAATGTAACAAATACAGGGTACTTAGTCCATCCGTTTTTTTGTGCAAAAAAAGTTATTTCAAGCCACGTCACTAACTTCAAAGTGTACCCATCTCTGATGCGGTCCTAACTGTTGTATTAAAAAACCTGACTAGTGTGAATGCTTACCAGTGAGCAGGAGCCAGCAGGACAGTGTCTGACATGGACTGAAGGCGACGAGGCTATATGTGTGCAGGGCCCAAAGAGGGGCAGGGAACTCCATCTCTTGCTAGGCAAGAGGCAACTTAATTAAAAACAGTTGAGTCCTGCACACAGCGAACAAGTCTGTAAGAACATGTTCACACCGCCAACATATTGGAAACAAAAGCTAAATGCGACAAAAACAACAGTACACTGCAGTAAAAATATTAATATTAAATGCGAGTGCAGTATAAAAAATTAATGTAACAAATACAGGGTACTTAGTCCATCCGTTTTTTTGCGCAAAAAAGTTATTTCAAGCCACGTCACTAACTTCAAAGTGTACCCATCTCTGACGCAGTCCACACAAGTGCAGAGGTGGTGTCAACTTAGCTGGAATAGCACCAATAGGAAAGTCTAAGCCCATTTTATTTTCAATGGGATCCTGTTTCAATGGATGGTTGTCTGTGGTAAACCATGTTAAAGGAGGTTGTCTTCATATTTGATTAAACTCTGATGAAGAGCTGATCAGAATGGCACCTTTGATGGGATATGTAATCAGGAACCACAAAGTAGACGATACCTTCAGCCTTGGGAAATAGAACGTTTGTTGATTTTAATGATTTTTTACATAGTTACATAGGTTAAAAAATGTTGCTGCTGCTTTGTCTATGAGATTTTTTCCAATACCAAGCACCCTTTTAGTTTTTATAACACACCCCTCCCCACCCTAATCACAACATCAACACCCTCCATTTACAATCCTCTGAATTTGTATCCAGATGTCATGGCTCAGTCCAATAAGGGATCAACCCAACATTAAGTTCAATGTGAGTAACTACTCACGAGAGGAAAACTGCACGTCCAAAAATACAGACATTGCAGCCACTGCCGGCAGTGAACGGCTAAGGGAGAACTCATCAAATTAGATAACCATCCCTCAACTGGGACTGCAATGATTCAAGATTCTAATGCCATTTAACCTTTTGCCCCCGGATGATTTTCCGTTTTTTTGTTTTCTTCCCCTTCTTCCAAGAGCCATAACATTTTTTCTTTTTCTGTCAATATAGACATATGAGGGCTTGTTAGTTGTGGGACGAGTTGTGGTTATGAATGAAATCATTTATTTTTCACATAATGTACTGGAAAATGGAAAAACAAATCCAAGTGTAAAGAGCAATCTCACTATATGATAAGACTGACATGTCGATATGATACCTCAGGTGGGTATGAGGTTGTAGATACCAAACATGTATACTTTTGCTGTTATGTAGGTGCTGAAAAAAACTCCGAAATGTTTGAAAAAAAAAAAGAATTGCACCATTAGCACCATTTTCTTAGATCTGGCAATCCTGAATGCGGCAAAAATGGAATATGGGTATTTTTTGGTTTTTGATTACCGTATATACTCGTGTATAAGCCGACCCGTGTATAAGCCGACCCCCTACTTTTGCCCCCAAAACCTGGGAAAACCTATTGACTCGTGTATAAGCCGAGGGTGGACTCCAGCACAGGTATACAGCCCCCAGCAGTGTGGTATACAGCCCCCAGCATTGTGCTATACAGGCCCCCCCAGTGGTATACAGGTCCCAGCAGTATGGTATACAGAAGCCCCAGTGGTATATACAGCATCCCCCAGTATATACAGCAGAGTCCCCCAGTATATACAGCAGCATCCCCCTATATACAGCAGCCCCCATATACAGCATCCCCAGTATATACAGCATCCTCCATATACAGCATCCCCCTATATACAGCATCTCCAGTATATACAGCACCCCCAGTATATACAGCAGCCCTCAGTGGTATATACAGCAGCCCCAGTATATACAGCACCCCCAGTATATACAGCATCCCCCATATACAGCATCCCCCGTATATACAGCATCCCCCTATATACAGCATCTCCAGTATATACAGCACCCCCAGTATATACAGCAGCCCTCAGTGGTATATACAGCACCCCCAGTATATACAGCACCCCCAGTATATACAGCACCCCCAGTATATACAGCATCCCCCATATACAGCATCCCCAGTATATACAGCATCCCCAGTATATACAGCATCCCCCATATACAGGATCCCCAGTAATACAGCATCCCCCTATATACAGCATCTCCAGTATATACAGCACCCCCAGTATATACAGCAGCCCTCAGTGGTATATACAGCAGCCCCAGTATATACAGCAGCCCCAGTATATACAGCACCCCCAGTATATACAGCACCCCCAGTATATACAGCAGCCCTCAGTAGTATAACAGCAGCCCCAGTATATACAGCAGCCCCAGTATATACAGCACCCCAGTATATACAGCAGCCCTCAGTGGTATATACATAAGCCCCAGTATATACAGAAGCCCCAGTATATACAGCACCCCCAGTATATACATGCACTGCTGGGAGAGTGGCCTGGGCTCTAACATGGCTGGTCGCTCCAGGCAGTGCACATGATCCCAGTCTGTTACTTCCAGTGTCTCCACTGTGCCATTCTGTGGGGACACCGGGTTGCACTTACCCCGGTGACGCCAGGAGGACCAAGGGGACCGCAGCGATTACTCTGGAGCGGCGTGGCCGGTGCTCTGCTGGATTCTCCCGCCTGCACACCCCGCCACTGCAGTAATCAGCTGGGAGCTCCGGGTGCTGTCGGGGAGCGGAGGACGGGAGGGCAGAGACGGTCCACCTGTCTCCTCTCCCGCCGGTGCATAGAGCTCTGTGGCTGAACCGGACAGGTGAGGACCGTTGGGAGAGGTCCAGTTCTGGCTGCCTCTTCCTCCCTTGTAGCCTGGCGCCATCTTCCCCACATAGCCCCGCCCACAAAGCCTCAGGAGCAGGACGAGCGCCATTAGCCACAGCTTGTTACCGTATTAACCCGTGTATAAGCCGAGGGGGAGACTTTTCAGCCCAATTTTTGGGCTGAAAAACTCGGCTTATACACGAGTATATACGGTAATAGTTATATTTTCAATGATGCAAAAGGGGGGTGATTTGAACTTGAACTTTTGCATTTTTTTTATTTTTAAAAAATTTTAAAACACTTTTTTAATGTTTACTTCATTTTACATGCTCCTTATGGCGCCTCAGCACTTCACAGTGCGATTGTTTCTGCTATGCAGAGAGATGCTTCAGCATCTCTCTGCACAACACTAATCATCACTTTCTGCCGGCGACGCAGTTCAGTGTTCGCTGAAAGTGAGTTATAACAGTATCTAAGGTTATCAGCTGACCCCGCTATGTCATAGAAACACATCAAGGCCCCATTATCGCATCACGGTTTGGAAAAGAACGTAATCCAAAGGGTTAACAGTGCTGATTGGATTGCAGTGCTATTAGCTTCACATGTCAGCTGATCAGATCAGTGCATGAGTTTGCATCAGGAAGGAGGCGACGGTTAAGGGGGTACTATTACGCCCTTGGTCATGAAGGTGTTAATCAGATCCTGAATCATTTCAATCAGATTCACCACCT
This sequence comes from Allobates femoralis, assembly GCA_033576535.1. Lineage (NCBI taxonomy): Eukaryota > Metazoa > Chordata > Amphibia > Anura > Aromobatidae > Allobates > Allobates femoralis. The sequence continues at coordinate 163,927,031 of JARQOC010000008.1, forward strand.
GATTGCAAAGCGTATGTCTTGAATAATAATTATTGGGGAAAAAAATATATGGTTTGTCATAATGTGATGCTGACAGTGAGCCATGAGATATAGGAGTCAAGGTGTCTGGGGTCAAATACAAAAAGTGTTTGTTATAAACAGATAAGCAAGACAAACAGATCAGAGTCCAAGGTCAGAATTCAAGGTCAGGCAGGAAAGAATTAGAGAAGCTGAACACAAGATGCACTTTACATGATACAACGCTATGACTGACAAAGGTCTGACCATTGTTAGCCAGCTAAATAGCCAGGCAATTATCCTGAATGGGCAACACTGGAGGAAACCTAGCAAACCTAGCCAGATAAGGCTAGCTCCGGCTAGTTGCGATTCTGTCATTTCAGCAGGGACAGCTCCTGAACCCTGCGATCTGCCGGTTTCAGCAGAAAACAGGACGGGAGGGCATCCCTCCGGTTCTGTTCTATCCGGGGCTATCAGGTTCTTTCTGGGGTTTCCTGCAAAATACCGGACAGAACCTGATACACCACAACCGTGCTGTGAAATTGGCCTGACACTCAATCCTTCAAAGTATCATGTAAATATTTATCTTTAACAAATACTAAAATTTAATTTTCTTCTGAATCAAGGAATTGTAAAAATGAGGGGCCCTATAGACTGATCACACTGGAAGGCAACAGAGAACATATTTACTCTAAAAGTCACATTGTGGTTATGGTTACTATACTGACTCTATTTTTTTTAAATATTATACTTTTCAACCAAGTGTCATCAAAAAATGCTCTACAAGATGTCATCTTTAACAGGTCGTCTCCACAATAAGCCTCCAACCTTCTAACCCAGATGAACCCACATGAGTTCTGGGCAAGCTTCAAAAGCTATTCTTTCAGGTTAACTCAAGCATTAACCAAAGCTCAAAGAGTTTAGTTTGGCGCATTGGAAAGAATTAAGCTCATACTTACAAACTCTCGTTACACTCCTAGGGGAACAGCCACAAAGGTATCACAGCCTAAGAAATCCATGTGACATACAAAGATGTTATTTCCTAAGCGCAGAGGAGTACTTTACATTTCAGGCTTTTAAACTACAAGATTTAGTGGTTTAAATCAGGAAACCCCAGCTAGTGGCCCAAGACAAGCCTGATGAGGACAAAATCTACGCTTGATCTTAGTAGGCCTTTGGGAACAGAACACTTGCTGCCAATTTCTACCCATATATTACAACTTTTTTTCTGAAGAGGGGGGTATGAATAGTGACAATAAAATCATAATAATACTTTACATTATTAGTGTGGATGGCACCACATCACATGTTACTTCTCGTCGTGATCATTGGTTGTTCGAAGACTGTTTATAGAGTTGAATTGGTTCAACGGAATGTTGGTAGATCTTGTGTTGGGCAAAGCCCACGCAAACATCCGACAAGAGACAAGCTAGGTAACTATAACTTGACACCTGGGTATATTTTACTAATAATTTATGATATTTCATTGATGATATGTCCTGGGTTGTATAGTCTGTGATGCAGCATGCATATTTTCTATAGGTGGAAAGGAATTGTTTCCACTGGTGGACTCACTCCCCAAAACTCTAAGTTGATATTGCCCTTCTCAACTTATAAGTATGCTTTTTACATTGCGTTCTCCTACATATTCAGTGGTCCCATTGGGGTTTATGTACGACCCCCTAAAAAATGGTATTTAGATGTATGCGCCGATGTGGCCATTGACTTTAATGGTGCAGACTGGGTCACCACGTGCTCTGTCATGCACCATCTTTAGGACTATACTTCTACTGCAGGCAGACACTCAGACGTAGTAGACTGCATCTGGTTATCCACCTCCTGTAGAATTATACTCGTAAAGATGGTGCATGACAGAGCACGTGGTGATCCAGTCTGCACCATTAAAGTCAATGTCAGTGTATACATCCAAATCCTGTTTTGAGTGGGGTTTGGACACAAGCCACAATGGGACCACTAACTATGTAGAAGAACACAATGAGAAAACACCCAAATAAATAAACCATAGCCCTATAAAGTAGGGTCTACGGAGAACCCAGCAGGTTTTTCGGGAAATATAGTCTTTGTAAATATAGTCTTCATATAGCCTTATGTAATTAACATGTAATGCTACTATTTATTTACTTATGACAGAGTATCTTCTCATTGTTTTTATACTAGGTTTTGTCTCTTAATGGCCACAATGTGAATGTGCACCTACATGTTGCATTTATACCAACAGGTGTGCTGGCTCATTTCTGGGTTTGAAATATAGCCTTTGTTTAGTAGATCTGTAATAACATGCCTGGATTATGGATGTTTAAAGGGAACTTGTCACCTCGGAAAGAGTTATTTACCTGCAGACATACTGGGTATCTGCAAGCAAATAGCGTTACAATGCTAACCTTCTGGGAAAAGCTTGAGATTCCCATTGACTTCCATTAAACTCGGTAAACCAGTCAACCCTGTCTGCGTGTCAAAATGCTTGTTAAGAGTGCAGAGCACCCGAGCATGGTAGTGCTCACTCATAACTACTTCATACAATCTTCTATGGCACATTGGGTGGTGACTACACGTCTTTATAGCTGATGGTCAGCATTGCCCAGGGGGAAATAAACTCATGTTCTCCTTGTAGCCGCACATTCAGTAAGGTGGCCGAGCAGCATTGTAACACAATTTACCTGCAAATTAATTCTATATCTGCAGGTAAATAGTGGTTTTCCATGGTGGCAGGAATGCCCAGAAAGCAACCCCAAAAATTCACTTTTCTGCACATTTGCATAATCCCCACACATAATACAAAGGGGATTTCAATGGAAACTTTCAATAAAAAAGACAGTTGATGCGTACGGTGATAAGACTGATAGTATAAGACCATGCAAAATGACCTTAATATAGAGTACAAGACAAACCCTAATCATAATGTGGAATACCAAAGTAATAATGAGTCCAGCAGAGGCTCCAATATCAAATTAGTTAAAAATGTCCATTCTATTATTTTCCATTAAAAAGCACACATATTAAAAATCAAACATGAATAAGGACCTTATAGGTCTTAAATATGTAAGGTCTATGCACTTTACCCTTACGTTTTTTAAGATGTGTGATTTTAATGAAAAGTATTAAAAATTACTTTTGATGCATGTTTTTCTCACCATCTGATATGAAATCAGAATAAACCTTTCCCATTTTAGGTCACTTAGGATTACCATAATTATTAATATTTGCCAAATGCCAGAATATTGAGAGAGAATGTTTTGAGGCATTTTTATTACTTTCTGCAAAGTAACAAGTTTACATACATTTCTTTAGTATTTGGTACCATTGCCCTTACACTGTATGACTTGGGTCAAACAATTTCGATTTCCTTCCACAAGCTTCTCACAATAGTTGGTGGGAATTTGGGTCCATTCCTCCTGACAGAACTGGTGTAACTGAGCCAGGTTTGTAGGTCGCCTTGCTCCCACCTGCCCTTTCAGCCTGCCATTCATTTTCAATAGGATTGAGATCAAGGCTTTGTGATGGCCACCCCAAAACATTGACTTTGTTATCCTTAAACCACTCTGTAACCAGTTTGGCAGTATGCTTCGTGTCATTGTCCATTCGAAAGACCCATTTCCACCCAAGCTTTACCTTCCTGACTGATGTATTGAGATGCTGCTTCAGTGTTGCCACATAATCTCTCCTCATGATGCCATCTATTTTGTAAAGTGAACCAGTCTCTCCTGCAGCAAAACAACCCCCGACCTGATGCTGTCACCCCCATGTTTTATAGTTGGGATGGTGTTCTTAGGCTTCCAACCTGCTCCCTTTTTCCTCCAAACGTAACGATGGTCATTATTGCCAAACAGTTCAATTTTAGTTTCATCAGATCACAGGTCATGTCTCCAGAAATGTAGGTCTTTGTTCCTGTGTGCATTTGCAAACATTAATCTGGCTTTTTTATGTTTCTTTTGGAGTAATGGCTTCTTCCTGGCAGAGTGGCCTTTCAGCCTATGTTGATGTCGTTCTTGTTTCACTGTGGATAATAACACAATTTTATCAGCTTCCACCATCACCATCACAAAATCTTCTGCTTTTGTTCTTGGGTTGATATGCACATGTCGGACCAAAGCACGTCCATCTCTGGGACACAGAACCAATCTCCTTCCTGAGTGGTATAATGGCTGGATAGAAGATTTTTCGTGGAGCCAGACTCAACATGAGTCTGTCTCCAGGAAAAATCTTCTATTCATGTTGACCAGTGGCAGCCAATCCACTTCACCTGGAAGCCAAGGAGCCGTGAGTAATTGTGGTTGAGCAGCTATTCCCCTTACCCTGAGCCTACTATACAGATATATTGGCTGGAGCTTTACATCTCATTTGTACTTTCATATAATTGTTTTGCAGATTAACGAGGCACTTACAGGTGTCTGAAAATTGCACCCAAGGATAAACCCAATTCTCTTCCTGATATCTTAGCTGATTTCTTTAGACATGATGAAACACAAAGCATAAGTGTGTTTCAGGTGTGCATTAAAATACATCCACAGGTGTGTCTCTAACTAAGTCAGATTTTGTCAATAAACCAATCAGAAGCTTCCAAACACATGACATCATCATATGGGCTGTCTCAAATTGTTTAAAGTCATAGTGGTCTTAGTGTATGTAAACTTGTGACTTTGGAAAAAGTAATAAAAATGCCTTAAAACATTCTCTGTCTCTCATTATTCTGGCATTTGGCAAATATTAATAATTATGGTAATTCTAGTTGACCTAAAATAGGAAAGGTTTATTCTGATTTCATGTCAGATTGTGAGAAAAGCATGCAGATGTGTCTATGTATGTAGTGTATGTAAACTTCTGGTTTCAACTGCATCTTAAAATGTTAACAATTATTTGCTGATTCATTTCTAAATCAATCATTGTGACTTGTTTTCCTGGAACAAAACTTTTAATTCCTTGTATAGACATTGATTTAACATGCCGGCTTACTACTTCCCTCTAGGGTTTACTGACGGTATTTCTTTTTAAACTTCTGCCTGTGTAGACCGTTCACAGCCTAAAGTAATACTAAAAACTAAACATTTACTTTAAAAAAAAATTAAAAAATTAAACAAATCATAACACCTATCAAAATGCATAAGTCTAAATGATCATTGTCATAGATTCAACATCATAATATAATTTTTGTTAGCTAAATTAATGCTCCCAACACAGAATGATGTCCCCAAAGTGCCCTCACACACAGTATCTTAAACAGGAATGGTTTCCATGGTCTGCGCTGCTGCTGTTAATCAAAGTACTTCACAAAGGTTGTTACCACCATCAAAACCTTTTATTCATCCATAACCAACGCGTTTCAGTGCTATATCTATACCTTGAGGAAGGTGCTGGGACAGCACTGAAACACGTTGGTTATGGATGAATAAAAGGTTTTGATGGTGGTAACAACCTTTGTGAAGTACTTTGATTAACACCAGCAGCGCAGACCATGGAAGCCATTCCTGTTTAAGCTCCTGTTTTGGCGTGACGGTGGAGATTCTGCAGCAGCTGCTAAAGTGCTCAAACTGGTTGTGGGTTTCACAACCCGAAAAGGTGAGTGGACCCCTATATAATCCACATAAGAACAAAACGTATCTTTTGATAAGGCACAATCTGCGCCTCTAGTGTCTCCTTTTTCTACACTCACACACAGTATGACGCCCCACAGTGACCCCTCCACACAGTATGATGCCCCACAGTGACCCCTCCACACAGTATAATGCCCCACAGTGACCCCTCCACACAGTATGATGCCCCACAGTGACCCCTCCACACAGTATGTTTCCTCACAGTGATCCCTCAACACAATAGGATGCCCCACAGTGACCCCTCCACACAGTATGATGCTCCACAGTGACTCCTCCACACAGTATGATGCCCCACAGTGAACCCTCCACACAGTATGATACCTCCACTGTGCCCTCACACAATATGATGCCCCACAGTGCCCTTACACACAGTATAATGCCCCACAGTGACCCCTCCACACAGTATGATTCCCCACAGTGACCCCTCACACAGTATGATTCACCACAGTGACCCCTCCACACAGTATGATGCCCCACAGTGACCCCTACACACAGTATAATGCCCCACAGTGACCCTCTACACAGTATGATACCCCACAGTGACCTCCACACAGTATGATGCCCCACAGTGACCCCTCCACACAGTATGATGCTTTTACTTGACCACCAGGGCCACATGTCTGGGCCTGCCACTAATGACATCCCTATCACAGCAGAGGGCCCAGACACCCGAGTCCAAATACCCCGAGTTAGTCACTAACCACTGAGCTACTGCACAGTGCTAACCACTGAGCCACCGCACAATGCTAACTGCTGAGCCATTGTACAGTTCTAACCACTGACCCACCACACAGTGCTAAGCACGGAGCCACAGTACAGGGCTAACCACTGAGCCACCATAGAGTGCTAACCACTGAGTCACCACACAGTACTAACCACTGAGACACCGTACAGTGCTTACCACTGAGCCAACATACAGTGCTAACCACTGAGCCACCATACAGTGCAAACCACTGAGCCACCACACAGTGCTAACCACTGAGCCACCATACAGTGCTAACCACTGAGCCACTATACAGTGCTCACCACTGAGCCACCATACAGTGCTAACCACTGAGCCACCATACAGTGCTAACCATTGAGCCACTATACAGTGCTAACCATTGACATCAGCTGCTAGCGGTATTGAAATGTGGCGCCACGGTATTGGCAGCCAGCTTTAAATCTGGCCGCCGGCCCGCCCATCTCCCGCCACCGGGAGATGAGCGGCGGGCACTGCTGACCTCCTGGCGGCTAGTGATGAGTGACTTCCACCGCTGGGAAATCAGTGGCGAGCACCGCTCATCTCCTGGCGGCCAGCCGCTCACTGCTATTGTAGCGCCCCGCTATGCAGGCATCACAGAGGGGTACTGCACCCGTAAAAGAGATGCAGATACTCCAGCTGCAGGTGGATCATAGGAGGGTAGGTGGAACGCACAAACCAGCACTCCCACACTAGATTTCAAGGTGGGAGGGTACCCGGGAGGGAACAAAACTACCTCCAAAGATAAAGAGACGAGGAAGGAGAAGGAGAGGAGGAAGAGAGGAGAGTCGGGAGTTAAGGAAGGAAAGCTTCCCAGGCGCAGAAAGTTACCAGGCACTGGAGCCCACACTTGTGGGATACTTCAGGACCACAGAAAATCTGGAGACCCATGGAGTCTACACTTCTCCCGGGCTCCTGAGCGACCAGAAGAGGGTACAGGCACCACTTGATGGTTCACTGGTCAACCAGCAGAGGGTAACCCAACGCGAGCAAAGGAGAGAGAAAACAGGAGGTCAGGTTAGCTTTATGGAACCAGACTTCACCACCACTGGAAAGCAGGAAAGAGACAGACGAGGGTAGAGCACGAAGGCACACTTGAAGGGTCCACCATACCACCTACGATCTGCCTGCAGCCACCCCTTCAGCTACCTGTCCTCACACCATCAGGAATACTGCACTGTAACTTTTGTATACCACTAATACAAATACCAGTAAAGTACCCGGAGGAACAGTGACTTTGGACTCAGCCTGCCTTTGTTTTGCATGAACTCATTCCTTTACAAGAACGCTGCCCCGGAGGTTCCTGTCCTACCTGTGGAAGACTTCACCATTCTACCCGCGAAACCATCTACCTCCGCCGGACAGTGGCGGCGCTGGTGCAAATCACCAGAAACTACAGGTGGCGTCACGGCAACTAACTTTGTATATAATCCCCTGTATATATCAACCCCTTTTTCAAAGAATAGTCCCCCAGGACACGGGATCAGGCGCGGCCACCACTCCCCGTGACAACAGGAGCGTTAACCCTTGTGGCCTGATACCCGAGTACCCCACAGCCTGGGGCTCGACACTATTCCGGCGGAAGATCAGCAGCGGGCACCGCCACTGATCTCCTGACGGAATAGCAATGAGTGGCGGGTGGGCATTTTTAAATCTCCCGCCAATAATGCGCTGCTCAGCTGATTGGTTGTGCGCCGGGCAGCGCATGACCAATCAACTGAGCAGCGCGGTATTGGCAGGAGATTTAAAAATGTCCGCCCGTCCGCCGCTCACTGCTATTTGGCCGGGAGATCAGAGGCGGGCGCTGCTGACCTCCTGGCGGCGGGAGATGAACGACTGTCCCCGCTGGGAGATCATCGGCAAGCGCCGCCGATCTCCCGGCGGAATAGCAGTGACTTGTATGTCACTTGTGGAGGCGCAAGTGAAAGTGCCGCAGTGCATTCTGGGATTCTCATACAGCGCCGAACTGGCAATTATGTATTTAGATTCAGCACAGTGAATAAAAGGTCCATCTTCTATGCTGTGAGAAGGGAACATTACCAACAATTATCAATTGTAAGGTAAGATAAACAAATTATAGGGTATTGCAGTAATAGTCACACAACAACGGCAAAATAATTATGCAAGTTTTTGATGCCCCCTATAGGTTAAACACAGAACGGAAGTATCACTAACATCAGAAATCCCACAACTACATGATATCAATGAACTGTAAAGAAAATTGATGAAATATATCCATCTAGTATAATTTTAATTATATTTTACATTAATTTGAAATTTTTTAACCCATTTTTACAATCTTATTACCGTATATGATTTTTTTATCTAATTGCAGCTACAATCTATCAATTTTATATGTAATGACATTTGATTAAAATACAAATTCTTGTATAAAACTGATCCCTGTATATAGAAAATTGGTTATGCTATATATGTTAGCGTTGAGTCCTTCTATAATAAATGAAACGCTATACTAATCACATAGAGGGGGGAACACGGTACCCATCTTGGACTTTCTAGCAGTAACAATATAAAACGTATAAAGCCAGCTCCAGTGTAAAGCATAAACTAACAGTAGTACCTCCATAAGTGATTTCACCATCTCCCCCTTCTTGATTTGCAGCAAATTTCCAATCACGGGGAATGGGGTTGGACCTGGTGGCAAATTGCGTTTCCTGTAGAGTTTGTCCCATGTTGAGTAGATGAAAAGGCAGGAGATGACCAAAGCCAAAATAAGGGTCCCCAATCCTGGCAGATCCATGTTGTTTGTAGATACATATGCAGAACTCCTTTTACCTGCTATATATAGAGGATCGTTGGGGCTCTTCTAGAGCGTTGGCCAATAGCGGCTCGGTAGTCTCGATCCTCTTATATAACATTTTCTGCTTTTGTTATTTTTCCTATAGTATAAATAGAAGTGTTTGCTTATGGAATACTCTTACAGGACAATCACTCCGTGTAGGATTGGATTTCAATAATTACTTTCTGGGAAGTAATACTAATCCTTATTAAAATTACCCAACCCTGCATGAATCTCCAAAATTTGTATTTAGCGTATAATCCAATTGAGTGTTGTTATCATACTATTGCGTAAAGAGTTTAATAATGTGAAACAATTGACTCATTCCTGTTGTGAATAGAAACCTGCATATGGCACTTTGTGGCAAAGCTATCGGTAGCCAATCTAACCTACTCGACTCTCTTTCTTTATTGTGCACCGGTCTTCAGACTCACAAAATACTTCAAATTTCAGTAAAAATCTCCAATCTACTGTACAATGTTCTTAGCCTTGTAGACCTCATTGTGACGTCAATTGGAAGAGACCCAGAGAAGTAAAAAGAAACTTTGATGCCTTAAACTTAAATATATCCATTAATAACAGAGATGATTCTGGTTATTTAAGAAGGACCTGTCACCCCCCTGCTGCATGGCAATCTAAGTGCAACACTGAATGCAGCATGTCTGCTGCATTCAGGGAAGGGGTCCCCCATGTGTCTGTGTACTGTTTACCCCGAGATATAGGGCTTAGAAAAACTTACAGTTAGAAGCCATGGAGGCAGTACCTGCAGCTGAAGTTAGCTCTATTCAGGGGGGCCATTCCCTCCCTCCACCTCTGTGTGCCGCCTCCTGCTGTGCTGTTTATTCTTTGTCAGGGCAGGAATCTGGAGCTGACATCAGGACAAATGATTTGCATCTGCTCTGATTGACAGGGAGGAGAGGAGGAGGGCAGAGCCTGCACAGCAGAAGCAGCACAGAGAGGTAGGAGAGGGAATGGCTCCCCAATCAATTAAGCTCACTCCAGCCACAGTAAAAACTGTAAGTTTTTCTAAGCCTATATCTCGGGGTACACAGCACACAGACACATGGGGGACCCCTTCCCTGAATGCAGCAGGCATGCTGCATTCAGTGCTGCATTTAGATTGTCATGCAGCAGGGGGTGACAGGTCCTCTTTAAAGATATTTTCCTACTTACTGTTCCATAACTTTTGTAAAGGAGTCCAATTTCTTACACTACAAACACAGTATATTATTGCAACATGATTACAAAAACCTTAACAAGCTTCACACTCACTTGGTGGCAAAATATTAATGAACACAGCAAAAATATCTCCCGACATACACTGAACCTTGTGATACGTTGACCCAAGTGAAACGGTAAAGAGAGACAAACTAGTATACAGAATGTTGTATTGTACTTGAGGCGTTGTGGCCTTCTTCTCAGCGCACAGGTTGGGTTACTCCTCGGGTCTTATTGAGAGCACGCTTTTAGTGGTTGGCTAAGGACTGGCACGGCCAAATAGAGCTAGGTTTTGTAGAGCACTGGTTCCCAAA
>JARQOC010000008.1:163937810-164012099 GCA_033576535.1 Allobates femoralis
ACCCCCTGCTCAACCCCCGCAACCAGGTTTTTTTAGATTCAGATTATAAGACACCCCCCCTATTTTCTCCACAATTTGGGAGGGGAAAAGTGTGTCTGATAATCCGAAAAATACGGTAAATATTTTCATCATGTTTGCTTGCAAAAAATGTATATTGTCACAAAATTACATAAGGTGGACATGACTATATCAAAGCAAAGGCAACACACCGTGTTGTCCGTTTTCTGGATAATTATAGAGTTGGCTTCTAGTTCTGGTGATTTATGACATGGACATAATTGGAATTCATGAACTTTGTATAACTTGATTTTTTTCATTTTAGGAGTTATGATCAGATTAAAATTTTCATGACTGTTTTATAATTAATAAACATACTTTGTTGCAAAACATTTCACAGAAATTCGTTAAGCCAAGAAACAAGTAAAGCTTATGTAGCCAACGAGCAAAACAATGAAAGCTCTTGGCGCTTTTCCCTCTATGACAACTTTGTAAAAAAACATTCGCAATGCAAATTTGAATATTTTTATATTTTATAACAAGATTAGAAGCCTATCTATACATTTTTAATATTAGATTGTGTTACTCTTTGGCCTCTTTCCCATATACTTGTTTCCGGAAAGTGTGGCTCCCATTTTTTTCATAGATATCACATGTACCCATTATAACCTATGGTGATCTTCATATGTCCATATTATCCAACAGCATGGATGTCAATGGGAAATACAAGTGTATGGGTCTGTGAAAAACGTGTACAGCACATGGATGCCGTCTATGTGCCATCCGTGTGCTCTACGTGTTTAACATTGCAAAGTATATAAGAAGCTTTGTATTTTAAATCTTTTTTATTCTTACCGGATGGCACACTCATGGAAAAACTGATGACACCGATACCGTTTTTTCATGCATATGTTTTATATGGACATGTGAGGAAGCGAAGGCTTTTGGTATAGAGCCACTGTGGAAAACTAAGGCTCAAGAATACATAGAAAAGAGCAGTTGTTCCCAAACTCAACTCAAGTCCTCAAGGCACCCAACTGATCATGTGTTTAGGATTTCCTTACTATTGGACTTGGTACTATTCCATCACTTGTAAAATACTAAATCCTCTAAGCATGATCTGTTGGGGGAATTGTGTGGACTGGAGATTGGGAAACACAAGTATAGAGCCAGAAGCTGGATGAAACTTCATGGAGGACATCACTGGGTCTTAACAATACCTACGTCAAATGATGTGAAGCTACTGAGAGTCCATAATTGAATAATTGTTTCCAATGCCACCCATCTATAAGAAAATCTATTTTGGATGAAGGTGGCCTGAATGGTCTCTCTTGTCCAATGTTTAGGAAACCAAGGTTTGCCTGATCCCATGATCTTCTAGGATTTGGCAAAGCAGTATAGGCTCCCATACATATTAGAAGTTGGCCGAACCTTCCGACATCGGTGGAGTTGGCCGACAGTCTGATGTATATGTTGGTCTCCAGACTCCCCCCAACAGATAGTGATGTGGAGAGAAGAATCCAGACTGCCTAATTTTAGATGCTGATCCCTTTGTCCTTCTCTGACCACTCAAGGAGGACACAGGAGGGCTCGACTAGGCTGAGTGTTCCTGGTTATGAAGGAAGTTAGGAAAAATAGCTATCAGCCTGACAATCGTTGAGCCATCAGTTATCTTAGGTGTACAGTGGCCATCAGAGTTTGATTGTCACCTATGATATTACCTGTGAACCTGTGTATCTCTATGGGACAGTAAGATCTGCATAATCACCTTTTCATAACTATTATTATTTGGCAAGAATTAAAAAGTTTTCAACCATCTGAATTTTTTATTGGACTTTTCTGCCCCAGAGGGATTTGGTAGGTGGTGGACACTGGCCGATGACCTCTTCTCGTCACTATAATCTCATAAGTCCCACACATCAAGACTTTTGTCTCTTTGGTAGGGGAGTGTATACTTTCTCTAATTTAAAATACTGTAGGTATAATTAGGCCTCTCCAGAACACAGAGGACAGTCCCTGTTTTTCTTCATTGAGAAGACAACTGCAGTAGAAAATCGTTTAACAATGCAATTTTTGGTGGTAGTCTCAAGAAGGCTTTAATATACCCGAAATCAGATCTGAGATTTTAAGCTCTCAACTAGGATTTTTAAGGAAGTAAGGAATATGGTACAAAGTCTTGCTGAACAAATGGTCTCTTAACGAGAAACAAATGAGAGCTCATAAGGTATCGGGACATTGGCAAATCCAGTCATCTTTGGGCTGACATCGGAATCAGTTAAATGCATCTTGGTTGTCAGCTTGAAGTTCTGTAAGATGGTTGTGAAGAAGAGAAACAACTCCATTTTAGCCAGTCCCTCACCGGCACAGAGCCTCTTTCCTGGAATTGAGTGATAAAAAATAATAATTAAAATACCACCATACCACCATATTATCAAGGGCAATTGTACATTCAGTGGTTTCTTAAAGGGTTATTATCAAAATGACAAGTTATGCTCTGTACATAGGATGGGGGATAACATGCTGATGCATGTGGGTCCAATCAGTGTTGTAACCTGAAGCTCATGGGCCCCGATATGAAAGCTCCAAGGGGCCCTCAATTATTGCAAATCTTTAATAGCAATAGCCTTTTTCTATAGGCCAAAGGAACTTTTGGGCCCGCTAGGCTCTAGGGCCTGGGTGCGATTGCAACCAATGCTCCTTTTGTAGTTATGCCCCTGTGTCCAATCACTGGGACCACGAGAGAACAGTGGATCTTCTCAAATAAAAAGCATATGCTCGGCCTCTCACATCTTATCAGTGCTGAATCCGGAGCCTCTTCACTAGTGATGAGCAAGTAGTAAGATATTTGGGCTCGGATAGCGCTAACCGAATACTTTGAGCTGTTTCAGTACTCGGATCCGAGTGAGTTCCCCATTGACTTGCATTCAATACATTACTCATTCAAAGTATTCAGTTAGGGCTATCCAAACCCAAATTTCTTACTACTCGCTCATCACTACTCTTCACACTAAGGCTAGGGTCACACTTAAGGGGTGCATGCGATTTTCCATGCGATTTTCACACTTGGATTGTATGAAAATCGCGTGCAAATTTGCATCCATAGACCCCAAAACAAAAAACTCATGCGCCAATGCCAAAAACGCATGGGTAAAATGCCATGCGATTTTGGCATGCGATTTTGGCTCAGCACCAAAAAACGTCTCTTGAGACTTATTTGGTGCTTTTTCAAAAACGCATGCGTTTTTGTAACATGGGGCCCTATGGGTCACGCATGCAAAAACGCATGGCACTAAATGGTACCATGCGTTTTTGCATGCGTTTTTTAAGGCAGCTCCTGACCTAACAGCAAAAACGCAGCCCAAAAACGCAGGCTGTCAAGAACAACCTTAAAAAACGCATGCAAGTGTGACCCTATCCAAAGACGGCATTTCCGGCACTGATGAGACCAGGGATTGTTCTGCCCAAGCGTTCATTAGGTCATGAAGCCATGATGTGCGGCATGGACCTTGCTTGCTCATGTGCAGAAGTGTATCGGTGTAACAGGCCAGATTAACCCCCTGCCCAAAGTTTTTCTGGTTAAATTAATAAAAGTCTGTGTGTTTAGAGTTTTAAGATTTAAATCACTCACCTTTCTCACTTTCCGGACAAAGCTAAATCCACAATAACATGTGGAAGAACTAAGTAACTCTTGAGTATATCACTCAATGGTACTCATAAGCATGAAAAATCTGTTCTACATACATATATATATATATAGTGTAGTGTAGTATAGTGTAGCCTAGGCTACTTTACACCCTCTGAGTATATTCTGACCTGGAGGAGGACTATAATCTTGTCTAGGCCATATTTTACCCCGGGTAATGTCTGGCCTAGGTTATTATATACCCGAGATATAATCTGGCCTAGGCTACTTTACACCCTCTGAGTATATTCTGACCTGGAGGAGGACTATAATCTTGTCTAGGCCATATTTTACCCCGGGTAATGTCTGGCCTAGGTCATTATATCCCTGAGATATAATCTGGCCTAGGCTACTTTACACCTTGTGGGGCATATTCTGACCTGGAGAAGTATAATCTGGCCTAGGCCAAATTATACCCCGGGGTAGAGTTTGCCTAGGCCATAATATACCTAGGATATAATCTGGCCTAGGCTACTTTAAACGCCAGGTATAGTCGGGGCAGGCCCATTACACCAGGACTCATCAGAGCCGGAAGTTCATGTCTAGAGTGAGATGTTCAAGATTCAGCGCTCATAGATAGGTGTGATAAGAAAATGCAATGAGGACAGGTGACAGTGAGGATTAGAGGGGCCGGAGGGGTGAGTGGTAAATTGAGTATTAGTATTTTTTTTTTTAAACCTTTTGATGGCCCCGTACGGTTTAGGAAAATGGTGAGCAGCAGTCCACTCAAAAGCAAATGTTGACGAATGTGGATTTTTGTAATACTCAAGTGGAATTCAATTCCGCTCTGATCCATTCAATCACCTCTAGTCCTCACTTAATTGTAAAAAGGACAAATTTCTTTACTCAGACATAACGTGATCATTTTTTTTCTATCATTGCTTGTCTTTTTATCCCGGTCACCCAGTCATTTGTACTATTTCGGGGCACGTATATTTTTTTTATCTTCTAGTATTTATTTTCGTAGTATATGTTGGTGTGATGCCTCAGTTAGGTACAAGTTCACAAATACCAAACATGTATACTTTTACTGTAATCTAAGTACCGTAGTGAAAAAAAAAATCTGAATTTTTAAAGAACCGTCGTGTTCTCATTTTTTGGGATCTGGGGCTGTGTGACGCCTTATTTTTTGCATCTTGAACTGACATTTCTAACGATACTATTTTTGGGTAGATGTGATGTGTTGATCACCTGTTATTGCATTTTATTGCAATGTTGCGGCAACAGAAAAAAGGTCCCCAACTTTAATATTCATGGCCTATCCATGGAGAGGTCATTAATGTCTGATTAGCCGAGGTCCAACAACCGGCACCCCTACCTATCAGCTGTTTCCGGTGCCAGCGGTGGAAGTAGGTGGCCAGAAATGCTCAATTCTGGAGCTGCTCCATATTCCGATAGTGGCCATGGTTCAGGTACTGCAACGTCATACTCAAATCAATAGTAGGCCGATGTGAAGTACCCAGGCATAACCACTATCGGAGGTTAGAGCAGATCCAGAATTGAGCATTTTTGGCCACCTGCTGCTGACGCTGGCAGCGGGAACAGCTGATTGGCTAGGGTCCCAGGTGTTGGACTCTGGTTGATCAGACATTGATGACGTCTCCTAAGGATAGGCCATAAATGTTAGGGCCGTTTTACACACACCAACTTCTGTGTCCAACTTCTGAACAACTTACTGGTTGCAGTGAAATCATGGACACATTGTTACATTTGTACACAGCCACAAAATGGAACAATGTGTCCATGATTTCACTGCAACCAGTGAGTTGGTCAGAAGTTGGACACAGAAGTTGGTGTGTGTAAAGCGGCCCTTAAAGTAGTGGACAACCTCTAAAGGCTTGGTAGTAAAAATATGCCCATGGTGTCTGTATAATTTGTGAAAGATAATCAGAACATGGTTCTAGGTTTTTCTATAGTGGGAAGTAGAGGTGAGTGAATCTATTCACAGCAACCTGATCCAGCGGACACATCAGCATTCCTTGGCTGTTGGACAGATTACTAGACCCAGCTTTGTGTATCAACTATTTGCAAGGCTGCCATCTGGTGGCCACGGAATACTGTTGTGGCCGCTGAACCAGGTTCCTGTGAATCAGGTCGTTTGTCTATAAAGGTCCCTGCACCTTTATTCACTTATCGATCTTAGGAAGGGTAATACCTGTGGAGAATGGAATGAAAGCCTCTTCTTTTTTGAAGCTGCCATTTTGATCCAAGAAATGATTTGGGTTAAACTTATTTGGAGTTGCAAAATATTCAGGATCTCTGAGAGCACAGTACAAGAGGGGTAAAACATCAGTACCCTGTGTGTAAAAAGAGACAAGACAGTACATAGATAGTTAAGGATGCAATGAGCAAGCTCCTATAGAGCAGGGTTGGGGAACTCCAGGCCTCGAGGGTCGCCAACAGGTCATGTTTTCGGGATTTCCTTAGTATTGTACAGGTGATAATATAATCACCTGCACTGGTGATGATGCCAACACCTGTGCAATACTAAGGAAATCCTGAAAACATGACCTGTTGGCGACCCTCGAGGCCTGGAGGTCCCCACCCCTGCTGTAGAGTCAAAACCAGACAGCATTGATTGGACAGTGTCATAATATATGTATACATTTTCAGGATGAACTACAGAAGAACAGCAGGAAGCTGAGTCCAAACTGTTATTTTTGGGGAAATGAACAAATTCACTCAAACTGACATGTCTATGGGTACCGTTACACGTCGCGATATCGCAATGCAACATCGACAAAAGGTCACGTGGTCTGGTAGCTGCAGTTGATATCGTTCATGCGTTGTGTCGTGTAAATGGGCAATGTGACTCAAAAAAATCATAGGTACGATATTGCAAGAAGATTGTGCAAGCACTTCAACCATACGATATTGTATATGCGATGTGGCAGGATCGTGCTGTGTGACGGAGCAACTACGATCTTGTTTGCAACTTCCCCTATTCACTCCAATGTTAATGCTCGGTCCCTGGGTTGCTCATACCCAGCGCACAAAAGTTGAGAACAACATCCTAGTAGTGTTGCCTGCCAATATCTCCCTGTGTGACATCTACTATGCGATCTTAGACAAGTGCCAAAAACGTTCGCGCTCCCATTAAATTGTATGCGATATCGGAACGATATTGCGACGTGTAACGGTACCCTAAAGGGCTGATTACAATAAAGTCAATTTCTTAAGGAGACATAGAGGAAGTAAGAGAAAGACGATACTTTGGTAAGATAATTTGCAAACAATTATCAAAAATTGGATCAGTATCCTTTTTATCATATGTACTTATGGGTTATGGGATACTAGGTGAATGTTAATATGGAGATTCTGTTCCAATATCCTCACAAAGCACCTCATTAAATACTTGTTAAATAGGAGCCCTATTCCATTCAATAGAAAAAAGATACTTATAGTGCATATAATGCTGTTTATCACCACAGGGAAAAAGAAGCAGCATGAGAATTCTTAAAGCTTTTCTGTTTGAAAAAATTATCCAATTTTGATTCTAATTAAAAAAAACATGGGCCAAAAATCTTAGAGTTTTTAACTGTTTTCATCTCCATTTAGTTTTATTCAGAAAAATCCAACTAAAAAAATTCCCTATGAACATTTTGAATATATTCATCTAAAGTTGATATGAACTGTCATAATTCCTCTGCACTGTGTGTCTTGCATGCAATAAGTGACAGTTCAGTCATTCAAGGTTCGTGCTGGGGTTTGCTGAGCTGTCAGTGTGTTGATTGACAGCTCAGCCATTCAATCTGAGACCAGGAGGTGCTGGGCTTGTTCAGGTGTTCGCTGTCCTCTGTGATAGTCCTGCTATTTCAAAATATAAAAGGGAGGGGGATAAGAGGCGCAATAGTGCCCTATCACTAGTGACACTAGTGTAGTGTGGTGGTGCTATGGAGCCGCTCACCTGGTCCAGTTGTGATCCCCACAACTGGTTTGAAGGCGTTTCGGAATCAATGTTCCAAGCTGCTGCAGGACCTCCACCTACCACTGGATAGTGGTATGATCCAAGAAAAATGATGGGAGTGATGGTGTGCCAACGGTCCGTGCTGCTCTGGGTTCAGAATAACTCACCAAAGAGCCAATCAGGTTTTCATCCTCTTTATTCCTCCTATGTGTTTCAGCACCACACCGGCGCCTTCCTCAGGGATATCCCTGAGGAAGGCGCCGGTTGTGGCGCTGAAACGCGTAGGAGGAATAAAGAGGATGAAAAGCTAATTGGCTCTTTGGTGAGTTATTCTGAACCCAGAGCAGCGCGGACCGTGGCACACCATCACTCCCATCATTAGTCCTGCTATTTGGCTGAGCAGTAAGTCCCAGATCAATGCCAGTCGTAGCATTTGCTTATTGGTGCATGTTGGCCTCTCTTATCTATGCTCTGTGTCTTGATCTATTGCATCCCGGTTTTTGGACCTCCTCCAATCATCCATTTGTCTTGTCCCTTTGCTTTGATTATAAATAACATAATGGTTTGCTTATGGCTGGCTGTATGCATGTGGGCCAAGAACAGAACTGCCCAATCAGTGACTTCCAATGAGATTCAGTCAAGTGTTGGTCAAGAAGAGACTTGTATAAAAAGTCTGGCTGAACCCCAGAACCCAAATGTCCACAAGTCCACATCAACAAAGTGACATGCTGCTTTTTGTTTTCTGCAATAAGGTTTTCAAAACCTTGTCAGTAAAATAAGCCCCTAAAAATCTCAGCATGATAAGTAGATTTTAAGTGAAATAAGTAGAAAGAGAATTCAAAGAATATTTCAAGATTTTTTTTTCGTTCTATTTAAAGGCCCCGTTACACCAGGCCACATCGCCGCCGATAACATAGGTGACGTAGGGACGTGGCCTATCGGCGGCAACATCGCCCCTATGTCGCCTCATGTAAAGGGGCGATGTAGGCGGTGCCGGGCGGTCGCCTTGTTTCAGAGCAGTGCTCTGAAACCAGGCGACCATCATGGGGCGATGTGTACACATCGCCCCATGTAACCGGCTGCCGGCGACCTGTCAGGCGATGGGAGCCATAGGCTCCCATTGTCCTGCATTGCCGCCGGAGTTTTCAGACACCCTGGTGGCCATGCGCCTGACAGCTCGCCGGCGTGGGGCTGGAGATGTCCCCCGTGTAAATGGGGGACGGCGACGCTGGCGGGGACGCCAAAAACTGCGCGCCCCGCCAGTCGCCGCCGACATCCCCAGCCCCGTCGCCAGGTGTGACGGGGCCTTAAGAGTTGATCCGCTTGCAATTTCTCAGAAAACTCAGTGTAAATCTATGCTAAGGGGAAAAGCTTTGCCAAATAGCCAGACAGGTAGTCTGAGACTTGGGTAGTTACCTTTGGAATGGTATATCCATGAAACTTGATATCTTTTGCCGCAGCATGTGGGACATTTAGAGGTAAAACATCACTAAACCTTTGTATTTCATGAATTACAGCATCGGTATATGTCATCTTGCTCCGGTCTTCGATACTTGGGCACCGATTGTCCCCAATCACTCGATCAATCTCTTCATGAAGTTTTTCTGTAGGTCAAAGAAGCAAAAATGCTAAATTGTACTCCAGACGTTTTGAAGGGTAATGACCATCTGGCCTTTGACCATATATTATACCTTGAATCTCAGGATATTTTAGGAGGATGAGAAGACCGTGTCTGATTGTGCTACTGACCGTTTCCGTTCCAGCAAAAAATATTTGAATCAGTGACATCAGCAGGTTCCTTTCATTGTACTCAGAATTGGGATTCTGCTTCTCCTAAATACAGAAACAGGAATAAAAGATACACAAAAAAACACGTTAAATTCAGCATAACCCTGGTTTACAGCTTTTCTTTAATAGCAATGGATTTTATGAAAATTATGAAAACAATTATCGCAACATTTCATACGTTTTCTTTCTGAAATAGTTCCTATATACAGACTACATTTCCTATGACTTTTCTATGTTGTCAAAAAAGTTGAAGTTTCATCCCATTGCTTTTGTTTTTAGTTAATTCCTTCATTCTCAATAATAAATATATACTGTACATCATGAATTCGTCTAGATTGTATGGAACGGGCTCAGGAGCTGACAATTTCTCCTAGCTGCCAGGCACACCATCAGTCATTCCCTCCTGTCCTGGGATCCGCTCAGGGAGAGCACCGGCGAGACTACCAGCCAGCTTCCATGCCGACACTCCTCCGGGACATGATGGTGCACACTTCCGGTTCAAAGGTGAACTTCTGGTAGTATCAGTAACAGATATTCATGTAACCCATGGAAGCACCACTAGGATGTGCAAAACGGCTTTCATTCTGAAGACCCCCCTCTTCCCTCCGCAACCCCCGCACTGTAAGCCTGATGACCGCTATGACCACTATGAAATAAAATCAAGTGTTTTATTCCAGTACTGATGAGTGCTGCCATATCTTTACTGTTATTTCCAGAAGGGCTCAAGAGCTGAGCCTGCTCCACACAGGACAATTGATGGCTGTATCACACAGCCAGCATCGTACCCTTTTAACACTGTTGTCAAATCCTGTTTGCCAATGTTTGGTCATAGCTGCCGGAGACCTGCTGAAAAGCTCCTGTTACCACCATCTTGATACTCCTGTGAAGCGCAGTCACAGGCTGGGCTTCGTAGAAGAATGTGATGGGTCCAATATATAGCAAAACTGTAGCATTGTAATACGTAGTTAAAGTGATTAACACAATTGAAGGTTTCAGTACCCAATGGGGACTAAAAACTTAAGTGCAAAGTAAAAAAAAAATCATAAAGATTTGAATCACCCACCTTTATCACATAAATAAAGAAAAATAATAATAATTATACTCGGTATTGGTGTATTTGTAAAAATCTTAATGATCAAAATAAAAAAATTCTTTAATCCATGCTGTACTAGTCCAGAAAAACAATATTAAAGTTTGTCATAATCAAACTTAAATGATGGAAAATCATGTCATTTTAACCCCTACAATCAATGCCGTAAAACTAAAACGTAAAAGAAAAAATATTGGAACTATGGATTTTTTAAAATTATTCAGTACATTACATGGTAAAATGAATGGTGCTATACAAAAGTTCAATTTGTCTTACTATACAAAAAAAAACATCACTTGGCTATGTTGACAAAATAATACAAAAGTTATGGTTCATAGACGTTGGGGAGGTAAAAATGAAAGGGCAAAAATAATTGATTGTATCCCAAAGAGGTTTCAATTGCAACCAGTTATGGTACCTTTACACGCGGCTACATTTCTAGCTTATCCACAGGTAACTTACTGGCTGCAGTGAAATCATGGAGACATTATTCCATTTGTACACAGCAACAAGATAGAACCTTGTCTCCATGATTTCACTGCAGCCAGTAAGCTACCTGTGGATAAGCTAGAAATGAAGCCGCGTGTAAAGTGGCCATAATAGATCAGTGCAGTAACATAGAGGTATTGTCTCTTGATGCATACTCTGGAATCTCTGTGTAATGCTGCTTCAGACTGACTCCTCTGCCTCCTGCTGGTGATACGTTCCTCCTTTTTAGCTTTTAGCAGTGTAAAATTGCTTTTCATATGAATTTAATGAAGATTCTCAGTCTTCAAATTGTATAACTCTCTAGCTAATCACCATTTATATGGACTCCTATACTTCTCTTATAAAGCAGAAATGATGGTTAAAAATATGGGTAGTCATGTGCTGCTGTCAATGAAAGAATTTGAATAAAAGGAAAAGTTAAAAGTAGAAGTTGGTAGCATTTGAGGCGTTTCAAAGTGAACTTCACTTCTTCAGGAAAGACAGAACAATGACAGAATTGTAATGTGTATATTTAGATATACTAGATGAGTGCCGCATATTGATGGTGGTGGGGCGGTCTTTGGGGTGGGGCCTCCTATATTTGGAGGATGGCCACAGTAAGGTGAGGATGGGGGCAGGCCCGTGACATAACACACTTTGTCAATGCACATGATGCTGCCATGTTTGGACAACCGGTCTGCTACTGCACATGACAGGGTGTACAAATATAGCAGGTGTATACACACTAACGTCACAGCCATGTTTGGTCAGCCAGTGTGTCTACCTTTCACTGTAAAGGTACTGTTACACACAGAGATATCTGTGCAGACCATAGCTTGCAACTCACTGGTTGCAGTGAAATCATGGACACATTGTTCCATTTTATTGCTGTGTACAAAATGGAACAATGTGTCAATGATTTCACTGCAACCAGTGAGTTGCAAGAAATGTCTGCACAGATATTTCAATGTGTAACAGTACCTTTAGTCTTTTGGAGAGATGTCTTTACCAGCTTTCTAGAGGTGACATTTTGCCTATTCTTCTTTGCAAAAGGGCTCTACTTCAGTGAGATTGGATGGAGACATTTGTGAACAGCAGATTTCAAGTCTTGCCATAGATTCTCGATGGGATTTCAGTCTAGACTGTGACAGAGCCATTCATGCATGAATATGATTTTATCTAAACCTCCATTGTAGCTCTTTCGGATGTTTAGGGTGGTTGTCCTGCTGGAAGGTGAACCTACACCCCAGTGTCAAATCTTTTGTAGCCTTTAACATATTTTCCACCAGGATTGCCCTGTATTTACCTTCATCCATCTTTCAATTATCTATGACCAACTTACCTGCCCCTGCTGAAGAAAAGCCTCCCTACAGCATGATGCTGCCACCACCATGTTTGACGGTGGGGATGGTGTTTTCAGGGTGAGGTGCAGTGATATTTTTCCAGATTTTCCCAACACATAACATTTTGCATTTAACCCAAAAAATTTAGTTCTGTCTCATCTGACCAGAGCACCTTGCAGCTGTGCCCCAAATGGAACTTCTTATGACTTGCTTTTAGAATTGACTTTCTTTTTGCACTCTCCCATAAAGGCCAGATTTGTGGAGCATACCACTATGGTCCCTTTCATATCTATGCATTTGTGCATTTTCCTGCGTTTGCCTGGCCTGTGCTAGTGCAAATGCAAGTGCAGGTGCATTTACAGGCAAACGCAGGCAAGCACATAAGCGCATAGATGCACTGCTCCTGCGTTTGTCTGCGTTTTGGTGCCCCCATTACCTTCTATGGCTGAGCACAGCAGAGTGCCGGAGCCAACATCCCTGAAGCGCGACTGTGACTGTGCTGACGTCACCGCGCATGCGCTTAGTCAGACGCACCCGGAAAACGTCGCTTTACAATGGAACAATGAGCTGTGAGTTGTTCAGAACTTGGGATATTATTTTCTATAACCTAACCCTGCTTTACTCTTCTCCACAACTTTATCCCTGACATGTCTGGTATTTTCTTTGGTTTTTAATATTTTTTGAGTCTTAATATTGTCAAACAAACCTTCAAGGGCTTCACAGAACACCAGTAGTTATACTGAGAATAAATTACACACAGGTGGACTCAATATACTAATTAGGTGTCTTCTGGAGATAATTGGTCTCTCAGGATTTTACTTATGAATATTGTACAACAGGGACCGAATGCACATCACGATTTTCAGATTCATGTTTTCAAAATATTTAGAAAATTATGTATTATTTCCTTTACACTTAGACTTGCTACCTTGTGAAAATCCCAATAAAAGTTTAAGTATATGGAAAGGTTCATGGGATATGAATACTTTTGCAAGACAGTATAAGAAATTGTACCTGGTTCATTTTAATAAGGAAACAATCAATAAAGTCCCGAGGATTAGAGGGGTCTAATGTTTCTTGATTCATCTTCACTCTTTCAGAAACAAATGCCAAAAGTTGGTTTAAGAGTTTGGTAGCTTTCTGATGAGGTCCAGGTACGTACTTCATTATCCCTGGAAGCAAGTCATTCATCTGGGAGAAGAATGTAATGTAAACTTATATTTCATATTGTAAAATTTCCATCTAGTGACATTGATACATTCAGCTCTTAAAAGAAACCTGTCAGCTTCTTTAGACCTTCTAAGCTACCAGTACCGGTCCTGAACATTGTGGGGGAGTATTGGGTGTACTTGCCGGCTCCAGAGCATGCGCACGGTGCATTCTGAAGATGGCGAGTACACCTACTTACTTACCCTCAATGCACAGGACACATCTTTTTTCTGGTCCTGCCCATTGCACTGTTGTGTTAGGTGTATCTTGCTGGCTTCAGAGCACGCGCAGTGCACAACATAATGTCAGCAAGATACACCTAACACAACAGCGCAATTTTCAGGACTGGAAATAGATGCACTGGGCGCATCATACCTAGGAGCAGCAAGTAGATGTTAGAATTGACACACAAGGGGGCAGCACCTGGAAATAAGGTTATCATGCCCACCGGGGTGTAATAACCAGGGATGGAAGGCGTCATGGATGCTTGAAGAACGCCGCATCAGACTAGACCAAGCCTCATTTGAAATAAAAGTAGGCAGCACTCACTATTCTGTTGTATTGGGATTTATTTATTTCTTTATTTCACACTGCACACGAGTGACGTGCCGGCGGGGTGGTGGATGTGGGGTGCGTCCAGGAACTACACGTGTTTCGCTCAGGTTAGCTTCAACGGTTCCACCCAGGAAGTTGCTGGTTGTTGCTGATGGTTCGGTGAACTACGATTGATAGAATTAAAACTTCTCTGTGCACTTGACGCATTTCTTCCCTACTTATAGTGAGGGGTTCATCAGAAGGAGGGAGAATTGTTGTTTGCCTTATCAGGATAAGTGCTAGGATAACGATTCTGATCAATAAATGCAACCGATTTTCTAGTAACCAATGTGACACGCAGGCAGAAGAGGATAATGCAAAAAATATGCTTAAATAGATCTGTATGTTGACTTCACACCACAGGAGATGGTACTCCACCACAGAAGCACAGCGTGGAGACGTGGTAGCATCTCTATATGGTCTTTATTGAGGATCCATGGCTATTTTACCGTATCTATTAAGCAAATAATCAATTTTTGACTGACGTTTTGTAGTACTATGGTCTCTTGGCTTTAAATATTATTTATACTGCCAACTGACTGCCCTACCGGACCATATCCACGTTCTCTAAGATTATAATCCATCTACTGTGGTGTGAAGTCAACATACATATCTATTTAAGCATATTTTTTTGCATTATCTTGTTCTGCCTGCGTGTCACATTGGTTGCTAGAAAACCGGTTGCATTTATTGATCAGAATCGGTATCCAAGCACTTACCCTGGTAAGGCAAACAGTAATTCTCCCTTCTTCTGATGAACCCCTCACTATAAGTAGGGAAGAAACGCGTCAAGTGCACAGAGAAGTTTTATTTCTATCATTCGGAGTTCACCGAACCATCAGCAACAACCAGCAACTTCATGGGTGGAACTGTTGAAGCTCACCTGAGCGAAACACATGTAGTTCCTGGATGCACCCTGCATCCACCAACAATCCAATCAGCAACAACCAGCAACTTCCTGGGTCTCATAGGTAAATTAAGTGGACAAGTCCAGAAGTGGCATAACCACTACATGAACTACTTATATATATGATTTATAGGGCAAGCCGACGTGGTATCGGGGCACCCTTACCTATGGTGTAACTCCTACATTGCTAGGCAGTGATCACGTTAGGTATAGTTAGGTTCTCCGATTCTGTTGTCGCTTTGTTTCTCAGGGGTTCTCCCTTTGAATTTTTTGTTTGTCCTGTGATGATTTTTTAACATTTGAAGGCTGTTTTTACTTTTACTCTATCCAAGTTTTGGTATCACTCTACAACTAATATTTGATATGATACCTAGAGAAAAAAGTTCTTCTTCTGAGCAAGGTCAGGAATTAATCTCTAACCTCCCAGCCATGATGGCACCTCAAGCCTCAGACATCAAATACCACTTCTGCACTATTGCTCTGCATCACCCAAAGTGAAGGTGCGGAGGAATCCCGTGACAGAGGCAGAAGCAGAGGGAGTGAGCACAAACATGAATTTAACATGTGTATTCTTATTTAAAGTATGAAACTCAAATAAGTGGAGTCCAACAAAATGCAATAGAATAACTTTTTCAGCACTTGAGAACTTATGCAATGGTAAAAGATACCTTAAAGGGAACCAACCACCCCAAATGACCCCCCCGGACTGTTAATATGTGTCCCTACACCCAGCACACACATTTGGGGCAATCGTTTTTGCTAAAAAAACTGTTTAGTAGAAGCTAAGATACATGTTTATAAAGTTTAATAAATTGAGCCGAATGGGTGTCACCTAGCTTTGTCCTCCGTGCCTGTCAGTCTCCTCTCCCCTCCTCCCTTCAGTGAAGCCCTTCTGTGCAAGCCGAAAATGCCCCGCCTGTCTACTGCTGCCTGATAAATTATGCACGCCCATCTCTGCACCTAAGAGCCTGGCTGCTTCATGAAAGGGGCGGGGCTAAATCGCGGCATGCCGGAGCCCCGCCCCCTTTCATGACGCGATTTAGCCCCGCCCCTTTCATGAGGCGGCCAGGCTCTTAGGTGCAGAGATGGGCGTGCATAATTTATCAGGCAGCAGTAGACAGGCGGGGCATTTTCGGCTTTGCACAGAACGGCTTCACTGAAGGGAGGAGGGGAGAGGACGCTGACAGGCACGGAGGACAAAGCTAGGTAACACCCATTCGTCAGAAGTTATTAAACTTCATAAAGCTATATCTTAGCTTCTACTAAACAGTTTTTTTAGCAAAAACGATTGCCCCAAATGTGTGTGCTGGGTGTAGGGACACATATTAACAGTCCGGGGGGGTCATTTGGGTGGTTGGTTCCCTTTAATAATATACATGTCCACATAGAAATACTTGAATACTGGAAGCAGAGGCAAATAAAGATAATGCAAATGACTTACCTGTCCCCAGGTGGAGCTCATCAACTGAAAATTTCATTAAACAAATTGAGAAGCTTCAAAAACTGTAAGTTTTTATAATCAAACCGATTCCCAAACACGACTGAACAGATGACATTGGATACGGCCTGGACCAGAATATTGGTGGGGTTGATTGGTGATTCTGTAATAGTTAAAAAGTTGTATATTTAAAGCAAAATAGGGACATTGTGTAAAAGGCGGTAAATAACACTTAGTTCAAAGACTATAAAGAACCCCTGTGTCATGCCTTTCTCCTTGAGTCCTGTAAGGCATAACAAATCTTACCAGTTTTTCAGTATTCCATGCATTAAACATATATTGAAATCAATTAATGTAGTCTTATATCAGCTAGAGATGAGGGAAAAGATTCGAAGCACTGTGGTCCGGTGTCGACATCCATCCTCTGTGGCAGACAATACAGGGCAATGGGGCAATGTTTACTTCTGTGCCAGTAATCCTCTGTCCGGCATCTTGGATATCTCTGCTGCTTACTAGCACCCCATAACATTATCATGCTTAGTCTCTAGAACTAAAGTGATAGTGTTAAGGAATGCTAAATTCACACCAGTTAGGTAGTAGGAACAGTGGGCAACTTACCGTAACTGTCCCTCAAGCTTTGGGTCCCTAGACTAGTCCTTGTCTCCAGGATTACCACTGTAGGTGGGGATGCCTTGGTCTCGTATCTTGCTATGTTCCTGGATGCGGCTCACCAGAATGTCCCCACAAGGGAGTGAAGAATTAAGAGTGCAAGAAACCAAACAGGGAACACAGGCAAGGCAGCAGTTATAAAAAGGACTTCAATGACTTTTCTAGAGAGTAGCTTCGCTGCTGCAATAAGGTATGACACTTCTGCTACACAGCATACAAGGACGAAGCACCAATCTCTAAGGAAGGTGGACGGGACTGACTGGTACAGGTGAGCTTGAAATTTTCCTTTTTTGTGCATAAGGACGAAGTGTCGTATGATCCGTGCTGCTACAAAGGAAGACGAGGACAATGGACCGTCTGGTTGAAGTTAACTCTTTAATCCTACGCGTTTCGGAGCCCCTCCTGTCTACTTAATCAGGGAAATCTGACTTCTGCTACACAGGAACACATGTAACCACTGAGGGTAGAATCGTTATTCTATATCTGGCATGGAGTGAGACCAGGGCAGGTAGATATAACAGAAGAGAGAGACAATCACAAGCTGCAGCTGGAATGAAGGCTAAGAGAATACTCAGCTAGCAGGGAAGGTGTTCTGATCCCTTCAACATAGAGAAGAACGTACATTAGCAAAGCAACAGCTTGGTGAGCTGAACAGAAGGCCTGCAACCTATTAAACACTGAGATCTCCTGACCCCAGGTAAAGAGGTGATATCAGGATGTGGCACACTCATGACAACTAGTAATCACAAGGGCCTTGTAAGCAGTAGAGTCACCCAGGTTGCCAGACCTAGGATTTCCTGACCTGCCATATACAGCTGAACTGGACGGCAGACCAGTGTAGTTTTGAATCTTGATATTCATCTTTAAGGTCCACACTAACCCTTTCAGAAATTTCACTAAGGACTCAAATTTTACACAATAGAAATTCAGCATTATCAAAACTAAACGCACATCACAACCACTCAGTTGCCCCATATAACACTGAGAGCTCTCAATAATATTGACAAATCATCTTTTTGATTTTTTTCAAAGTTGGACATCTTACAACCTTTTGGAAATGTTTGAATGACCCATCTGTATCTCAGGGGGTAAGAGAACCTTTCAAGGTTCAGGTTTGGTTGCCGAATCAACCCGCGGATATTCAGGTTTGGTGGCGCTGTTCACGATCTGAACTTGATCACTGATTGGCTGTTCATCTCTCCGCACACATACAGCCAGCCATAACCAAAACATTTCTGTGGGCATGAGGGTGGGAAATTTTCTTTTCTTTTAGGGATAAAACACTACAGTATAAAACTCAGATTTTAATCCCAGAGCGAGCCAATCACACACACTGCAAGCACCTCGCACTGTATAGTGTACCGGAGCACCTCGCTGAACGTCCCTGCATTTTGGACATGCAAATCACCCTAACTCCAGCCAGAACAGGATCTCCTATGTCTACCAATGTGTGGATATCTTTAGAAGTCAAGACTTAGGAGCCTGTCCCTGAATATGTACTACAATTTTCATGGATAATATGAGTGAGAAAGAGGCAAAGCACATTAAGTGCCCTTTCGCGGATTTTAAAAGTGAATTATGGGGGTTTGATATATATTTAGCTAGCAGTACGTGTCAGAGGAAAAGTAAATTAATTTGGAGGCTATAAAATTAAGAAGTTAAAAGGACTCCATCACTCATTTTAGTCAGCCTAAACCATAGGCAGCATGAATCAAGTCCTGGCTGAGCCACTGGAGCCATGGATATTTTAGACTTTGAACCATAGATGATAGTAGGCTGGGGCCGCACCTAAACAACATTTCCTCATGCTACTCCAGATACTTGGCAGGTCATTACCTATGTACACAAGTGGCAAAGGCCTGTCAATCCCCTGAAGCAGAGTGTGAAGAGGCTCTTCAAACTATACCTTCTCTGACATGCTGGAGCATTTCAGAGAAAAACATACCTGGTTGTAATAGTGCAGCAAGCTCTTATTCACACCGCTTGTCTTTTGGGCAACATGAAGGTGCTGGAAAAGCTGGACTGTTTGTGCCGCCTGGTGTTGTAGACAGGATTCAGGAGTTTTAAATGAGTATACTGCACATCGTTTGGGTTTGGTTCCCTTGGATCAGGCAAAAGAGGGTGGTCAAGAATAAAAGTATTCGGTGAACTAGAGTATTAGAAGAGTGATGCTGAAAAGAATATAGAATTCCTCCTGTGAACCTTACTGCAATTATGGCGATGTTACCCACCTGTCTCAGCTGGGCCGCCTCTACATGCTTACCCTATGGCTGCCACCCTTTGTTGTGTTCCACGTTGGGTTGTTCAAGTTGCCCTGTATGTCTCATTGACATTATCTCCATAAGCCTTTGTTAAGGCATCATTGAGACAGGACGTTTTTCAGTTGATATGTGTTTGGACTCTGTCAATATCCATCCTCTTCTGTTGCTACTATCTCCTCACTGGAGCTTGAGAAAGAGCGTGTACATGCTCGAAACATGTTGCCATGAGCTTGGGTCATTTTTTAACCTTATTTAATAAAGTCTTTTTTTCATGGATAATCTTTAGAGCTGGACGAACTATTCTATTTAAAGCCTCCTCACACTTCTGTGACTCTGCAACTAGCACCTATGGCTGCACAAAACCAATTGGTTAACCCATCGTTTGCAGTGAGCACTATGGACTGACATTTTTAGCGACTAATCCCTAAACTGCATTTATCTTTGCAAATTTCGGAGATCTGTTCAAACACTCATACCTGCTAATGAAACCTCTGCTAGCCCTCTGTGAATTAACCCGATGTTTACTGTGCACATCAAAAACTGTTATTAGGAACTGTTGACAAGGTCTTACTGTTCCACGCGCTTTGCAGCCTGTTGTGCCAATACTCCGGCTCCATGTGTGATCTGACCTACGTCTTCATGGTGACCCACCTACCCAAGCGAGTGTAAACGGTGATTTTATTTGCATTGATTTATTATGTTTTCCTGATTGGATATTTAAATGTTCGGTAATGTTATTACAAAGTTGTTATAGGTTATTTAAAGTTCT
The DNA here is from genome assembly GCA_033576535.1 of Allobates femoralis. Lineage (NCBI taxonomy): Eukaryota > Metazoa > Chordata > Amphibia > Anura > Aromobatidae > Allobates > Allobates femoralis. Next base: position 163,957,933 of record JARQOC010000008.1, read on the forward strand.
GTTATAGGCCATAAAAGGCTGTTTTGGTCAACTGTTTTTCATAAAAGTGGTTTCTGGTGTGGCTATAGTTTCATGGGAGATGGATCCAAGGGGATAAATAAGGTATGCAATGAAGGGAATAAGGAGTATGTATGGAGTTTGGGTTAAAGAGAATAAAAAGAGATCACTTACATGCTGACGTTGAAAATCTCACCAATTGTGGACATAAACCTGTAAAGATGCTGTTCACTACTAGGAAAAGTTCTTCTCATTCCCCATGTTTGACCCCGTTAAAGTAAAGAAAGCTTATACTCACCTCCCTTGCTGGTGCCCTTCCAGCGGTGTCGGCACCTACTCTCCTGGGGCTCAAGTGAGGCTGTGGTATCATGCGAGTCCCATTCCAATCACCACCAGCATCACTCTCCCTGTCTTTCGATGATATGTAATCAACAGTAAGTGAGTGACCAACCGCAACTCTCTCACCTCCTCTTGATTATTTACACGTCCAAAGGTGAGGACAGTGAATCCAACAAGTATTGGGCGCGGGGCTCGCAACCTCCCATGATCCCCGGGATGAGTGAATGCCGACACCACAGTAAAGGCATCGGCAAAGGCGGTGAGTATAAGCTTCGTTACTTTATTAAGAGTAAAAAATGGAAAATGAAAAGGGCATATCCTAGTAGTCAACTGTCCCTTTACGTGTTAGTTTAAATGGGGCTCACAAAATTGAGGATGCCTTTGCTATCCTGTAAAGCTGACACACACACACAAATAAGAAAAATAAGCAAACTTTATGCCATCTGATTAGATTGTAACCTTTCCCCACACATAGCAGCATAGCATTCTTTTGAGGCTATTATACTTTTCCTATCTAACTATTGGACTTGTTTTTTTTTAATTCTCCTGGCATGAACTCGGCAGGGAGTGCTCATAGAGGAGGAATGTAAATAAGAGTGTTCTGTTCTCTCTTCTGTGTACAGAGCCTAAGCAACATTACAAAATATCCTAATGCCGTACAAAGCGCAAGAATACAAAATAGAAAATCCTGCACCCCAGATAATATCAAATGTACAGCCTGTCCCCCCATTGCCCCATCATAATGCTACACTTAGGTGTATGAAGATGGATATGTGGTGCACGTTTCTCCTTAAGGATGTCAATCACGTTATGATGGCAAAGTATAAAGTTTTCAACAGAGGTCCCCAACTCCAGTCCTCAATGCCCGCCAAAAGGTCATGTTATCAGGATTTGCTTAGCATTGCACAGCGGTTGGAATCATCACCAGTGCAGGTCATTATATTATCACCTGTGCAATAGTAAGGAAATACTGAAAACATGACCATTTGACGGGCATTGAGGACTGGAGTTGGGGACCTCTGGTTATGTGTTGATGTAAAGTGTATTATGTAACGCTTTTTAAAAAGTGCATATTGCACAAAACGGCAAGCCATAGTCCGGCACCCGTGCACCCCTCCCCACACCTATGTAACCCAGTTCAGAATAATAAAGCAAGCACAGTAGAACCGGTGAATGCAGTTTCATTTCTTCCAATTTTTTAATAATGTATTATGTAATGCGTTATTGAGAAGGTAATGTGCTATGAGAACTGTGATGTGAGTAGTGTAGTACAGTATTATGCTGACAATAGGATCATCAGAAATCTGGAGAAATCATTTACGCGCAGATAGAGTCTTATCTTTTATATATAAATCGTATTGTGAGTTGGAGGGACGACTCACCATACGCATATAACAGCTGCTGCGGATCCGCGTGGAAAGATGTCGGTGCAGGGTGTTGAATTGGGTATAAACCCGCGCTACTGTTTTACCAAGGAACAATATCATATCAGCCCATACAGATCATAGATGACATATTAATATAATAATATGATTTGTCCTGAGGAAGAAGCCCATGGTGGCTTCGAAAAGCGTTAACTTAATAAATCATCTATGACCTATATGGACTGGACTGACGGTAAGAAACTCAATATAACCATATTTGCAGATAATCAGTCTGTGCTGATCATAGAAAGGTTTCATCCTGGAGTCAACTGATTATCTGCAAATATTGTTTATTGAGTTTATTATTCACCAGAATACCAAACATTGTTGTCACTATTTGCTATTATTGGTAATATGATTAATAAAGATGTTGTTTTTATTTCATTTTTTTGCCTTATATCTGTTTTCATTGGTGATTATTAGAATGTTTAGATAGGGGTCAGCCTATGGCAGAAGCAGACCTAACATCTGACTAGTCTGCAGAGCTGCATGACGTGAGTGTCCCTAAAGAGAAGGAGATTGATACAGAGGATAGTGTGAACCGGAGTAAAGAGAAAACGAGAGTTGACCATGGTACAGAGAGATCTAGTGGATTTGGGTCAGCAGACTGATTGGAGTAACGAGAGGCTGAGTGAGATGAGTCCTTAGGTAGGACGCTCAGCAGCAAGGCCCTAAACAGTTTAGGTGAGTGCCCCAAGCAGAAGACTCTAAGCATCTGAAAGCTTGAAGCTAAAGTCCGGCCATACTGGCAAAACCTCTCCTTACAAGGAAAAAAGCACTCTAAAAGGCAGGAAGGGAATAATGGCTTTCTTGCATTGTACGGTGATGTTAAACTTTGTGGTAAAACAAACAAGACTTGTGAGGACCAAGTGAACTGTAAGGAGGAGAGAGAATGTTGGTGGAGATATTCTGTGCTAATGAAGCATTTGAGAAGATATGTGCCCACTATCTAATTTATACAGTTATGGCTCAATAAAACTACATTTATTAAGAGCTGGTGGACTCTCAAGATTTGTGTTTCTCAACTCCAGTCCTCATGAACCGCCAATAGATCATGTTTTCAGGATTTCCTTAGCATTGTACAGAGGTTTGAATTATCCCCTGTGCATGGGATTAAACTAACACCTATGCAATACTTAGAGAATCTCAAAAACAAGACTTTTTGGTGGGTCCTGAGGACACTAGTTGAGAAACACTGCCCTAGATGTACTGTATAACATTTGGTCCTGACCAACCGAGGTCAACAGCATCATGCGTCCTGCAAAGGCGTATCGCCTCAGTAGTAACAGCACAAACAAACAGCCAGGACCCTATCTTTCATGCAGTGTGCCAGGGTGCAGAAGACGCAGACCTCGCCCATGACTACTGCCCCATGCCGTGCTACGCTGGCGTCAGACACCTGGGCTTTATCTCTTGTGTCTGAGGAGACTTGGCTACGGTTTACCTTCTAAATCTCTTAACTGTGTTGAGTATTGACTTAAGGAGTACTGGGTTCAGTTTACAAAGATTAATGTTTCTGCATAGGGTGTTTGCAGGCATCGTGATAATGAAGATCTTATTTTTGATCAATTGCTTTCTTCAGATTTTCATTTGTAATACTGCAACCTTCTGGAACAAAACCAATTCTCCTGCATGTGAATTTGTCATTGGTTGTTTGCATCTTAGCTATTGGTTGCTCCTCTCTTTGTCTACATTTTTGCAGTGTACACTACCATTCAAAAGTTTGGGGTCACCAAGACAAATTTGTGTTTTCCATGAAAACTCATAATTTTATTTATCAAATGAGTTGCAAAATGAATAGAAAATATAGTCCAGACATTGACAAGGTTACGCTCCCTTTGCAGCACTTCCAGCATTGCAGACCTTTCTCATTCTGGCTGTTAATTTGCTGAGGTAACCTGTAGAAATTTCCCCCCATGCATCCTAAAGCCGCTAAAGTTGGATTGGCTTGATGGGCACTTTTTGTGTACCATACAGTCAAGCTGCTCCCTCAACAGCTCAATGGGGTTGAGATCTGGTTTGCACAGGACAGCCCTGGACCGGACCTGACCGCAGTGTGAAGGCACCCTAAGCCGTTTAAATGGATCCTTAGGGCTAGCTCGCGAGCCGCGGTCCCGACCTATCAGCGGCGGCAGCTGCGTGCGGCTGCACACCGGACCGGAGGGCAAATTAGCCCTCCAGTTCTGTGTGCTGATCCAGTCCGGGGCTGTCAGGTTCATCCCTGACAGCCCCCTACCGGACCTGACCGCAGTTTGAAGCCGCCCTTATACTGAGTTTAAACTGCAGCTGCCAAACGACTACCAATTGGCTACATGTAATCTGATTAGCAGTCATTAAAAGGCCAATTTACATAGTTCCATGTGCACAGAATGGTTAAGTGGGCCTAGAATATCATTGATCTCGACACCATGATGTGCTGTCAAGTATAATCATTTTAAGTCTGCTTTTGTCAGGTGTCTGCCAGGATGTTTAGACAATCAAATAATCAGGTAACAAGCATTCCTAGGATAATAGACCGGCTGATAATTATAATTGGTCCCAATTATTGGCCAATGCAAATGCACCCATGCTGTGACCTATGTTTAGGGACCCACAGGGGTAAGAGCACCCTATGGAGAACTCTGAGTGGATGACACCTGACCTGGATCACCTCAAACAAGGACGCACCCGGCCACGGAGCAAACAAGGATACACCCAGTCCGGGGCAACAAGTACGCACCGCGGAGCTGAACACTTGCCGATCAGTCTTGGTTGACATAAGTCAAATACATTTTATTGCAGAAGGTTTAAGCATTTTCTCCTTCCAGCATCTTCTTTATACATTTTCCATAATCCACAAGAAATACGCACAATTATACTTACCTTTGTGTGATTTAAGTTCCTCAATTAAAAACTGGGCCTCCTCCTGGATTCTCTCCTCAATGCTTCTCTTGCCCATGCCAAAATTTCTCAGGGTTATCAGGGTGAAGCGACGAAGCTGTTTCCAGCGTTCTCCATTACTTAAGATCATCCCTGGTTAAAGAAAAGAAAAATGTTATTCCTTATTGTTCGCTGAAAAAAACCCTCAAAATAAAACCTGATTAATAGTTTTTCCAGATCTTAGCGATACCTTATGGTCAAATTGGTCTGAGACAAAATGTTACAAAGAATTTGATAGGTCATAGGAATTGATTTGTAATTCTTTATCCACGATTGCTTAGAGGGGTTGTCTCAGGATAAAAAACACCTTACAGAAAGGGGCCACGGTATTCCCAGGTAGATGGTTTTGTTGGGGAATCTATGGAATATACAGTATAAAATATATAGACACTTCAGCCTGCCAGTGCCATTTTGGTTCCTTAAAGGAAGTCCCAAGTTGGATACTCTTTCTACGGCAGCAACATGCCTGAATTAGGCACCTGTACCGTGGTTTGTCTGGTACCATAAAAGTGTTGGCAACTACATATGCAATCTGCATGGGGTTACTTGACCCCAAAGCAATGTAATGCTAGGGTAGTGATGGAATGACTGGACTGCTGGGCAGCAAATGCAATACGCCAGACCACTTTGCAAAAGTCATCACACTACTGCGCACCGTATGGGCAGCGCACTGCCATAGACCTAATGTTAAAGGTTTCAGGAACCTGGACAGCGGCTGATACTATAAGTACATTACGTTGTACAAAGCCGACAATAGCCGGCTATAATGTAAAGGGCTTATTAACCCCACACATGCTGACAGAAGTGGACATCATGTCTCTATGGAGGGTGGGCACCCCCTAGAGACATGTAGGCCACAGCTACTATTCATATTTAATGTTTTAATACACATTTAACACTTTGCTCATCCCTGCGGCAGCAGGGATGAACAAAGTATACGGTAACCGGATTGCTCCAGATTACACATCCGGAGCAATCCGGTGACCGCATTGCGGTTGCCAGAACCGCTCCGGAAACTGCAGCCTGCATGATTTTTACCGCAGGCTGCAGATCCGGAGCCGGTAACTGGATTGCATGTAGTGCAATCTGGTTACCATAATGGGCTCCTATGGGGAGCGTTTCCTGATCTGGTTTTGAGCTTTTTGACAGCTCAAAACCAGATCAGGTTTACAAAATTTTACCGCATATGTGACCCTAGCCTTAATCAGAACCTGAAGTTAGAAGTTATTTTACTACTGTGACCGCCCTCAAGACATCTCTATGTTCTGTGCTTTGCCCTCGTGGTTCAGCTTTGTTAGTTGATTAGAGTTTCCATGTGAAAAGTTGGAAAAAGATAAAGTAAGAAAACTTCACCATGAGCCTGGAAGAACATGTCCACCATCGGCAGCTGTCCCCTGTTGCTGAACTCATCTCCCTGGTCAATGAGGGCATCTTTAACCATTTTATAGCCAGCGAGGATGACTACTGGTCGTGAGCCAAAGTAGAGCGTATATACTGATCCGTACTTCTCCCTGATCTGCAATTAGGTAGAAAACAGATTATTTTTCTCACATGAGCAATAATACATTTTGAATTGTGATAGTAATGACAAATATATTTATAATTATCAATTCTGTTTAGGTTCCAATCACATTTTTAGTTATTCGCAGAACTCGTCAATTTGAAAACTTGTAATTTATTTCATTTGAAAGGCCTAAAATAGCTGCTGCCATTTAAACACATTGTGAACAGACTGCATAAGCACACATGATCTCGGGCATTGTCAGCAGGCTTTTTCCCATAAGGCTTTGCAGGTATCACATGTTATAGCGCAGCCATTCAGAAGTGACTATCATAGCCTGCATAAAAGCAGAAGCAGGGAATGCAGCAGACATTTTATGGCGAATCTGGATAGTGAGAAGACTTCACAGCTCAGTCAGGGAGATAGCGAGAGAAAACCATATCATACAGGAGAAATCGTTCATTTAGTGTGTACATTTTATGTCATTGACTGAGAATTAAAAATATTTACTCAACTATAAATATCAGGCAATGACTGGAACATGGGATCCAACATGGTAAACCCAAGACAGATTAATGAATGAAGTGTTACTCGCCTACTTGCCAATAGAACATTATTTAACGGGAACTTGTCATGTCCCCAATGCACCCAGTAGTGTTTGTATGTGTATTGCTACATTCCCTGCCTAACCAGCTCTGTATAATCTTAGTCACTTAAACCAATGTTTAAAAAAGTATTTGTAATCTCTGTCATTCTTATGCTAATAAAGCCCTTTGAATAGTCGATGGGGGTGTTACTATCCCCAGACTAGTGGGCCCTGTCTTATCCTGCTCCTGTTGGCATGATAACATGATTTGCAATAGCCGATGCCATCGCCAGCTCCCGTCAAAAATCTCACGCATGCATGTAGAGCTATTGTTGTAATTGTTGTAATGCAATTGTGCCTCTGAAGCCGGGTGTACAATTCCAGGCTTCAGAGCGGCACACTGCGCATTACCAAAAGTACAGAAGATGGATGTTCTTCGGCTCCTTTGTCTTCTGCACTTCCAGGCAAGCACAATCCACCTCTGAATTTTGGAAGCGTACCCCTGCCTTCAGATGTACAATGAACATTTGCAGAGAGATGGTGATACTGCCATCTATTGAAAGTCATGTTATCACACCCACAAGGGCATCACACCATGCCAAGATGGCCGACTAGTCAACTACACAAATGCCTAATTAGTATAAGAAAAAAACTTATAAATACTTTTTAAACAAGGATTTAAGTGTCTAACATTGTACAGGGCTGGTAAGGTGATGTACAAAAGCTACTTATGTAGGACATGGGGACATGACAGGTTCCCTTTAAAGGGAACCTGTCAGCTTGATTTAGCCCCCTATCCTGTCACTAATTGTCCCTGCACCTTGCTAGCTTATCCCTTACCATCCTTCTCTGATCTAAATCTGCACTATAAAGCTTCTGAAAAATGATATAATAACTTACATATTCCTATGATAATGAGGGCTCCAGACTACAGTGTAGACTGAGCTGGGCGGTCTCTGGGTCTCCATTCTTCCCCCTTGCAGGCTCTTATCACGCCTCGCTGGGCATCATTATTCCTTCTCTTCTCACCCCCAATTTTAAAATTCCCACTGCCTCCTCATACAATGACGCGGAGTCGGATGTCATTTCTGGTCCGGTGCATAGTGGGGGCCTATCAGGTTGTAGGGTGTGCATATTGAAGCCGTGCCGTACACCACAATGCACCGGACCAGAAATGACATCTGGCTCTGCGTCATTCTATGAGGAGGAGGTGGCAATTTTAAAGTAAGGGACGAGAAGAGAAGGAATCATGATACCCAGCGGGGCGTGATAAGAGCCTGCGAGGGAGTAATAGTAGAATGAAGATCTGGAGACCGCCCATCCGAGTTTATGCCATAGATTGCATCCCTCATTATCACAGGAATATGTAAGTTAATAAATCATTTTTCTAAAGCATATATGCTCTCCGGTCCTGATTTCTGCTGGAATCGGCAGTTCGCAGCTGCTGAAATTTCAAAATCGCAGATAGCGAGGAACTGGCCGCGGTTCTGAAATCTCAGCAGGGAGCTCTCCACGATACTGAAGTTCAAGTCAGCCGGCGCTGATCTTCGTCACCCGGTGTCTGGCAAATGGTCTAACTTTTTGTCGGACCTGGCACGATCCGGTGTCCTCAGACTCCCATGTTAGGGGGCACCGGATCCAGGAGGATCTGACTTTTTCAGATTTTTACCCTCGACACAAAAATGCTGCAAGCTGCGATTTTGTGTCCAGAGAAAAAAAACTAAATCTGCAGGATTCATCCAGACAGATGGAAACCGGATGGCAAAACACTGTCATCTGGTCCCATAGGAATACTATGGGCCAAAATCGGATCTGGGGCTGCCTGGTTCACATCGGACAGCCCCGGATCCACAAAACCGTGGTGTGAAGCTGGCCTAAGACCCCTGCCCCTGGTCTTATGCTCACCTTCCCGCCTCTTTACCTCTTACTGACACTGCTCCGGTCCTGCAACGTCATCATTTGCTTTTAACTTCTGACTGGCTGGAAGTCAGAAGTTACATCACAAGCTCCCAATGCAAGTCTACGAGAGCAAGAATTAGGCTCTTATAGACTTGTGTTGAGTTGTGACCTCCAGAGTGCATCATGAAACACTGGTGCTGTCATCAAGTCATTTTTCACCGCTAACTAGAGCGGAGCTGGGAAAGGATGAAGGCAGCTGGATTTAAGTATAAGACAGGGGACATCACTAGTTACAATATATACAATGATTTCATGTTGACCATTCCAAAAATATTTTGTAGTAATAGCACAGTATAATTGTCTTTACTGAGAAGGAAAATATTCTATTATAATCTATGATTTGACAATATGTTCCATTACTCGTTATATACCAGCTCTATAAAACCATGTCTTGCTAACTGCAGGTAAAGAATCCGGTTAGTCCTCCAAATAGCCTTGGTATGTGCTAAAAGAAATTATTTTTCTAGATAAAATGTATTCTTGGACACCAGAGGTCTTGATGTGTTTGTGATTTTGATGGAACTAGGCCCAAGAAAACTCATGATTGTTTATGCGTTGTTTAAATATTTCTGGCATGCTAGATTAGTTGGATTCAACCACGAGAAGGAAACCAATGTTGACATTCCAGAATTTTCAGCTAACTATTGCATATTTTGGGGTAAGTCCATTTTTTTCTCACTATACTTTTGAGTCTCCCTATTTATTTTTTTTTTTTTTAGGCTTATATAGCAAAAATAATTACATAGAGCTTTATAGACATGCAAATCGGATATATCCCACTTCTTATATTTTAGAGATTCCAGTCCAATTTGGCAATATATAGTCCACAAAAAGTAAAAAATCTGGTTCCCCTATTAAACGGACTCTGTCAGGTCATTTTTCAGTATGATACTAATATTACCCTTGAAAGGGCAGACCTTATAAAAACATGTAAAATTATTATTGTACCATTTGTAGTTTCCTTGTTATAAGCATTTTCAGACCCTGCAGGGATCTGGTGCATTACTCCTCTCCATTATATTCACAGCAGAATAGTCCGGCTTCTGTTTAAATGTTAATTAAATATCTGCACCTATCCAAGCTGGTGTTCTGTCCCTCCCCTTGATGCTCTGTGCTGGGAGGGGGGAGGTGTTTTGTGCTGCAGCCTGTGCTGTCTGTAAGATTTCCATATATATGAACGTTGATTTTCCTGCATACATGTAAGGCTGCTTTCACATCAGCGTTTTTCGCTGATCGCGGCAGTTGCGGTGAAAAAAACGTAACTACCGCGATTACAGCATAACGGCTGCACTTGCGGATCACTTGCGGCAAGCCCCATACAATGTCTATGGGGCTTGCGGCAGGTGCTGCAAGTGCGATTTCGGCACTTGCGGCAGGTGCGGCAGCGAAAAAAAACTGCGGCATACCGCGTTTTTTTTCGTTGCCGCAACCTGCCGCACACTTACCGCAAGCCCCATAGACAATGTATGGGGCTTGCCGCAAGTGAACCGCAAGTGCAGCCGTTATGCGGTAATCGCGCAGTTGCGTTTTTTTCACCACAACTGCCTCGATCAGCGAAAACTGCTGATGTGAAAGGGGCCTTAGGGTGCCGTCACACGCTACAATTTTATGAACGATATTGTTAGCGATCACATGCACGCGCGATCGCTAACAATATCGTTCAGATCGCTGGTGAGCTGTCACACAGACAGACTCACCAGCGATCAATTGACCAGAAACATTGTGGAAGCGATTTAAATATCGTTTCCACGATGTCTTGACGACTCATAAGCCAGCTCCCAGCGCCTCTCACAAGCGCTGGGAGCTGGTATCCAAGGTAAGCTGCGGGTATCTAACATCCAAACAAGTTCAAGCTGCCCTGCAGTCCGAGGGTACAACAGTGTGAACCTGTACTATCCGTCGGTGTCTGAATGAAAAGGGACTGTATGGTAGGAGACCCAGGAAGACCCCACTTCTTACCCCGAGACATAAAAAAGCCAGGCTGGAGTTTGCCAAAACTTACCTGAGAAAGCCTAAGACGTTTTGGAAGAATGTTCTCTGGTCAGATGAGACAAAAGTAGAGATTTATGGGCAAAGGCATCAACATAGAGTTTACAGGAGATAAAAAGAGGCATTCAAAGAAAAGAACACGGTCCCTACAGTCAATCATGGCGGAGGTTCCCTGATGTTTTGGGGTTGCTTTGCTGCCTCTGGCACTGGACTGCTTGACCGTGTGCATGGCATTATGAAGTCTGAAGACTACCAACACATTTTGCAGCATAACGTAGGGCCCAATGTGAGAAAGCTGGGTCTCCCTCAGAGGTCATGGGTCTTCCAGCAGGACAATGACCCAAAACACACTTCAAAAAGCACTAGAAAATGGTTTGAGAGAAAGCACTGGAGACTTCTAAGGTGGCCAGCAATGAGTCCAGACCTGAATCCCATAGAACACCTGTGGAGAGATCTAAAAATGGCAGTTTGGAGAAGGCAGCCTTCAAATATCAGGGACCTGGAGCAGTTTGCCAAAGAAGAATGGTCTAAAATTCCAGCAGAGCATTGTAAGAAACTCATTGATGGTTACCGGAAGCTGTTGATCGCAGTTATTTTGGCTAAATGTTGTGCAACCAAGTATTAGGCTGAGGGTGCCAATACTTTTGTCTGGCCCATTTTTGGAGTTTTGTGTGAAATGATCAATGTTTTGCTTTTTGCTTCATTCTCTTTTGTGTTTTTTCATTGAAGACAAATTAAATGAAGATAATAATACCAAAGAATTTGTGATTGCAAAGAAGTAGGAGACCCAGGAAGACCCCACTTCATACCCCGAGACATAAAAAAGCCAGGCTGGAGTTTCCCAAATGCAATCATTTTCAGGAAGAAACTGAGTATTATCTGACAGAATTGCAGGGGTGTCAATCCTTTGGGCCACAACTGTATATTTGGATAAAACCTTTGGAATATTTTAAATAGGGAACCAGATTTTGTCTTTTTATGGAGTTTACAGCCATCATGGTCCAAATAGGGGTTCACATTCTAAATCCCCTATCAGTATGTCTTTGGAGTGTGGGAGGAAACTGGAGAACACGGAGGAAACCCAGCAAACACGAGGAGAACGTACAAACTTGTACATGTTGTCCTTGGTGGGTTATGAACCCAGGACTCCAGCGCTCAAAGACTACAGTGCCACTGAGGCACCGTCTTGCCCATGTTTCTTTTATATCTTATCTTTCTTTATCCTTTTTGTTCTGTAACATTTATTAATTTCCTTTTTATTTAAATCTCTTGTGAAGACAGTATCACAGATTTCCATATCAGAAGACCAGATCCTATACCGGATCATGATTGGGCACTGTATAATACTCACTATCCTTGTGGTGGTCCTTCTCACAAATTGATAACTTGCTGTCAGGCTTACCAACCAATTACAGTGAAGGAAGACTTTATGATCACCATATCTTCAGGGATCCAATCTAACTTTTTCCAAAGCCATTTAGAGAAGAGCAATAAAAAAAATAATTGGATTGCCAGATTGCACTTTGGTTTGTTGCATGGTACTGTCAAAATGTAGGATGATGAAGTCCCTCCTCCAAGGAATTCCCTACATCTGATCATGAGCACCTTCACACACATACTTTTGGTCTTGACTTTGCAAGTGAAAATGAAGTAAACTATCAGCTCATCATACATCTGTCACCAAGTGGGGTCCATTGTGACACACAAAAAACTCCAGAGAGGCACTTATAGGATAGATGCAAGGTAAGAAGGTAAGAAGATAATTAAATCCAGCACTAGATCGATAATTAAAAAATAGGTTATTATTGTCACGTATAGACTGCTCCGCAGTCCATGTGAATTGCTCTGCTGCAGTTTAAAGCTGAGTTAATTTCTTTGGGTTCTTCAGGGTTAATGCAGGAGCTGCTGTTGCTACCTGTGTAGAGTGTGGCTCTGCAGGTGGAGGTGTGGGTTTGTCGGGCGAGCCTGGCCTTTAAGTGGCCTTCTCTTCCTCCAGCTGACTGTAACCACCCGGAGGTCTGCTGCAGCGTTCCAGCGACCTCCTCTTCCTGCACCCTCAGCAGCCAGAGAAGAACTCCCCGCCTGGCACCCACGTTCCAGCGCCCTCTGCTGGAATAGCGTCACTCAGCTCCTCACTTCCGAGGCTACTGCTTGAGCACATGAAACAACATCTCCAAACCTGTTTCTGCTGGAGAGACTGCAGAGAGCATGCTCCTCCCCTCAGCCAATCGCCTAGCCTCTGTGTTCTGCCAATCAGGACCGCCCTGCTGATATATAAGCTTCCTGTTTCCTGTCAGTCTTTGCCAGGGCAACTTCTACCTATTGAAGTGGCTAATCCTGGTCTGGTCAGGTTGTTCCTTGTTTTGCTGATTATCTGATTTCTGTGTGTTTCTTCCTGCAGATCTCCGCCTTGCCGGCTCCTTACTGACTCCCGTGTTCTGGGTCTTCCTCCTGGATCCCTTCCAAGCTGAATTGCTGATTCAGGTCCTGCTCCGGCTACTCTGTGTTTCCGGTTCTCCGTGTTCTATCTTATACACGGTTGCTGTATTGTTTCCACGTCGCCTTGGGTCGGTTTAACACACGTGTCCGCTTCATTGGCCCCTTCGAGGCTGGTCCCGGCGGTATCCCTGTATAGGGGTCAAGCGCTCCGGGGTCTCCCTCGCTGGTGGTCCGGTGCTGTGGCCGTGTGGCCCTCCCCTGGGGCGTGGGTTCTGTTCTGTTCTGCTCTGTTCAATAAACCCGTTAAACTCTACTGTACTGGTCCGCCTCTCTGTCAACCAGGTATCAGCATCCGCTTTACGCGGTCCAGTGGGTCCACGTGTGGGGTCCGTCAGTAGGACGTGACACTGACGTTACTGATAGAGTTTCTCTGCCTTTTACCATGTGAGCTGAAAATGTCTTTGCACTTGTTGAAGCTTCTTTGTATTTTTCCTTGGAAGTTGCTGTATATCCCTGTCTGTGGTGGGAGGTGAGAGGGAGTAGTGCAGGGCTGGTTGAGGAGTAAAAGGCAAGTGTGGTTGCCCAGACCTCCTTGCCATCTGAGGTAACTCTGAGTGCAGGGCTAACCATGGACCCCTGTTCAGGGCCGCAGAGGGGGGACCGGAGCCTGGATAGTGGAGTGACAGAGAGACTCAGCTACAAAAATGGGGGTTGTGGCGACTTCAAGTGCAACAACCCAAATTCACACTTATTCGCTGGAAAGGTGGCCGCAGATGGTCGAGGAGGCTAGAAAGAAGTCGCCCATCAGGACCCGTGGCTGCTGGATCGGGACACTGAGCTTGAGGCTCAGGGCAGGAGGGTGCGAGCCAGCATAGAGAGATGACCTGGGAAGGAACACCAGGAGGGGGGCCCAGTAAACTGTTCCCCAAACTATCTGAGAGTTGGCTGCAGCCCTGATCCGGAGAACACAGCACCCTGTAGATTGCTGGAAACACTGGATACTTGTTGAAACATTGAGTAAAAACTTGAAGACTGCACCTAGCTGTGTCCTCAAAGTTATTTACTGCCTCGCCGCCCTAACTAAGATTTTATAACTGCCCTGGGGTCCTCTGCTCTACCCATGGAGAGCCACACCATCTCTGCTGTAAAACCAACAGGATCTGCATCGCATATAACCTTATCCCCCGTTTATTGACACCGCCAGGGTCATGAAACCTTCCTCGAGAACTGCCCGATCCAGTTCCGAGTACACCACGCTCCTGGGTGGGCGTGTCAAATACCTAACTAGCAGCCAAGCAAGAGAAAACAGCAAAGATAAGTGAACCATAAGCATTTGGACAGGAACCAATTCAGCATGGAAGAAAACTGACCATGCAGAGGCCAACCATGACATTTATAGGTTTCTTCATTTTAACATAGTATATAAAGTACTTTTAATTGAATTTCCTAATATTAATGCCCACAGATACTATATGGTGTCAACAGGGAGGTTATAACATTAGTTGAACTTCATACTTGGTTTATAAGCATATCACTGGCAGTCAACATGAGAATAAAAGTCATATTTGTACAAGGTTTACATATCTAGATCAAGGTCATGGTGCACCGCTGCAGGCCAAATCATGCTTTCTACAAAACAGATATTCAAGCATTAACTAAAAGTGAATTACAGACCTGGGTTAAGGATTTTACCAACTCTCCATGTTTTATATGTAGGATGCTTCCGATAATCGGGAGTGGTGTCGGTCCAGGTGGTAAATTCCGCTGCCGATACATTTTGTCCCACGTTGAGTAGATAAACTTACAGGATAGAAGCAGGGCCAGGATCAGGGTTGCGAACACTGTGATGTCCATGTTCCAGGTTGGCGGCACTAACAACAGTATGATGAGCAATGTCTCTAGCGTATATATATCAGAGGTTTCTGGACTTGTGCCACTTGCTGATTGTACTGTATCATAGTTCAGTTTGCAGCTTTCGTGAAGACTTGCCAACAACATTCTTAAAGTTCATGGAACAGTCGATGACTCTTCATAGGACAAATATTCGAGATCACTTGAGAATTTAACTATTGTATCAATATGTTTTGGTTTCTTTGCATAAAAGATTTAGGTAACACACAGACTATTTGGTAATGGATAAAATGTCTACATTTGGGTGGGTCTATGTACACAGTCTTAAAGGGCCAGTATAGGATTGAAAAGTCCCTTGATCATTGAGGTGCAGAATTATTTACACAAGGAAGCACTAGTGTTATAATCAGTAAATGTAGTTTGCTTGATTAATGGCTATATGAAAATAAAAAATAATAATAACTGTCATGAAACACAAATGTGCCGAGTGAATTTGACACTTTTCATCCCGCACGCTCGACCTTGGTCCTTGTTCAGGTCCTCTTGACTGTCTCGGGATTGAACTGCACCCAAGAGTGAGGAGAGTGATTATATGTTCTGCTCTGGTTGTGAAATTAATATAGTGGATGTGAATATATTTAGGGGATCAGCCCAAGAACCTCTTCACAACTTGCCGAAACTACCCAAAATACCTCATATGTTGTCCAAAACATAATTCTGACTGCCCCACACTTGAGATTGAACCTAGGGCGGGAAGGCCAGGACCTTTTGTGATGGTGCTTACGTGCCTTTTAATAGCCCCCACCGCTTTTCTAATCCTCCATAGTCCTAACCAAATTTGCACACCCCTTTACACTTACCTGGCAGGTTTTGAGGCTCTCCAGGGTGGGTTCTTGTGAGTTGGCATTAGGGGAAAGGTTTTTCCAGCAACAGAAGTGCCTCAGAGCCTGTGGTTGTGGCTGGTAACAATGCTAGATAGTTTATTAATTAGGGATGGGCGAGTCTACTCGCTAGGACTCGTTACTCTGCGAGTAGTAAGGGACTCGCAGGACTTGGTACTCTGCGAGTTTCC
Organism: Allobates femoralis; assembly: GCA_033576535.1. Classification (NCBI taxonomy): domain Eukaryota; kingdom Metazoa; phylum Chordata; class Amphibia; order Anura; family Aromobatidae; genus Allobates; species Allobates femoralis. Next base: position 163,974,009 of record JARQOC010000008.1, read on the forward strand.
CAGCGATTACTTGCACAGTAACGAGTCCAATGCAAATCAATGGCAATCCTAGTTTTGTCAGAGACTCTGACAAAACTAGGATTGCCATTGACTTGCATTGGACTCGTTACTGTGCAAGTAATCGCAGGGAAACTCGCACAGTAACGAGTCCAGCTGTCTGCTCTGTGCCGAGCTCAGGTCCCGCGGGCTGCCGCAGCTCCAGGGTCCTAGAGCCCGCCTGCTCTCCCTGTGTACAGACATGAATGATGTAGCAGAGCTGAGATTGTTCTCAGTCTGCTCACTCCCTGTGCATAGACATCTATATCTATGCACAGGGATGTAGTAGAGAGGACATCGCGCTTTGGACTACGTCGGACGGAAGAGGATTTTTTTAATTAAAGATGGAGTCCCTAATGGCTTTTTTTTTTATTTCTAATAAAAATTTTTCTCTGTGTTGTGTTTTTTTAAAACAATTTAATAGAAATTCATGGCGGTCATGTCTAATATTGGCGTGACCGCCATAAATTTTGGGCTTAGGGCCAGCTGATAATACAAAGCTGGCCCTAACCTCTTTATTACCCAGTGAGCCACCGCCACCAGGGCCACTGGAAGAGCAGGGTTCAGCGCCAGAGGATGGCGCTTCAATGAACGCTCCATCTTCTGGGGCGGCTGCGGGCTGCAATTTGCAGCGGGGGTGCCCAGAAAGCTTGGGCCTCCCTGCGCTGCGGATTTCAGCCCCAGCTGCTTAGCTGTACATGGCTAGACATAGAAATTGCGCAGAGCCCCACGCATTTTTTTTTAATTATTTCATGAAATTCCCCTATATTCTTGCGTCCGGCCAGGTACAAATAGGCACCTGGGGGTTGGGGGCACTGCTTCAGCAGTGCTGACAGCACAGCGCCACTACTCATTCATAAACTGTTGGCTTTAACTCCCTGCTTACCGGTCACTGCAGCGCCGGTAAGCAGAGAGTTAACTGTGCTGTGACAGCGGCTGCAGTATGAGCGGCACATATACCAGCCGCTGTCACAGCACAGTTAACTCTCTGCTTACCGGCGCTGCAGTGATCGGTAAGCAGGGAGTTAAAGCCAACAGTTTATGAATGAGTAGTGGCGCTGTGCTGTCGGCACTGCTGAAGCGTTGCTATAGTAACCGATAGTTTAGTTACTATAGCAACGGGGCCGGCGGTGACGTCACCGCTTAATTCTCACAGCCTCACTGACTCATCACACAGCAGGGGAGCGCATTTCCGCCCCCTACTGTGTGATGTGTGATGTAGCAGAGCTGAATGAGTTCAACAAGAAGAAGGAAGACAGAAGACAGAAGAGAGAAGAAAGAAGAGAGAAGACCTGGGTCTTTGGAGGGATATGTGGTGGTAATAAAGTTGGAGTCCCTAATGGTGTCTGTGTCTTTATTTTTATTAAATAATTTTTCTCTGTGTGGTGTTTTTTTTAACCCTTTATTGGAGATTCTTAGTGGCCGGGTCAAACCAGGCCTGACATTAAGAATCTCGGGCTTAATACCAGCTTGTATAACAAAGCTGGTATTAACCCCTTTATTACCCAGCGTGCCACCGCCACCAGGGCCGCTGGAAGAGCCCGGTAAGGCGCCTGTAAATGGCGCTTATTATTAATGCGCCATTTTCAGGAGCGGCTGCAGGCTGCTATTCTTTAGTGTGGGGGGGCCCTATAACAATGGGCCTTCACCCCGCTGAGAATACCAGCCTCAGCTGCTTAGTTTTACCTTGGCTGGCATGGAAAATAGGGCAGAGCCCACGCATTTTTTTCGGCCAGCCAAGGGGAAATTAAGCAGCTGAGGGTGGCAGCTCACAGCTGTCTGCTTTCATCGGGCTAGACTTAAAAATGCTGCGAAGCCTCACGCGTTTTTTTTAAAAATAATTATTTATTTTACACCCTACAACGCCAGGTTGGTTGCCATACACTAATGTGTATGGCAACCAAGCAGAATCACTGTCCAGACTGAGAAAATCCAGTCTGATTACAACAGCCAATCACAGAGGCTCCCACAGAGTGTGAGCTCCTGTGATTGGCTGTTAGTTTGACAGTGCAGTGAATATGTAATGAGCTTAATAGGCGGCCCCGGAAGTAACAGCGGGAGCCTGGCTCCAGCCACTACACCACACCTCTTTGGCTCCACATTGTAAGATTTTTAATTCAATTATCTCGGGGTACAGGCAGGCTCAAGGGATGGGGGACCCCTTGCCTGAATGCAGCAGACATGCATTCAGTGCTGCAATTAGATCAGCATGTATGGGGGGTGTCAGGTCCTCTTTAAAGATACTGTAAATCTTGAGTTGACACATTGCCTTAAAAAAGTGAAGTTCTTTCAGTTGAGAAGAAGTTGTCAAAGATATGTTATTTCTCTATATAATGTTGAGCATTGATCACTAGAGTTGTAGACTGTGTGTATGTAGTGAAGACTGTGTGTACATAGTGTAGACTGTATATATAGCATAGACTGTGTGTATTCCATAGACTGTGTATATAGTCTAAATTTTGTATGTATAGCATAGACTGTATGTATATTGCATACCTGGGTATATAGGATAGATTGTGTGTATGAGGCGGTCGACAGGATAGTGGGTACTCGGATCCTGGGATAGGACAGCTGCTTCGACGGGGAATCGTGGCTGGTCGGTTCCTGGTTCCGTGCCCTGGACCCTCAGTGGCGGGGATTGGGGGGAATGGTGAGGAGGATGGGGGTAGTAGTGTCGTGACACCACCTGTGGTTCCTAGTAATGATGAATACCAGCGCTGCAGCCGGCCGCTGAGGTGATGGTGATGCAGCTCAGTGTAGTACAGCTCCCCACAGGTGGAGCTTTACCTCACGGCAGCGAGGATGGATGAGGGGAGTTGTAGTAGCGGCTTGCCGGGGACGCTGTGGGCAGCGGTGGGGAAGCTGACTCACACACACAATAGTCTTTGTTTCAGAAGCTTTTTACTGTTGTCCGGTAACAGGTACAGTCCAAGAGGTTAATCAGGTTCTCGGTGCAATTTGGGATTTTCACCTTGAGAGCTGTGAGGCCTCCTCTGCTACTGTGTACAATGGTTTGGGGTAAGTCCTGCCTATAGCTGAACTCGCCGCTTTCCTCCCTCTCAGGGCTTTACTCTTTAACCGACAATGAGGGCCTTCTGTGGGGTCCCTACACTCCTCTTGGGCCACTGGTCCTGTGCTTGGTCAGGTTTGAGTGTCTCTATTGAGTTTGTACCTCAGGGGAATAGATCCTACTGGTTCCTCCGGGCTTTTCCTGCTTCAGTGTTTCTCCTGCAGGGTAGGACTCCGGTGTTCGGGTGAGCTAAAGGGATCCTATATATGGTCCCTTGTCCTTTTTCCTTACTCCTCCACTGGCCTCCGTCCCTCTCTCTGGGGTGCTCCACAGCGGGTCAGTCTCCCTTGGTTCTGGGCCTTGCTTTGCCCAGCAACCGGGTCTGTCCAGCACCTTCTCTAGGCTGCTTCACTGGACTTAACTGCTCTCTTCACTGCTTAGAGCAGACTAACTGACTAACTGACTCCTCCCCTCAGGTCTGGATCTTTTATAGAGGATCTGGCTTAAGGCAGCCAGTAGAGCTCCCCCTCCAGGTCTGAGGTGGTAGATGTTGTGTGTGACTCACCGTGGCCGGGACTCCGGTTTAGACAGGCGATGCTTCCTTCCTCCTTGTCACGGGTGGACCGCGCCTGCCGGTAGTGGGGCCCGGTGTAGTGCAGATCAAAAGGGTTGAAGACGTCTTGTAGGAACAGATTAAAGGGGTTTTAATTTATTCGTGACGCCACCTATGAGTAGATTCGGTAAGGACTACCGACGCTGCGGAACCTCCGGGGGATGGACAGCAGCAAGATGTTACGCTCCCCACAGGTTGAGCGGTGATCCCCGGAGGCTGGAGCTGCTTAAGATGTTGTGCGGCAGCTGCGGTTACCTTGTAGTGCGGACGGACAGTTCATAAGGAAGCACGGACACAGAAAGTCTCTGCAACGGGTCTTTACTGTAACCAGCAGGCAATACATGGCATACAGTGGTTGGGTAGTAGACCGGGTGGACTCAGCAGTGATGGTGTCCCTTAGAAATCCGCAGTGTTCCTCCATTCTAACTAATTGGTTTCCAGTGTCGCCCAGGAATACCAGATCGGGTACGGGGAGGCTGCTTCAATGCCCTATCCATGATGTACGTTCTGGATGTTTTGGGGAGCCTTGGATCCCTCAGTGGGTACACCGCTGGTTAGACGACTGGAAGTTGGCTGGTGGTGGGGTGCTCCTGTGAAGCTGCTCTTCCACTCTTCTGGTTCGCGTAGCAGAGATGAACTGCTGCCAGCTTCGGTACCAGTGAACCGGCTGTGAGTTGTGGGCACGGGAGTCTTTTGGGAACCCGTGTGAATAATGCCCAATCCCGGTAGTTAAGGCCTCAGGTGCTGACACCCGACCGGTGACGGCCCGGGGGCTGCATGGGGTGTGGAGCCCCCGCTCCTCTCCAAGTTCTAGTTCTAGACCCTTTCTCTGTCAGTTCTAGACTGATCTGTGTGTTCTACTACACTTCCCTAACACTCCACCCACCAGGACCTAGGATTGGCCCTCTGTTCTAGGTGATGCATGCAGGGTTGGATTTCTAAATTAACCAGGTCACTGCTGTGTCAGAGAATATTGCGGCTGCATTTATGGCTGCAATACCCTCTTGTGACGCACTCGTTGCAGGGCGCCACATGTGCTGTGGGTACCAAAATGTAAATCCCTCTTTGCACCAGATGGGTCCTGTGGCAATCCCCAGCAGGGGTGCCACATGTATATACTGTATACTGTGTGTATGTAGTAAAGACTGTGTGCATATAGCATAGACTATGTGTATATAGTGTAGACTGTGTGTATATTCCATAGACTGTATATAGTGTACACTTTGTGTGTATAGCATAGACTGTGTGTAAATTGCATAAACTGTGTGTATATAGCATATACTGCGTGTATGTAATGTGTGTATGTAGTGTAGACTATGTGTATGTAGTGAAAACTGTGTATATATAGTCTAGCCTGTGTGTATTGCATAGACTATGTATATAGTGTTGACTGTGTGTATATTACATAGACTGTGTATATAGTCTACACTTTGTGTGTATAGCATACAGTATACTGTTTGTACGTAGTGTAGACTGTGTGTATATAGTGTACAATGTGTGTATACAATATATAGACTATGTGTGTATATAGTGTAAACAGTGTGTATATAGCATACACTATGTATATATAGCATATACTGTGTATATGTAGTGTTGACTGTGTGTATGTAGTGTAGTCTGTGTATATAGTGTAGACTGTGTTTAGACTGAGTGTATCAGTACAAATGTCAGCTCAGGGCACAAACAATAAGTCGTCACACCGCTCTATATAATACTATACACCGACAAATGAGAACATGATGGGTCTCCGAACATACCAACACAAGGAGATTTTTTTTTAATTTACAATTTTTTTTCACAATATAAATAAGAAACCTATGAATGTTTGCTCTGTGTAATATTAGTGACCTGGAGGATCAGACCGTCAGGTCGGTTTACAGCATAATGAACATGGTGAATAAAAACACAAAAACACTAGGGCTAAACTCTATCTAGAATTATCTGTGGCCAGAAAAAGGAGGCGCAGGCATTGTGTCAGTCATCCATGGTGAATATTTCATGTTATATTGTGACGTACATAGATGCAGCTATACAGTATATGCAGCTTATACATAGCACCAAAACTAAGTAATGAAAAAAAAATAATAATACTAATAAGAATCATAAGGTTGAAAGGGAAAACAGAACAAAAATGCATAACCAAGTAGCATCCATTTGAAACTCTTAAAGAGAACCAACCAGCAGGATTTGGGGCTATAAAGTGAACTTACAGGCACTGGGATGCTGAATGCAATCATACCTTTACTTGAATGATTCCATGTTTGATTGCAGAGAAAAGTGTCAGAAAACTCCTGGAAAACAGGGCAGCAGATGATTGATGTGTGCAGCACTGTGACACTATTTGTTTTTTTTTTATTACTCCCCTGTGGGCATGCCTTTCAGCTGTAATCCAACCCCCCACCCTCATCTGAAAGGACTGAACCTGAAAGAACAGATGAAAGGGAGGGGGAGGGTTTGGCTTACAGCAGAAAGGCATGCCTACAGTGGAGTAATAAAAAAACAACCCCAAATAGTGCTGCACACATCACTCATCTGCTGCCCTGTTTTCCAAGAGTTTTATGAAACTTTTCTCTGCAATCAAACATGGAATCATTGAAGTAAAGGTATGATAGCATTCAGCATCCCAGTGCCTGTAAGACACCTAAATCTTGTTGTTTGGTTCCCTTTAAATGTTTCCATAAACTTTCTGTGAAGACTAAAGTACATTAGATCTTGCGAGGAATAAATGACATCTCAAAGTTAATGGGGGCATTTAGGAATCCCGCCAATTTTGGAGCAATATCCGACTCTGCAAATTCTTTCTTTGAAGTCAGTTTGAAATTTTGCAGGATGGTGGTGAGGAAGATAAAAATCTCCATTCGGGCCAAAACTTCACCTGGACAGATCCTCTTTCCTAAAAAGAGTAAATAATAAAAGTTAGGCACTTTTCTGGCAGGTCCTACCTCACACCCATTTATGGCCAACAGGGTTGGACATAGCAGTGGTACAAACTGTGCAGCTACAAAGGGACACAAGAGTAAAGGGATCCATCTCTAGCTCCAAACTAATAGAATTCTGTATTATTATGAGTTATTGGACTACATAGGGTCCATATATTGTTCTTGCACAGGGGCCTCTTCTGTCTGTATCCACCAGTGGATGCCAACACAATGGGGACAGAACGATCAATAATACCATTGTTCTGGTCACATACAGTATCATTGTTTTGGAAGCTCATCCATTAGGCAATTTGCTGTTGATAACAATGTTATTTATGCCATCATAAATGGCTGAATCACTTGATGAACAAGAGTTTTATTTTCTTGATAACCAATGGTTGGCCGTGTTAGCACAGCTCGGAGATCAGGAATGAACAAGTTCTCCCTACTGATTCACAAGCAACTTGTAAGATAATTAATTATTGCCAGGCCGGTTTCACACCTTAATGAAACATGGATGGTTCTCACACTGAAAAACCCAGATTGACCACCGGATCTCCTGACCTGAGGGAACTGCTTCATATCATTATTCTTTACCAGACTTCAGTTTGATCTTGATCCATGGTGACTTGATGGATGAATGCTCTGTAGGAAGATCAATCTTGCACAAGTCAATAGGTCCACCACAGTCTTCACCAAGCCTAGATGGCTCCACCAGGGTCTTCTCCACCGTTATCTTGATGGTATCAAGCTATCAGGTTGCTGGTCTTCCTCTTCACCTTGTTCCTTCTATTCTCACCATGATGTCCTTCTCCAGTGATTGCTCTCTTCGTATGATGTGTAGACAAGTCGTATCTTGGTGATCTTTGCTTCCAGTGACATGTCCGGCTGGATGTGTTCCAGAATTGATTTGTTTGTTCTTCTTGTCACCCATGGTATCTATTATATAATCACGAATGGGCTTTTTGCCCCTTTTGAGACCGCTCTCGCTGCGAGTCAGCGTGGTCATGTGGATACGAACGAAGCATTGGCCGCGCAGCGGCCATTGCGAGCAGCTCTAAGGCGACTCGCTATGCCCGCTCAGCGGGCATGGCGAGTCGCCTTAGCAGCGCGAAGCATTGGCCGCGAAGCGGCCATTGCGAGTCAGAGACTCGCTCTGCTAGAATCCCGATGCATTGTGCATCGGGCACCCATCTAGTTGATAATATCCTTCTCCAGCTCCACATTTAAAAGACGTTAATTCTCCCCTGTCTTATTTTTTTTATCATCCAGATTTCTCATCCATATGCTACTACAAAATAGACCAGATTATATACAAGCCGTGTCTTCATCACCAAGGAAATGTTTCTCGATTTGAAGACCTTGTCCAGTGACTTCATTGTTGATTTTGCCATAGATATTCTCCTATTAACTATTCAGAAAAGAAGATGGGAATGCAGGTGTGCCACGGTCCGCGCAGGGATATCCCTGATGAAGGTGCCAGGCTAGGCGCCGAAACGCGTAGGAGGAAGAAAATAAAGCTTGGAAATTTGCTCAAGGAAAATTTGACTCTTTGGTGAGTTTTTGCATTTGGAGCAGCGCGGACCGTGGCACACCTGCATTCCCATCTTCTTTTCTGGATTTCACCACTGGTCAGTGGTAGGTGGAGGTCCTGCAGCAGCTCTTGATTGCTTCACGCTTACAAACCAGTTGTGGGGATCACAACTGCACCAGGTGAGTGGTTCCACAATACCACCCTTCTCTACAGTGTCACTAATGATAGGGCACTATTGCGCCTCTTGTCCCCCACCCCTTTTATATTTCCTATTAACTATTGACTTCCGGAGTCATCAGGCTTCATATTTGCCTGTGAAACACTCAGATCAGGTCGGGAAATGCGCTGGAAAACCCAGAGGTGTTAAACTGGCCTAACTCTGTAAGTAAGGCTGACTTCACACTACGGGTGTGATGTGATCCGTGGCTGTCCATGTTAAACCGGACAGCCCCGGACCGGATTTTGGCCCCATAGTATCCTATGGAGTCGGATGTAAGCCAGATGGCAGTGGGAGGACAGCTCCCTGGTGCTGAAGTTCAGCGTAGCTCACACTGAACTTCAGCTGCAGGTGTCCGGTTCCCGGATTTTCCCGGATCCGGGGCAATCTGGCACTCCCTAACATGGGAGTCTATGGGGCCGATCTGGGAGGATCCGGGAACCGGACACCTGCAGCTGAAGTTCAGTGTGAGCTACGCTGAACTTCAGCACCACGGAGCTGTACCCTGTGAAGCGGTTCAGCACCACTTTGCAGGGGACAGCTGAGCTCTGCTGCATCTGGCTGCACACCGGACCTGAGATCATATTAGCCCTCCAATTCTGTGTGCTGATCCAGTCCGGGGCTGTCCGGTCCACAGCGGACAGCCACGGATCGGATCACACCTGTAGTGTGAAGTCAGCCTAAGCAGGGAGTGAGTAAAAGAGCAGTAGTAACTCTCGTCTCACCCTGCAGCCTATTGTAATGACTGATGTATGCTGGCTGCAAGTACATGAAGCTAATTAACAGAATAGTGCACTCATCTTATATCACTTGTAAATTACAAACTTGAGTTTCTACATTTAGGCTAGTCTTAGATGAGTGTATTACAGGTGTATTTCTCCACTTGTATTACAAGTGCATGTCCTGGCCCAAATCCAGTTCTAATGATTTGAAGCTACAGCTTCAAGGGTCAATATTAAGTCAATCATTCAGGTTTTTAGACCTGCGGTTGGTCGGGTACTTGCACCCATAATACAGCTAAGCAAATGCTCCTATTATACGCTAATCTAGAATTCGCCTTAGGTACACACAAATTTTTTTTAAGTGGACAAATGGAGATAATCTTGAATAATTTCATCACTGCTTGAAGTCAATAATTATCAACAATTGTTTAAATCAAAGGCTGAAACCTAATGTTTGTCCCCATAGTTGTCTCGTTCTCAACCTGTATGGATGGTGCACCACTGCATGGATTTCAGGTTCCTACCTGCTGAAAACGGCATCACTGCTTCATTCTTCATGAACTTTCCGTTCCCATCTAAGAAGCGGTTTGGATCAAACTTCCAAGGAGAAGAAAATTGTTTGGGGTCACGATGAACGGTGCAGAGCAAAGGGTAGATTTCTGTGCCCTTAAAAAATTGTTATAAAATGTTACTATGTCTATACAGAAAACAAAAGAAACTGTACATCAGATTGGAATATCAGTCTTCAAATCGAGTATAATGCAATTGTAGACGCAGATACAATATAGTACAATGTGGACTATAGTACTCTCTAGTGATCCTAGGACTAAATGCACCATAAGCAGTGGGATAACCTGAATCTCATGGGCCCCAAGGCAAAAGCTCCAACAAAGCCCCCAATTATTGCAAATCTCTAATAGCATTGGTTTTCATTGGTTTTCATTGGTTGGGTGGCACTGTGGCTCAGTGGTTAGCACTGCAGCCTTCCAGCACTGAGGTCCTAGGTTCTATTCCCATCCTTGCATCTGCAAGGAGTTTGTATGTGCTCCCTGTATTTGTGTGGGCTTCCTCCCACATTGCAAAGACATACTGATAGGATATTTAGATTGGGAGCCTCAATGGGGACAGCTTTACTGATGTATGTAAAGCGCTATAGAATTAATAGCGCTATGTAAATATTATTATTGGTCTTATCATACTGAATATAGGCCAGATGGCCTCTTGGGGACCCCTAAACATTAGGGCCCAGGTGCAATTGCAACTCCCTGCACCTATTATGGTTAAGTCAATGAGCCCAAAGGTACCGTTACACAGCACGACGTTGAAACAATGTCTCTAACGCTCTCAGGGGCGCGCGCGGTCGTTAGGATATCGTTTTGACACCATTGGTGAGATGTCACACGTCTAGATATCGTGGACGACGCACCAACGATGTAGTGAGCAGCTATCGTTCGTACAACCCAGCGAACGATACCTGCTCATTGCTGTGAATGGGTGAAGTCGTAAACGACATCATTATCGTGGTGTTACAATAAACAATGCAGCAGGTTGGCTGATTGTGGATCGTGAGATTTGAGAACATGTTCCCAAATCTGCGATCAACGATCCAACCATTTATCGTTGTCGTATTGTGCTGTTACACGCAGCGACGGTCTTACCACGTCATTTCAACTTCGCTCAAACCGTGACGTTTAAGTGATATCATTAACGATGTCGTGCCATGTAACGGGGCCTTAAGGGTGGTTTTATGCATAATATTTTCCAAAATTAAGCCACTGCAGCTTCTGATGCAAAATGTTGAGACACTTGGATCAACATCAAACATGTTTCCATGAATTTTCTTGGATCTACAAGAAAATTGGATATGTGATCTACCTCATTGACTATTATTGGTATGAATTCTACCCATGAAAAACGTCTAATATTTGTACGTAAATGAGGGAGTCCAAGCCCTTATTGGAAAGGGATTACCATTATTTTAAAGGACCATTTACAAAAACAGGATGTTAATTGTTTTTCAAAATACAGTGACACTAGAAAGTCCCCCTGGTGCTCACTAGGGGCCTGGACGCCTTTCAACAAGATTTTGGGTTTAAAATATAATTGGAGCACCCTTCAGTAATATAATAACAGCTGATATTTGCCACCCAGGACTCTTTAGTGCTCATTTGCTGATTTTATTGCTTGTAATTTAGATATAATTAGAAATAAATATCATTATGAATTGCTAAATATAGCCATGGTTCCGTGATGGGATACAAGTGTTAGCTATTTCTCAAAGTCGGTCAATACGAATGCTGATAGCGGGTGTCAAAGGTCAATATTTGTCTCCTGCATCCGCATAAAAAAAATCTGAAAATATGTGTCTACAACTCATGCACTATGTACTTTACTATACCTTTTATACTCTTAGTCCTCATGGTGGCCCCAGTGGTTTGGCCAATATCCCAGATAATGTATAAGCGCTTGATTAATATATACAGTAGGAGGCAGTGGCGTAACTTGAAGCTCATGGGCCCTGATGCGAAAGCTCCTACGGGGCCCCCAATTATTGAAATCTTTAATAGCAATAGTCTTTTTCTATAGGCTACAGGGACTTTTGGGACGCCCCCAGGCACCAGGGCCCGGGTGCAATCGCAACCCATGCACCTGTTGTAGTTACGCCCCTGGTAGGAGGTTCATACCTTGGGGAGGTGATATCCTCGAAGCTGAACATCTCTGGTCACCAAATGGGGTAGACTGAGAGGGAGAACGTCACCGAACCGATGGATCTCCTGGATAACGGCCTGAGTATAATGCATTTCCACTCTATCTTCATAATTGGGAGCTCGATCTTGTCCAACCACTTGATCAATCTCCTTGTGGATTTTAGCTGAAGTTATAGATTCATTTTTAAGAATTCAGTTACAGATGTATGAAGGGCAAAACTAGCTACACATTACCATACTGGACCTAAGCTTGATATAAAGTGCCATTTGTACACTACACAGCAGGACGTAATAGGATAACAGCGTAGAGCGCCTTGGAAAGTTGAGTAAATACTTGTTAAATAAGTATCTTCTTGATCATCCCGTAATTTTAAACTTATGGGTCCATAAACAAAATCTGTAATGGGCCCAACACCTACCTATTGGTGCCTTGTTATGGTGTCTTTGGGCTACTAATGCACCAGGGCCCAGGTCCAACTGCTATCTCTGCACCCCCCGATAGCTACATTCTTGCATGACGGAAGGGGATTGTCCGAGCATCTAATACTGATGATACTGATAGGTAATCAATATAAGATCGGGAGGGAAGCCGACCCCCAGTTGTTTCAGTGTTCACTGAATAGGAGCTGATCAGCAATTTTGCACATTTTTTGGAGATGTCTCTGCCACTGGTTATAACATTTGGTCACTGTTAACTCAGCGTGTTGAACCCCTACTGATCTGATACAGTTGACCTGTTAATATTAGATCATTGGACAGCCTCCTTAAAGAGAATATATAGGATTTGATGAAACATGGCTGCTTTCAAAAATAGTGCCTCACCTATTCAGAGGCTATGTGTGGTATTGCAGCCAAATCCAAATAACTACATAGAATTGAGATGTAGACACGGCCTGTGGACAGATGTGGCACTGTTACTGAATGCTGGCAGAGCATCTCTGTCTCTGTTAGTACTGGTGCCTTCATCTTCACTGAATGCATGGTGAAAAGAAGTGCTGTGTATATTGTAATGGGAAGCACGTTTTTGATCCATACACAGAGGTCATGTGATCCCAAACAGCTCTGCTATGCAACTAGGAGGCTGCATTTCCACTGTAACTGGAGATAATACACCAACCCAAGTTACAGAGGAAATAAAATGAACATAAAAATATTAAAATATTAAAATGCACCCCAAATGTCTTTAAGATCTCACAGGGAGCATAATATGTAAAATTAGCAAAAAAAATGAAAAAGGCTAGTTTCACATTACCGTTTTTCAGTATATGTGTGAATCCGGCTGAAACTAGATGCACCTGCATCAGCTTTCAGCCCAAATGACATTCAATTGAGCCGCAGGCACTGGCGGGTGCATCCAGTTCCCCCTAATCCGGGTGTCACCGTTTTTTTTCACTGACACCAAAAATGCATTTTGGAGTGTGGCACCCCAAGGGTTAAAGTGCCACAGAAACATCAACACAGGTTTACTCCCCACACAACACTACACTAGAAAGTGGGAGGAGCTTAAGTGGCACCTGCACTAGTGGGAGGAGCTAAAGTTGTTTACCACAGAGCAGGAGCTTAGTCTAGTCTGGAGCAGGAGCAGAGTCAAGTAGAAGTGGAGGTCCTGAGAGGTCTGAGGAGAGGAGACAGAGGATGAAGGAGTTGGGAGTTGGGAGATAACTCTGAAACGCGTAGGATAATAAAGAAGAATCGTTGATCCAGACATTCCCTTGTACTGGCTTCTTTTGTTCCTTTCTGAAGTGGCAGCGCGGACCTCGAGGTACTGTGTCCTGGGAGCTAAGTAGGAAGCCAAGGACCCGGTCAGGGTGGGAGCAACCTTGTACAGACTCCGTGGACAATATTGTGTGATACTTGAAAAACAACAGAAACCGTGAGTGTGTGTGATCCTTATACTGAAGCCCCACTTGCCCTCATATACTGCGATTACCTCTACTCTCATCATCTCTACTGCTACCCCTACTCTCCTGCAGCATCAATAACTATCCTCACAGACTTTAACTACTACTACCACTGCCCCGGGGAACCCAGTTCTGCCCACAGGAACTATTCTATCCAAGCTGCTATCCCATCATCCCCGGAGTTCTGCAGCAGCGGCGGCCCCATTACTGGCCGCATATAGTGGGTGGCGTCACGAGTGACAAATCCCCTGTAAATAACCCCCCATTTTATTGTGCGGGCCCGGGACACGGTCCGGACCAGGACCGCCGTGACATCCCCCAGCAGTACCCCGGTCCAGTACCGAGTACCCCGTCCCAGTGGGCTCCACAGGAGCATTTTTGGTCTTCATGACAAAACCCGGAAGCACCTGGTCCCAGGGCACTACGGGTTAAATTAGAATGTGCTCAATGGCACCCAGATCTCTCAGACTCTGGATCACGCTGGATCCGCAAGCTGTATCTGGGTGTTTGGACTGCGCATGCCCAGAACCCAGTTTTAAATTACCCCCTCCTCCCCTACCCAGGGGCCCGTGTCATTACAACCAGATCTAGCGGGAAAAACGGTAATCAACCAGATGCACATGTATGCTCCTGTGTCGGTATTATTACTGGTCCATGTGACGGTGATACCAGTGCAGGTACATCCAGTTCCATCACGAAAAACACTTGCGGGGGTATCCGGGAGAATCTAGGGGAATGCAGGCTTTATATGTATTCCCCTGGATTCTATAAACCGGTAGTGTGAAACCAGCCTCAATTAACAAAAAACTAGGTAAAAATGTCCCTGTCAATCCAAATCACTTCTAGTCCCCGTAAAAAAAAAACCATGTTCAATATATAAAAATAATTGTTACAGAATGGGAAACGCATTTTGAAATTCATTTTAGTGGTTATAAAAAAAAACATGAAAAACAGACACTTCTTTTAATTTTTATCACCGATATAGCCCGATATCAGGAAAAACAAGAGAGAACATAACACTGACCTAAAAACCTAAGCCCTAAATTCAGGGGTGGGGAACGCCAGACCTCGAGGGCCACCAACAGGTCATGTTTTCAGGATTTCCTTAGCATTGCACAGGTGATTATGTAATCACCTGCACTGGTGATGATTCCAACCCCTGTGCAATGCTAATGAAATCCTGAAAACACGACCTGTTGGTGGCCCTCGAGGTCTGGCGTTCCCCACCCCTGCCTTAACATCATAAACAAAAAATAATATAAAAATTACTTGAATGTCTGAACCAAACATTTTTTACAGCTCTTTATACCGCATCTACCAAAATCACAAGAAAGTGCCTGGTCAGGATCCTATGTAGAATATTTTTTCCCTGTAGGTGGAGTAATGAATGCTGAAGATCAAAATGACCATCCCACCTACAGGATGAGAAACCTGTCCTAGGATGTAGGTGATGTAGGTGGGATGTGTTGTGTCCTTCACTATAGTCCAATATGGTGGTGCGTATGCAGCCGTGACTCTTTACACACCTTGTATTTCTGGATACTTCAGTAAGATCAGCAGTCCGTATCGCAGGGTGGTGCTCACCGTCTCTATACCCGCCACAAACAGGTTATGAGTTGACATCAGTAGATTTTTCATATTAAACTCAGTGTTGGGATTATTCTTCTGCTCCTGTGTAGAAATCAGAGTTCAGTCCCTTGGTCAATAAAGACTATTTAGCAACGGAATATTACATTGATGGCTTATCCATTCCTCACTATGTCTGTAGGCTTGGACTGGGGTATTCAAGGGTTCACCTGGTAATAAACTCCAGACCTTGCTCAATGGTGACTTACCTTCTCAAGAACAATAGTTTCACTCTTTTCCCTAATAATTAGCGCTCTGAATCTACTACTAGTATTACTATCCAAACTTATGGTTTCCCTCTTTATTCTGTGGATAAATACCTCTTTGTTTTTGATGAGGAAGCTGTCAATGAAATGTCTGGGTGAGGTGGGATCCAGGGTCTCCATGCTGGCTTTCACCCGCTCATGTATGAAATCTTCCAGTTCTTGTGAGATACTGATCATTCTGTGATGAGGTCCAGGAACGTAGTTCATAATTCCGGGAAGGATGCTCTGCAGCTGTAGTGCCATGGAGAGCAGGAAGATGGTGATTGCTTGGACAAGGAGCACATTAGCCATCATTCTGTCTAAAGTTGAGAGACCACAAAAGTGCTATGGAGCCTGTGGGGCTGTGGGGTCCCCTTCTTTTTTTCTTTTCATTAAGTGGTTAAAACCTGGACAGGTCTCTACTTTTCAGAGGATGGCATAATTTGGGTTACTAAATCCATGCCACACCCCTAGATACAGTTGTGCTCAAATGTTTACAGATCCGCTAACAATTCTTTTGCTTTCCCCATGACTCACAATCGCTGGATGTAAGAGTCTGTCTGGATCCCAGAAACTCACTCAGCTTTTATGCACATACACTGATTACAAGCCAACAGGTCACAGGTGAGGATGTTACCTTTATCAGCCATTCAAACACATTTGTGTCAACGTCTGTGCATGTTATAAAGCCAAAATCACCAGGGTATGTGAACTTTTCATTAGGGTCATTTGGATGTTTTTGCTTGTCATTATGGTTTAAGAAGGGAAAACACAGTAGTTTGACAATAAATTGCTTCACCAACCACTAACCATGAGTGGGAAACATGTATTTGTGTTATCATTCATATTCTCTGAAAAAAGGCCAAAAAAGAAAAAATTTGCCGGGGTATGTAAACTTTTGAGCACAAAAATATCTAAGCCAAATTGCTCCTCTACCCTTATTTGGTGACTAATCACCAGCAGATTACAAAAATTCTTTACCTGTCCCCAGGGGGAGCTTATCAGACTGAACGTTTCTTCTGCAATTTGAAGGAACTTAATAAACCGCTCATCTTTGTACTCAAAACGGTCTCCAAATATGACAGAGCAGAGAACATTGGAAAAAGCATCCATGAGGTTCTTATGTGGATCCAAGGGTTGACCTGGAATTAAATTGGACATTTCAATAATTATCTATCTATCTATCTATCTATCTACAAAACAGAAAAAAAAACTGCACAGCACTCACAGACTAATGTGAACCGGTGCCAGCAGGGACGCTGGATCAAATAACTAGAAAAAAGTACTCTGCAGCACTCAGCTACTACCAATGATGTACATATGCTAACAAGCTATATATATATATGAGAAAAAAGTTTAAAAACTTAAGTTTTTTTAAAAAAAACTCAAAAATCTTATCTTTTTATTTCTGAAGTTCTTGGTACACACATTGGCCAATGTCTGTTTGCTCATCGACTGCGACAAAGTAACTTCAGGTCCGATGAGTCCTACGCTGATATGGAGTTGCTGGCTTCATGCTGCAATTTGCACCCTCATTGACTACAGGTGATCTAGGGTCGAGGTGGTGTCTGCCCACTGAGAAGTGGAGATGTGGACAAGGAGGATAGGGATTACAGCGTGGGACTCATCAGACCTGAAGTCACTTTGTCGCAGTTGATGAGCAAGCAGACATTGGCCAATGTGTGTACCAAGAACTTCAGAAATAAAAAAATAAGATTTTGAGTTTTTTTAAAAAAACGTAAGTTTTTGAACTTTTTTTCTCATATATATATATATATATAGCTTGTTAGCATTTGTACATCACTGGTAGTAACTGAGTGCTGCAGAGAGTTTTTTTCTAGTTATTTGACCCAGCATCCCTGCTGGCACCAGTTCACATTAGTCTGTGAGTGCTGTGCAGTTTTTTTCTGTTCTGTATCTTATGGAGTTGCTGGCTTCATGCTGCAATTTGCACCCTCATTGACCACAGGTGATCTAGGGTCGAGATGGAGTCTGCCCACTGAGAAGTGGGGGGTGGACAAGGAGGACAGGGATATCAGCGTTAGGACTCATCAGACCTGAAGTCACTTTGTCGCAGCTGATGAGCAAGCAGACATTGGCCAATGTGTGTACCAAGAACTTCAGAAATAAAAAGACAAGATTTTGAGTTTTTTGAAAAAAACGTAAGTTTTTAAACTTTTTTCTCATATATAGTTTGTTAGCATATGTACATCATTGGTAGTAGCTGAGTGCTGCAGAGTACCTTTTTCTAGTTATCTATCTATCTACCGTATCTATCTACCGTATCTATCTATCTATCTACAAAACAGAAAAAACAGCACAGCACTCACAGACATAATGTGAACTGGTGCTAGCAAGGACACTGGGTCAAACAACTAGAAAAAAGTTCTCTGCAGCACTCAGCTACTACCAGTGATGCACACATGCTAACAAGCGGTCTATATTTGAGGAAAAAAATTTAAAAACGCATGTTTTTTTCAAAAAACTCAAAATTCTTATTTTTTTTATTTTCCTGGGGTTCTTGGTACATACATTGGCCAATGTCTGTTTGCTCATCAACCGCGACAAGGTGACCCCAGGTCTGATGAGTCCTAATGCTGACATCCCTGTCCTCCTTTTCCTCCCTGTCCCACTCTGAAGTGGGTAGACACTATCTCAACCTCAGACCACCTGTGGGTGATGAGGTTGCAAATTGCAGACATGGAGCCAGAAACTCCATTCGTTATACACAAAACAGAAAAAAAACTGCACAGCACTCACAGACACAATGTGACATTGTGTCTGTGAGTGCTGTGCAGTTTTGTCTGTTTTGTGTATAACGAATGGAGTTTCTGGCTCCATGTCTGCAATTTGCAACCTCATCACCCACAGGTGGTCTGAGGTTGACATAGGCCTTGTCCACACACCTGCGCTGTCAGTATTTGGCGCTTCTGCGCTAAATACTTAGATTTTGTGAGAGAAGCACAGGTGCGTGTGTGCGGCCGCTTTCTGCAGACGCTGTCCCTGGTTACCCGATGTGTATCATGGTAACCAGTTCATACAGCAGGTTGCCTAGTGTCCGCTTATCCCGAGCGCACAGGGAAACAGGGAGATTAACTCTGCTATATGCTACATCTTATTACCCTTTATAAATATATTCAGCCTGTGGCCTTTTGCTCATACAGCGGGTGAAATAATTATTGAACAAGTCACCAATTTTCTAAGTAAATATATTTCTAACATGATATTGACATGAAGTTATCACCAGATGTTAGTGACAACCCATCCAATCCACATAGGCAAAGGAGTTAAACCATAGATGTCCACAAATAAGGTTATTTTTAATATGAGAAATGAGACAGGGAAAAAGTATTGAACACATGAATACAGACAGGTGCAAAAAGCCATGGAAAGTCATGACACCAGCTGAAATCTATCTACTATGAAATCCTGCTACTTACTGAAAAATAATCTTAGGCTGGCTTCACACCACGGTGTGATCCGGTCCGGGGCTGTCTGGGATGACTCTGACAGCCCCGGACCAGATCAGCACACAGAACCGGAGGGCCAAATGTGCCCTCCGGCCCTGTATGCAGCCGGATGGCTGTAATTGCAGCCGCAGCTGCTGATTTTTCAAGACCGCGGCTAGCAGGGAGCTAGCCACGGCCCTGAAACAACAGCGGCGTGCAGCCGCCGGTATCCGGTTCCCAGAACCTCCCAGTCCGGGGCAATCCGGCCCCATAGGCTCCCATGTTAGGGAGCGCCGGATTGCCCCGGCTCTGGGAGAATCCGGTACAATCCGGGAGAATCCGGGATCCGGCAAATTGGGGAAATTTTTCTCCCTGGACAAAAAAATGATGCAAGCATCATTTTTGTGTCCGGAGAGAATAATCTGAATTCTCCCAGATTCCACCGGAGAGATGAAACCGGATGGCAGAGACCTGCCATCCGGCTCCACCCGGCCCCATAGGATACTATGGGGCCAAAAACCGGTCCGGGGCTGCCTGGTTTACACCGGACAGCCCCGGACCGGATCACACCGTGGTGTGAAGCCAGCCTTAGTTGGTTCAACTGATGGCCTATAAAAAGCTGTGTCATTACCAAGGTGCCATACAAGAAACATCTCATGATGGGTAAAACCAGCGAGCTGTCCTTTCAAACCTTATTGTTGCAAAACATATTAATGGCATTGATACTTATTACACCCACTATATGTAGTCACTGAACTTGTAATATTCTTTCCATTAAGGCTGCTTTCACATAAGGATTTTTGTTCATCTGTGGCTATCCAGTGTAAAACGGGTAGCCACGGATCTAATTTGGTCTCCATGTATCCCCATGGGAAAGGAGGTGCACAGATTGGTCCTTATTGGCATCCAATTGTGTCAGTTTTTTGATGGATCCGTTTCTGTCAGATTTTTTCCCGTCCCCAAAATCGGAGCCTGCTCCGATTTTGTCCTGCCTTGAAAAAATCGACAGGAATGGATCCGTTGCTGTCCGTTTCAAATAACATGGAGCTCTATGGTGACGGATCAAAACGATCCATCAAAAAAATCGGATACGTAAAACTGATCCGATTTGTTGTACTATGCATGCTCAGAAGCAAGGTACAGCCCTATCTCTAACTGATGACGGATCCGTGGGCATCAGTGGCATCTGTTGGCACAGATCCCGTACCTGTCCATGTGATCCTTGAAATTCAAGAATCGCCACGGATGTGCAAAAAACGTGCTATGAAAGCAGCCTTAGGCTATGGTCACACATAAGCCCTGGATCCGTTTTTGGCATCAGTTTTTGCATTCTTTTTTTCTAAGTCCAAAAACTAATGCAAAAAACAGATTATATGTTAAAAAAAACACTATCCGTTTTTTTCTGCACCCAAGAACGTTGCTAGGAGTGTTTTTTACCCAAAAACGTTGCTAGCAACATTTTTGGGTGCAGTAAAAAAACGGATCTGTTTTTTTAACATGGGGCCCTATGGAAAAACGGATCGGTTATTTAGAGCATTCTTTATGAAAAAAATGGCGAAGTCCCAAAAACGCAGAGCTGCACAGGAGGGTCAAAAAGCACCCTAAAAAAAACAGATCAGTTATTGAAAACAAGGGAAAAAACTGATGGCCATGTTTGACCCTAGCCTTAGGCTGAGGTCACACATGCCAGCCTTTTTTCTCTTGATTAGTTTTTGGGAGATTTTTTTCCCTTTTCTTTTTCTAAGTCCAAAAAATGGTCCGTTAACGGATGGGGCACCTTATGTGTTATTCCGTTTTTCAAGACCTCTGCCCAGGGTCCAAAAAACGTAGCTTCCAACGTTTTTGGGTGCAGAAAAAAAGGTCAAAATGGAGCCAAACAAAAACGCATTTGATAATAGGAGCACTCTGAAAAGCGGTTTGCCATGTGTGACCACAGCCTTAGAGGTGTTATAGTCCATCGTATTTCTGCATGAGATAAGGTCTACATACAGTATATGTTTCTACACTACATCTTACAATGCTGCTAACAGTCCCAATTTTGCAGGGACAATTCAAGTACTACAATAGGGGTAGTGTTCACCAAAAACATCCCAAAAGTTATATTTAGCAGGCGTTCTAGGGTGGGCATGATCTAAATGTCCCAAATTGTGTGTTCTAAATTTTGGTAAGTGTGTGCATTTTACCATTAGTATTTCTAAATTCCTCCACAATGCATTGTGCTTCTGTTTGAATTTTGGACTCAATACTTTTTTTCCCAAATCCAAAGCTCTTCAACGTCCTCAAAGCAAATGTGCGGACGAGTCGCCACCTTTCCCCATTGCTCAGACTGATGCCTGCAAGGAAACATTTCAGAGTATGAGATCTGCTACAAGATTGATGCAAATAGAAACAATAATTGGTTATTGTTTTTGGTTACCTGATTGTCCGTGTAACGCCGGTGTTCCCGCACTACTCCACTTCCTCCTCCTACCGTAGCAGGGATGTCAACTTGCTCACCAATGCAGTTGGCCAATAGTGTCCTCTCCGCACCCTTCCCCTGCACTGTCTGTGGAACGTCCTTAATTCCAAGTCCCCATGCACCAGGGTCTGCACACGTCATGTAGGTCTCCTGGCAGGATTCGTAGGGCCGATGTGCACTTCCCATCTTTTAAAGGGACAGAACATGCACACCAAAAAGTGTCTGCCGCCTATGGCTTGGAGTCACTGTGTATTTAAGGCACCTATCCCAATAGGGAGTTACCTAAGCAGTTAGGTTGCCAGTGTGTCCAAGTTCCCGCTAGTATTACTTTCTACTGACTGTCTCCTGATACCAATTCTTGCCTGTTTTACCAACTCTGCCCTGCTCACCACCAGTCGCAACTCCTGTCTGTTGCACTGACTCCACCCAGGCTGCAGCCAGTACCGACTCCTGCCTGCTGCACCGACTCTGCCTTGCCTGCCACCGGTCCCAACTCCTCCCTGCCATACCGATTTTGCCTTACCTGTCGCCAGTCCCAACTCCTGCCTGCTGCACCGACTCCACCCTGCCTGCCACCATTCCCAACTTCAGTCTGCTGCATGGACTCTGCCTCCTGCCGCCTTGTGGGATTCAGCCGCTGACCTACCTGCACCCTCCAGTTTTGCCTTTCCATCCTAGCTCATTACTGTGGCTCCACACCCAGAACCTGCCAGTCTGAAATAATTACTAAAATGCCAGATTTTGTCTTTTAGGAGAACTGTAGTGAGCAGACATCAGATGATGATATAGTAACTGTTGTTGAAGTTGCATTGTATCTCCACCTAGGTTTGTGTTTGGTTCAGTTCTCTTCCTATAATCCTCCATGTTATAATTATTTAGATAATAATTAATGGATGCTGTACGTCCCAAATAAAGCAGTTCATTCTCATACATTTTCTAAGTGCTGAATGATCTGCAACAGGTTAAGGGTCCATTCACAGATACAGAAGAAGGACAGCACAGATTGATGAACAGACAGGTATAAGGAATCTCCCAGAGGGTGTCATCTCTTGTATACAAGTAGAAAATCCAGTATACACACACAAACGAGTAAAGGTAATTGGTCAGCAATGCAGAGTTCAAACTTATAGTGGCCAAACTGTATAATGACAATTATCAGCTACGAAAAGTGTGTGCCCAGGCTGCAGGTTTGGTACAGAACTATCTGCATCAAATCTGCATCCTCTGGCAGCATATTTTCATGATTAGAATTGGGTTTATGGAGAAAAAACATGGCAAAAAATTTGGCAATAATTGACATGCTGCAGATTTTTTTTCTGCACCAAAATCTGCATCCCAAATATGCAAGGATGAAATATGGAACATTGGCACAGCACTTGTGAACGCTCGTAGACTTTGCTGGCTTCAGGATAGACATGCAGATTTTGGTGCAAATTTATCAATAATGCAGCAAAAAACACAGTGTGGGCATGTTTGCTGAAATGTTACTTTCCAGAGATGACTTGATGGAGGTTATTGCTATTGAGAGGAGACAGTAAAAAACAGGAATGGGACAAATAAAAAGCCAACAGGCAAGAGCCACCATTAGTCTATAAGTAAAGGAAGGTAAATCAATCAACATAAGGCCGGGTTCATATTTGCGTTTGTGTCTGCATGCGGAGGGCATGCAAACAAAAACACAGGGCAAACGCTGCCATACTGATATGAACGCAGCAGAGAATCTCGGCATGCGTTCACATAGTATGGTGCCCAGCCAGCCAATCAGCGATCTCGGCGGCCAGGAGGCGGAGATCAACGGCAGATGAACGCCGAAATCGCTGATTGGCCACCGGGAGAGATTTCAATGTGATCCCCAGCATTCTCCTGCGCTGTCATGCGGAGGACACTGCGGATCCATTGAGATCCATGCATTGTTTGTGCGCTTGCGGACGCTTGCTGATAATACAAGTGCCTGTGAACGCACAAAAAATGCAATAGTCTGCGTTTGAAGGGCGGAGGAGGGCGCACAAATTATGTACATTCAAACGCAACCGCAACCAAACGCAGCCATGTTAAACATAGGAATGCAGTGTGCGCATGCGTTTGGCTGCATTCTGTTACACTGCATTCCAAACGCAAATGTGAACCCGGCCTAAGTCATGAGAACACTGCTAAGGACATGTTGGTTTGGAGTTCCATTTACTAAGGGATGTTCAGGAGTAGAAACATCTGGATTTGTCCTCTGAAATGAGCAGATCAATCCATGGAGGACTGAGTTTGAGTCAAATTATGTATGTGTCTTATGCAAATCATTTCCTATGTATAAACAGCTTAACTTTGCTTCTGGAAAACGGTAGATAGAGTACCGTAAATCCAATTTAAGGTCCCTAAAGGGAACTGTACTATAAACAACCTGTGCCTTAATGAAATGACTATAAGAAACTTAGCAATATATTGTAGCAAAGAATTTAGTTCCTTTCTTCACTTATGAGCCTCTTCTTCTTTTCTCACCTGCTTCCTGAACTTTTCATCTACTCTGCCTTGCTCAATACAAGGGCAGCCTATGGTGTCAGGAGACACAGTCTATTGTACTCTTTAGAAATGGGAGGATGGAGGAATAGTGAGGAGCAGAGAGAGAGAGAGAACAAGCAGAGACACAAGAACAAGAGAGATTCTGCTGAATGTTCTAACAAGTCTTTTACCTCACCCCAGAGCTGGATTCACATCTACACTGATCAGAACTTCTGTATGATGTCCTCTATGCTGCTATTGCTTCTCTCTGTATAATAACTAAGGCTTTACCTAAGGACTAAAGAGTAGGAACCGCTCTCTGTGTGGTTTGCTGTATATGGAAGACATTATAGGCTCTAATCTCCTCCCTATCAGATCAGAGTTAATTGTAAATTAAAATAGAGAGTCTTCAGCAGCAAAAACTGGTGAACGAAGTCAAATACAAGGGTTTTGCTATCCTATAAGAGTATCATCATGTAGGGGCAGAGACCCTGATTTCAGTGCTGTATCACGTACTGGGCTGCTTGCTGTACTTTTGATAAAATCATTGTTTTATAACCCCACCAACACCGCTGATTGGCTGCTTTTTGTACACAGTGTATAGGCAGAAAGTTGCTAATAAGTGGAAGAGCAGAGTGATACAAAGCTCATGAATATGGAGGACTACATGGAAACAAGTTTGCTAGTCCTCTAACGATAATCTTTAACTAAAAAATAAGGGAGTTTATCAAAACTAGAGCAAACAGTGATATATCTATTTAATCGGAGTCTCTGTTTCTACATTACGTTGCTCTCAGATTAGATGGCAAAAACCGGTTGACTGATTTCCTTTAAGCAGTTCCTTCTGTCTCTAGCTTCTCTGCTGTCACACCTATAATTTTATACCAATTTTGCCACTAAGTAGACTACTGATGTATCACATTCATATTTCTTCTTATGCTCTTCTCCTGCCACTTTCCTCGGATCCTGTACAAAACAGCCCCAGACCATCCGAGGGCGTCTCTTCTTTCCTCCACAAAACCTCCAAATATTGGAAAACAGCTTGTGACGATTTTACTGCAGAATTTAGCAGAATGGCTGAATATGTCCTAGCACAATAATTAAAATGATACCTCTTATTCCAATTTAAAGTACCAGCACTGAGAAATCAATCTTTGGCTATGTTCACACACATGCGTTTTTTTGACCATCTCTGCGTTTTTGGGCTGTTAAAAAAAACGCAGGTGCGTTAACGCAGGGTACATTTGAGTGTAGCTGCGTTTTTCAGCTCCATTTGCGTTTTTTACCCCTAGTCCAAAAAAAGCACTTGCGTTTTTTTAAGAGTGCTAAAAAATGTCCCTTGTGTGTCTGAAAGGATTTGCCACGTTTTTGGACTTAGTCATTTTTTCACCAAAAACGCAGGCAAAAACGCAAGCGTTAACGCAGGGTGCATAAATGTGCCTTTTAAAAACGCATGTGTTTCCCATAGGGCCCCCATGTTAAAAAAAACGCATGTGCGTTTTTTAAAAAACGCATGCGTTTTTTTAACATGGGGCCCTATGGGAAACGCATGCGTTTTTGAATGGCACTAAAAGGTACTAATGTACCATGCGTTTTTGCATGCGTTTCCCATAGGGCCCCATGTTAAAAAAACGCATGCGTTTTTGGAAAAACGCACATGCGTTTTTTTACAGCACCCAAAAACGCTGCATGCAGCGTTTTTTGGACTAGGGGTAAAAAACGCAAATGGAGCTGAAAAACGCAGCTACACTCAAATGTACCCTGCGTTAACGCATCTGCGTTTTTTTTTAACAGCCCAAAAACGCAGAGATGGTCAAAAAAAACCATGTGTGTGAACATAGCCGAAGCAACTGTTGAAGAAGATCACCATCTGCTGGTCAAGAAGAATAACCAGGAACTAAGGAACAAAATAGGTGTCTCCTTGAAGGAAGAGATTAGAAGAGACACCGGGTAAGGTAAGGTGTGGTTTAGATACTTAACTTAAAAGCCAAGGATAGCAGAAAAGGATAGGAGTTGGAGCAAATACTTGGAAGAGAGCAGTCATGTGTGCAGTGGAGCATGCTTATAGCCAAACATCCATGACCTGAGCAAGAGAAGAAGATTGCGGCCTGATTAGAGACAAAGATTGTGATCTGATCATGGAGGAAGATTTTAACCTGAGCAGAGAAGAGGTCCAAATGCTCAAGCACCAATGATCACACTCCTAAGATCAAGCACTGAAGATCAGACACTGAAGGTCAAGCACTGAAGATCAGACACTGAAGGTCAAGCACTGAAGATCAGACACTGAAGGTCAAGCACTGAAGATCAGACACTGAAGGTCAAGCACTGAAGATCAGACACTGAAGGTCAAGCACTGAAGATCAGACACTGAAGGTCAAGCACTGAAGATCAGACGCTGAAGGTCAAGCACTGAAGATCAGACACTGAAGGTCAAGCACTGAAGATCAGACACTGAAGGTCAAGCACTGAAGATCAGACACTGAAGGTCAAGCACTGAAGATCAGACACTGAAGGTCAAGCACTGAAGATCAGACACTAAAGGTCAAGCACCAGGGATCAGACTCTTCAGATAAAGCAATGAAAATCAGACACTAAAGGTCAAGCACCAAAGATCAAACTCCTCGGATCAAGCAACAAAGTTCAGACACCGAAGGTCAAGCAAAGAAGATCAGACTCCTCAGATCAAGCACCTAAGATCAGACACAGAAGGTCAAGCAGCAAAGACTGAATGATGACAACCGAATACAAAAGACTGCGTGTCGTCTTTAAAAAAAGATCTAACCAGACTTGAGAGATTATCAAGCCATCATTGTGAGCCATTGCTTCTTGACAAGGTGTATGGTACTAAGTGGGGATTGAGGTCGTGCCACAGAGGATGAAGGCAGCCGGCATGGTAAGGGAGGGAAGTGACCCACTAGTTTGCACTTGCGACCTAGTTTTTATAATGTGCAAATAACCATGTGTTATATCTCTTATATCTATATTCTCAAATTTCTCATTGTAAGATAATTTGTTTATTTGCCATCACCTGTGCCATTCCCTTGCCTCATACTTAAAGGAGAGCGCCAATGAGAGAAAACCTTTTAGTCCAGTTCCTGTCCTCCTACATGATGAAGCAGAGCTGTACACTGCAGTTCTAGGATATATAGATCTCTTATAATGCAATAAAATACCTGCTCCTCTTCTCAGGGAACCCAGAATCTTCAGCATGAGAGGTAACATTTCACAGGCACCATATTGATCCGAGGAACCAGATGCAGCCCCCCCGACCCCCCCCGTCCGCAGCTTACATGAACACAGGCATTTGACTTGGACATCAGACAAATCCCTTGTTGACATTGGTTGTAATGTGTCTTGTTCTGCGCTCATGTGACTCTGTGGACTCAGTTTCACCTTTTCCCATGGCTGTGATCCCAGATCCTATCTTAATTTTGTTTACTTCTTTGGACATTTTGTTAAACATTGAACAACTCCTCCCAGCATTCTACAGTAGGTACAACACACATATTTTTGGCCAGCAACCTGATGTAAAAGTAAAGAAAGGCCGTAGTTCTTACTCCTTAAGGGGAACCCTTCACTGTTGCCCATCACATCCGCCCATCACAGACTTGCCTCTCTCTGCCCCACTCCAGTTGATTGATAAGTCTCTCATATCGGTCGATGTGGGGAGAGTCGTGTTGATCAACGGAGAAGGGTGAGGAGAGGACAACCGGATGCCACTATGGACACTTCTCTCCCTGTGATCTGTGTTATTTTTATAGACATTTATAGAAAATCCTATTAAAAAGTCATACATTTCCCATATGGGACAACCACTTTATAGTTCCTTTATCAGGATTAATGGGTCAAAGGGTCCAATCTTTAGTCATAGCAGGTGTTTGGCCTCTTTCACAGGTGCTTTCTAGGTCCATGTCCGGTCTTCAGTGCCTCCACTATTGACTAGTCATTGCCCACTTGCTGCTTCAGAACATTGGAAAGTCTAGACAGAGCTGGAGGCATCAAAGACCGGACAGAGCCGGTGAAGAAGGCAGAAGACCTTTGTTGACTGAAGACTGACCAGGAACTGGAACAAGCTGACTACGTATACTGACAAGCACCCGGTGCACCTTCAGCCCCATCGGCATATGGCTCCTAAACTAGATTAGATAGCTACAAACTAAGGATCACGTCTTGGGTGGATTGGGTGAAAAACACCTATACAGCCGTACCACTACATTGGTATAAAAAAACCTGTCTAATGGGTTTACTTGAAGACCAAATTTGGATTAGTCCTTAAAGGGTAAGAAGGTCCACTAAAAATGTATGGTTTTGTTTACCACTCTCCCCAAACCCCGAGGAGCGACCCACTGTTTCTGCCCCTTCATCTAGACAACCTATGGGGTCTCAGTTCTCTTACAAATCTACACAACTGATATATACACTATATATGGCTATAGAATATCAATGGTTTTTTTAAAGTTTAGTTACCTTTTTGGAAATTAACGTCG
Organism: Allobates femoralis; assembly: GCA_033576535.1. Lineage (NCBI taxonomy): Eukaryota > Metazoa > Chordata > Amphibia > Anura > Aromobatidae > Allobates > Allobates femoralis. The sequence goes on from JARQOC010000008.1 coordinate 164,002,426, forward strand.
GTTCATCGCAACATCATACACAATTCTGCCACTAACATATACAAGTGCAACTCAATGAATTGGAATATCATCATAAAGTAATTTCTTTTCAGTAACCCTTCATCCTCCCTACTCTATATGCACCACGCTGGGACTGCTTTTATAGTGGTTGTCACGAAACAATCACTGATCACTGGGTCCTTCCCTGGAGGGATATCTGGCTAGTCCCGTGTTTGAGACTCCTAAACGAGGCTCCACAGACTCTATTTGCATTTATAGTGGTTTTGACTCTCACAACCACACAAGGTGAAGCCTCTGATATCTATTTAGGTCATATTTTATCTCTCAGACCCTTTATCCTCCCTACTTTAATTTTCTGAGATAATGACCTTTGGGTTTTAATTGGTTTTAAGCCATAATCATCAACATTAACATAAATAAACACATGAAATAGATCTCTCTGTGTGTGTAATTACTCTATATAATATAGGTGTTTCACTTTATGTATTGAATTACTGAAATAAATGAACTCTTTGATGATATTCTAATTCATTGAGATGCTCCTGTATATCCGTGCTCAGCATTGAAGTTACCACTTGAGGTTCCTGTGTATTTTCACCAGTTGGAAATCAATGGACCTCTACTATGAAAGTTTTATATACATTATCCCGGTTGTCCTTAATTTTCCTAATTATAGAATATTGTTCAAATGTTTTGCTTACCATAACCCTTGGTAAACTTCTCCAGTATAGGTACGGGTCCCCGGGCACCAAACACGTCACCTTGATCAATAAGTGTCTCCTTCATGACCTCGTATCCACAGAGAACGACCACTGGCCGAGAACCAAAATAAAGGGTATACACCGGACCGTACTGAGACCAAAGCTGAAAAATAGGTGATTCCAAAAATATTACGTAATACAATAATCTAAATGGTTCCTTTCCCTAGAAATAAAAGCAAGTGACCTTCATGAGAGAGTTGACCAGCTCCCCTCTTCTAATGTGCATCAATGTTCCCACGAGAGGCAGGGGGGTAGGACCAGGAGGAAGGTTACGTTTTCGGTAAAAGGTGTCCCATGTTGAGTAGATGATGATACATATGAGGATCAGGATCCCGGTCAATGTAATGTCCATGTTCACAGGTTTAGATCCAGCACGGACTACGCTCAAATAGCTATGATGCCAAAATAGTGATTAGGAATACTGTGGACACAGCGAGGCGGAGAAATCAAGGTCGGGTTGCACTAGGGCTGATTTAACTCCTTATCAACAATTTATATAATTTCATTGTTTTATGTGATACTATCAGCTTTTACTTTCCTTCTTCAATAGCAATCAGACTTACTGAGCCCACACTGCAAAATGAGTTTTCTAGGAAAATGTACAAACTTTCCGGCTACAATAAACCAAACAGGAACAATGTAAATAACTCGAAACAACTCATATAACAAGTCGTTTTCTAAATTCAGCTTAAAATGCCATTTTTATTGACTACTGACAAGCCTTTAGTGTTCAGAGATTTTCTGTCTGTTATTATAAAGTAAAACTTGGCACTCAAAAACCTGTAGGTATTGAATAAATGATTGATGTGACAAACAAGTGTAGCACAGACGTTTCGATCCTACGTATTGGACCGTCCTCAGTGCGCTTCAAGGGGGTCACTGTAAAAAAGACATGACAGGCTATGTCCTGTATAACAGACTAAGGCATGAGGGCAAAACAGAATTCATCATCTATCCCCCATCTCACTCCACCCCTCCACCAGACCTTTCCATCAAAGTCAATGGCTGCTCACTCTCCCCAGTCCCCCTCGCTCGGTGCCTCAGGATGATCCTCGACTATGGCCTCTCTTTCAAGCCACATATCCAAGCCCTTCCCACCTCCTGCCGAATCCAACTCAAAAATATTTCCACCCCTCCAATCTATTCTATTCTACTGCTGCCCGACTAATCCAATGGTTTCCCTGCTATTCCCCAGCCTCTCCTCTCTGCCAAGCTGTTCACTGGCTTCCCATCAGGACATACAAAGCCATTCACAACCTGTCTCCTCCATACATCTATGACATGGTCTCCCGGTCCTTACCTACACTCAACCTCCGATCCTCTCAAGGTCTCCTTCTCTACTCCCCACTCATCTCTTCTTCTCACAAGATTTCTTCTGTACTCTGCATCTCTGTACCCCAACATATCAGACTCTTGCCCAGCGTGGAAACCGTCAAAAGGATCCAGAAGATTCACCTCTTCCTGCAAAGATACAATCTGCAGTGATCCTCACCCCATTAAACTGTCACACGACTATCTCTACCTTCTTCTACTGTATCCTCACCCATCCCTTGTAGACTGTGAGCCTCACAGACAGGGTCCTCTCTCCTCACCTGCTGTGTCCTCACCCATCCCTTGTACACTTTGAGCCCTCATGGGCAGGGTCCTCTCTCCTCACCTACTGTATTGTCACCCATCCCTTGTAGACTGTCAGCCTTGCAGGCCCTCTCTTCTCACCTACTGTATTCTCACCTATCCCTTGTAGACTGTGAGCCCTCGTGGGCAGGGTCCTTTCTCCTCACCTACTGTATCCTCACCCATCCCTTATAAACTGTGAGCCCTTGCAGGCAGGATCCTCTCTCCTCACCTACTGTATCGTCACCCATCCCTTGTAGACTGTGAATTCTTGTGGGCAGGGTCCTTTCTCCTCATCTACTATATCCTCACCCATCTCTTATACACTGTGAGCCCTTGCAGGCAGGGTCCTCTCTCCTCACCTACTGTAGCCTCACCCATCCCTTGTAGACTGTGAGCCCTCATGGGCAGGGTCCTTTCTCCTCACCTTCTATATCCTCATCCATCCCTTGTAGACTGTGAGCCCTTGCAAGCAGAGACATCTCTCCTCACCTACTGTATCCTCACCCATCCCTTGTAGGCTGTGAGCCCTCGTGGGCAGGGCCCTCTCTCCTCACCTACTGTATCCTCACCCATCCCTTGTAGACTGTGCGCCCTCATGGGCAGGGTCCTTTCCCTCACCTACTATATCCTCATCCATCCCTTGTAGACTGTGAGCCCTTGCAAGCAGAGACATCTCTCCTCACCTACTGTATCCTCACCCATCCCTTGTAGACTGAGTCCTTGTGGGCAGGGTCCTCTCTCCTCACCTACTGTATCCTCACCCATCCCTTGTAGGCTGTGAGCCCTCGTGGGCAGGGTCCTCTCTCCTCCTGTGCCTGTTTGTGTCTTGTATTTTTCATGGTTTTTATACTTGTCTATGTATGCCCCTTTTCACATGTAAAGCGCCCTGGAATAAGAGGTGCTACAATATTAAATAATAATTATTAATAATGAGGCCTGTAAAGCCACTGCAGTGGTAGATTCTAACCGCTGTGTCCGCCACTTGGTAGTGAGGTCTTTTTTACAGTAACACACTCGAACCAAACTGAGGACGGTCCAATATGTAGGACCGCAATGTCTAGGACACAGAAGTGTCATTATTTAATAGCATTTCTGGCTGTTATGACCTGCAGCAAACATGATACATAACCAGACACCAACGTTTGGCAGCATTCCAGAGGATTCCTCATGGCAATAGCCTCTACGTTAGAAATATTCTTGGGTTTATGTACTGCAATCGCCTTCTTTAAACAACAAGTTCTCAATCAGTATTTTGCCCATATTAAAATAAAAGCATATACGGTACTTATACTCACCTCTGGTGCCAATGCTGTTCCAGCCGTGTTGGCACTCAGTTCTCTCGAGGATCACATGATATTGTTATGTCATGTGAACCCTGCGCCCAATCAGTGGTTTCACTTTCAGCACCTTCAGACGAATTGAACAGCAAGAGGAAGTCAGCGATGAGGTCGGCAGCTCACTTCGTCCCCCTTCATATTAATGTTTGTTATGTCCTAAGGCAAGGAGAGTGAAGCCAGCGCTGATTGGGTGCATTACGTGAGTCCTGGGAGAGCAAGTGATGACACTGCTGGAACAGCACCCCCAGCACCGGAGGTTAGTATAAGTGTTTTCTATTGTCATCAGGGCAAATATTTATTAAGAAGATGTTGTCTGAGTTGTAAATAACCCCTCTAAGTCCCACCAAAGATTTCTATGGTGTTCAAGTCAGGCTACTGTGGTGAATAATGCAAAATATACTAGGGCTTCTGAAACCCAGCCTTGGTGGACTTCTAAATATGTTTGGTAACAATTATCATGTAGCTTTTGATGGTATGAAGGAGGGGGAAATGTGTGAGAAAACTATTGAGGGGAATAGTGTGAGGAGACAGTATGGAGGGAGACAAGTGTAGGGGAAGAGCAGAAAATAGAAACTGATGAGTGTGAGAAGAAGGCAAAGAATGCAGAATAGTGTGGCGCCCCACAACGAGTGCGTCACAGGAGGGTATTGCAGCCATAAATACAGCAGCAATATTCTCTGACCCAGCAGTCATATGGTTAACTCAGAGATCCATACCCTGCATGCATCACTTAGCATAGAGGGCCAATCAAGGTCCTGGTGGGCGGAGTGCAAGGGTAGTGTGTAGTGGAAAGTTTAGAACAGTTGGAGTTCGAGGGCTGAAAGTGTAACAGCAAATTAGAAGACCCTCTGCAGAATCCCAGCTCTGCAACCTAGGAGAGGGGGTTGCACAGTCTCGTGCAGCCCCCTGGCCATCTTCTACCGGCCATCTCCCTACCGTCACCACGGTTGAGCACCATTACTCCCGTTGCATTACCAACAGGACTACGGGCGTCAAAATGCGGGCTCAAAATCATCCCGTGCCCATCTACAGCCGGTTTGCTGGTACTGAAGCTAGCAGTAGTCCAGCTCTGCTAAGCGAACCAGAAGAGTGGAGGGACCGCTTTACAGGAGCACCCCACCACCCGCCAAATCTTGCGCAGCTCCTGCCTCGGGGGATCATCGCTTAGCCTGTGGGGAGCGTTCCATCTTGCTGCATTCCATCCCCCGGAGACCCCGCAGCGTCGGTACAGTTACCGAATCGCTCATAGGTGGCGTCACGACAAATTAACCCCTTAATCTGTTCCCACAAGTTGTCTTCAAGCTTTTGATCTGCACTCAACCGGGCCCCACTACCGGCAGGCGCGGTCCATCCGTAACAAGAAGGAGGAAGAAAACGCCTGTCTAAACCGGAGTCCCGGCTGCGGTGAGTCAGAAAATGGCGTCATGAACAGGATGCGAGCAGGCCCGTTCCTTAATGGGTATTATGTGCTTAAAAGAACTTTATTTCAACAATTTGGACTTTGTTCGTCCCTAAAAGAACTTTTCCCACCTTTTCACCGTTGGGCCAAGATGGCACCCAAGATGGCGTCCCCGCCATGAGGATCCGCCACGTGCAAGCCCAGGGGTGAGCCACCGCCCTCTTCGTGGTAGGGCTAAAGGCAAAGGCGCCAAAATCATTGTCCGCCCTGATTGCTCGAATCAACCATGGGGGCGGACCAAAGACTTTTTCCCACCATTGGACTACAAGAGCCCCCAAGGAAGTGGGAGTGTCGGCCCAGTCTTCACCAGCTCTTCACCAGAACAGTTACCGGGTAGAGACGGGTGTGGCTCCTCCAAGAATATGACCAGTACCAGATTCCATGACCTAATGCGAGAAGTGGAAGCCGAGGCCAGAGCAGCAATAGGCCATCCGGGTCCGGGTCCTACCCTCAATATAGACGGCAGCCCCGACTTCTGGCAAGAAGCTCTACAAGACCTCCGTGTACGGCTCCTTGAAACCGCTGAATGGACGATCCGCAGTTGGAGCACAAGCTTGGGCCGCAGACTACATCATGCGATGCAGCAGAGCCGCTCAGGTGCAACTACTCCCGGGCCGGACGACATCTCGAGTTTCAGCACCGCCTCGCCCATGCCAACCACTTGTCCCGCCTCGTCTCCGGAGCCGGTAGACTGCATCATCCCGGTAGAGACCACCGCTAATCCCGCTCCAGAGCCTGGAACCGAAACCGTTTTTGAGCCGGAGCTTGTAACTCGCTCCCAAGAAAATATGGACATTTACCTGGTTCCCTCTGCGGAACCCGCGACTAGTTCCACCACTATCGAGACTGTCGCCTGTTTCTTCCCTAGACCGGAGGTCTCCTCTGCTATTACCGAGGCCTACCTGGTTGCTGGGGTTGAAACATTGCTACCAGCTGCAACAGAAGAAGAGGCAGGCAGCCTGGAAGCCCTGCAGGACGACCTCGAGGAGAACTTTGCAGCCCAGCCGCCCATCGACCCAGAAGACCCCGTTCCAACATCTCCGTTCGCTGAGCAGCACGATGTGGTCATCGAAAGAGAGATTGAGGACGATGACGACGAGACCCATAGCACCGCTGAGGATCTCTACACCGGGTTCGCCTGGGGAGATACCGTGGATCCTTCTGCCGAGCAATCCGCTCGGGTACGCTGGTCCGGTGCCATTGCAACACCTTCTCCGGTGCCGTTCAACCGGGTTCCCATCCAGACTGCCCACCAAGCTCAACCCGTTCAACAACCAACACGCCGTAGTGACTTCATTCACACTTCGCATCACTCCGACGAAGATGTATGTCGCATCCGAAGGGAGGAGTGGCAGGCTCGTCTGCGCGCCAACATGCAGGCTCATGCTGAAGCTCGCCGCCAACCTCCATTGCCTGATGAACTCCGCAAGACCGGACGGGTGAGCACATTCAACCTATCCACTGGGTGGGGTTTCATCAGGGAGGAGGGTGTATGTAAGGAAGTGTTTGTGGGGCGTCGTGATGTGGAGTCGCACCTACCGCGAGGGCATCCAAACCACGACTTATATAGAGGGGACATTGTAACCTACGAGCGATATGTATGCTGTGATGGGTGGTTCACTATATGGGTCCGGAACACAGCCCTCCATAAGTGACTCTGTTGTTTGAACTTTACCAAGAGACTTCTTCCTGTTTGGTAGATAACACCGCAACTTGGCGGCTACAGCCTGAACTTTTACTAAGGACAGCCGACCGCCCGCCGGGTCCGCGAATGTGTTAACCTGCTCCTTTTGCTTGCAACATCAAAAGTAAAATGTGCCTGTTGTTAATAAAAGTGTATCTTTTATGCCTGTTATAAAATACAAAATTTTCTGTAACGTTGAGTAGTATGACACTTGGGGACAAGCGTATTTCACCAAGGGGAAGTGTGGCGCCCCACAACGAGTGCGTCACAGGAGGGTATTGCAGCCATAAATGCAGCAGCAATATTCTCTGACCCAGCAGTCATATGGTTAACTCAGAGATCCATACCCTGCATGCATCACTTAGCATAGAGGGCCAATCAAGGTCCTGGTGGGCGGAGTGCAAGGGTAGTGTGTAGTGGAAAGTTTAAAACAGTTGGAGTTCGAGGGCTGAAAGTGTAACAGCAACTTAGAAGACCCTCTGCAGAATCCCAGCTCTGCAACCTAGGAGAGGGGGTTGCACAGTCTCGTGCAGCCCCCTGGCCATCTGCTACCGGCCATCTCCCTACCGTCACCACGGTTGAGCACCATTACTCCCGGTGCATTACTAACCGGACTACGGGCGTCAAAATGCGGGCTCAAAATCATCCCGTGCCCATCTACAGCCGGTTTGCTGGTACCGAAGCTAGCAGTAGTCCAGCTCTACTATGTGAACCAGAAGAGTGGAGGAGGAGCTTTACAGGAGCACCCCACCACCCGCCAAATCCAGTCGTCTCACCAGCGGTGTACCCACCAAGGGATCCAAGGCTCCCCAAAGCATCCGGAACGTATACCCCGGATAGGGCATTCAAGCAGCCTCCCTGTACCCGATCTGGTATTCCTGGGCGACAACGGCAACTTAATTAGTTAGAATGGAAAAACACCGCGGATCTCTGAGGAACACCTATCACTGCTGAGTCCACCCGGTCTGCTACCTACAACTGTATACCATGTATTGCTTGCTGGTTACAGTAAAGAACCCGTTACAGAGACTTACAGTGTCCGTGCCTTCTTATAAACTGTTTCCGCGCACTAAGGTAACCGCAGCTGCCTCCGGGGATCATCGTTTAGCCTGTGGGGAGAGTTCCATCTTGCTGCATTCCATCCCCCGGAGACCCCGCAGCGTCGGTACAGTTACCGAATCACTCATAGGTGGCGTCACGACAAATTAACCCCTTAATCTGTTCCCACAAGACGTCTTCAAGCTTTTGATCTGCAATCAACCGGGCCCCACTACCGGCAGGCGCGGTCCATCCATGACAAGAAGGAGGAAGAAAATGCCTGTCTAAACCGGAGTCCCGGTCGCGGTGAGTCAATAGGGTGACAGTGTAAATGTGGTGCCCCACCAGATAGGCCGCCACCAGAGGTACTGCACTCTTGCAGTTAGGGAGTGTAGTGCCCCTGTACCGTAGTGTACCGACATCACAAAGATCGGATGTGACGCAAATAGCGTCACACCGGCTATTACGCCCATGCGGCAGGGCAAGGAGGACTAGGATTACTTATCACGCCCATTGGGGCGTGATAATGAGCAGCTAAGGAGGGCTTAGAGTCTCACAGGGAACACCCTGTGAGACTTATTCAGAGCCAAGAAGTCGCACATATTTACAGTTGTGGCCAAAAGTATTGACACCCCTGCAATTCTGTCAGATAATACTCAGTTTCTCCCTGAAAATGGTTGCAATCACAAATTCTTTGGTGTTATTACCTTCATTTAATTTGTCTTCAATGAAAAAACACAAAAAGAATTGTCCTAAAGCCAAATTGGATATAATTCCACACCAAACATAAAAAAGGGGGTGGACAAAAGTATTGGCACTGTTAGAAAAGTCATGTGATGCTTCTCTAATTTGTGTAATTAACAGCACCCGTAACTTACCTGTGGCACCTAACAGGTGTTGGCAATAACTAAATCACACTTGCAGCCAGTTGACATGGATTAAAGTTGACTCAACCTCTATCCTGTGTCCTTGTGTGTACCACATTGAGCATGGAGAAAAGCTACTCCCAGGTAGTAGGATGGTATGTAACCGACACCCATTCTCTGTCCTTTCTCAGCCTCTTTACATGACGCTTGCCTTGCCAATCCTGCCTTGCGCCTCGCCACACAGAGCTTTGAGCCAGTGACTATGGGCTTTTCTTAGTGGTAACCCTACAGTATCTCCCCTTAGCCCTATGGTTGTCACCTTTTCAGCAGATGTGTGCGGACGTCGACTGTGTTGCCTTGGAAGTACTACAGTCTCCGGGTTGTTAGCTGAGCCTGGTCTGTCTTCTCAACTAGTCTTGGGGTTCCTGGTACCCTGTTCTTTAGCCTAGTCCCTCCACTGCCTGCGCTTCACAGTGGATATTAGTCCCATGGGTGGAATGGTCACTTTCCGTCTCCGGGACCCCCTTTTTCTCCTGGAGCCACCTGGTTCTCCTTCTCTGCTCCTCAGTCTGGCCTCTGAACACTTTTCCATCTTTTCCTTCTGTGGCAGGCTTTCTTTCTCTAGCGTCCCTCCAACTCAACCTTGATGTTTAATGGCCTCTCCTCAGCTGTTCTACCACCTCTCCTCAACTGGTTAACTCTCCTCTACTGTTCAACTGTCTCTTCTCCTTCTGCTGTATAACTGTTTCTCCTGCATTCTAGATCATTCTCGCTTATCTTATACCCTTTGTCGCGTGTCCCATGTCATCTACTTGTGTTCTTCCTGGCCTCACTCTTCCCACGTGCTCCCTCTAACTACGTCCTTCACCACCCAACCCCACTACAATCATTCCTAGTATGATCTGGGTGTCC
>JARQOC010000008.1:164012199-164042565 GCA_033576535.1 Allobates femoralis
TATAAAAATAAAAAATAAATTAATCTGATCGGTAAATGGCCTAATGAAGAAAATAAATCACAACACCTGAGTTGTGGTTTTCAGCAGCTGCAACACAAAATGTGGTTAAAACATCGTATTTAACCCCAACGTGTTCTATAATATAATGTTGAATCTACTTATATAAACGCGAAGTCCAGTCTGTCATCCCCTTTCATTTGATTATCTACCTATCACGTGCCAGAAGCAGCCATATTTGCACACCCAAGTGATGGGTGTGCAAATATTGCGGCCGCTGGGGGTACTGGCCCATTGCTCAGTACCGTCAATGATGACGCCAACACCTGAAACTGCCGATACCCAAATCCGACACCAGGGACCCACTGCGGCACTTGGTGCCCCTCATCCATCGCCGCACATCATCACTGAATGAATAAAAGGATGTCCAAAGATGGCAGCAACCTGAGTAACTGTACCTGGTACACGCATCAGAGACAACACGCATGGGGCAGTTACATAATTGCGCTGTCCCATCTGCCCCCGCCATCTTTGAACACTTTGGTATACAATGATGGCGGCGGTGTGGCACACAGGAGCGGCAGAGAGAGCACACAGGGGGCAGAGAGAGCTCACAGAGTGGAAGAGAGATGACACAGGGGGCAAAGAGAGTGCACGCGTGGCAAAGAGTGTACTGGGGGCAGATAGAGCACATAGGGGGCAGAGAGAGTGCACAGGGGGCAACGAGTGCATTGGGGGGCAGAGAGAGCACACAGGGGGCAGAGAGAGTGCACTGGGGGGCAGAGAGAGCACACTGGGGATCACAGAGAATGCACAGGGGCCAGAGACAGCAGTTACATAATTGTGCTGTGCCCTCTGCCACTTCTAGCATCCGTATATCCTGCTATCATGCGCCTCCACCCTACTTGCCCAGCCAACGCACAAGGGAGCAGAGAGAGCAAAAAGGTGGAAGAAAGACTGCACAGAAGGGCAAAGAGAGTGCACAGGGGGAGGGACGAGTGCAGAGGGGGCAAGAGGCAGCACACAGGGGGAAGAGAGAGAGCACAAGGGGCAATAGAGAGCCCACAGGGGGAGCAGAGAGAGTGCACTCAGTGGCAGAGAGAGCACACGGGGGGGCAGAGAGAGTGCACTGGAGGGCAGAGAGAGCACAAAAGGGGAAGAAAAAGCAGAAAGGGGGCAGAGGGAGCACACAGGGAGAGGGCTAGTACACAGTGGACCATGGACAGCGCACAGGGGGTAAAGAAAAGAAAGGGGGTAAAGTGCAGAAAGAGCACACAGAGGTTGCAGAGAGAGTACACTGGGTGGCAAAGACTGTGTGGTGCCCCACTGGTCACGCGTCTTAGTTGGGGTACTACACTCATACATGAATGTGCAGTTGTCCCTGTCACAGTGGAATGTAGGGTTTTTAGGAGGATCTCATCCCAGCACTCCCATACACCCACCTAGACAGATACCCTAGGGGAGAGAGTTAGGAGAGGTAGAAAAATGGGGGGATTTAGTTTGCCTCGAGGAACGAAGGCGCATGGGAGCCCTGAGAGAGAGAAGGGGACTCTGAGAGAGGGGGCCTGGAGAAAGAGAACAGGCAGCCCAGATTGAAGGAGGGGACCCCCCAAATCAGAGCATCCATACTCCGGGAGGGAACCCTGGTCCATACACCGGAGTGCCGGTTCCGAGACGTAGCACAGGGAGTTTAGCCCTTGAGTCATAACACCGGTCTTCGTGGGTCCATCTACCGGCCCCAATACCCTGTCAGAAAGGAAGCCAGTCACACCATGATAACCCACCGGGGTTGAGTTCCAGTGCAGGAGAGAGGAGAGTGGGAAGTCGTGACACTCAGAGAGCACCCCAATCGAGCCTGGTACTAAGCGGGCTGTTCCAGGACAGGCAGCTGCAATGGGACACGGGTTAGAGCAAGATGGCATACCAAGAGACTCCAAGAGACCCTGCAGCCCACTGTGACTACCCAGCTGGCTACCCTTACCTAACGACTGTTGTCTTCTGTGAACTCTACCTTCACCAGCATTGTTCCAGTAAAGTACCCGGGTAGAGTGACAGAGTCTCCGTGTAATTATTTCCCCGCTGCACTGCAACTTGTTTATCTCCATCATCAGCACTTCCATCACCACAGGTGCATCCCTGCCCCGGAGGGCCAGCTCCACCTGCAGGGAGCTGTACCATCTCGGCTGCTGTATCATCGCCTTCCGGAGGTCTGAAGCGGCGCTGGTGCTACATCACCAGAATCTGCGGGTGGCATCACGATAAACTTATAAACTTTTATTCCCATTCCAACTACCCCTTTTTAGTTGACCACCAGGGCCACGGGTCTGGGCAGGCCAGCAGTGACATCCCTACCGCAGCAGAGGGCCCAGATACCCGCGTCCCCATACCCTGGGCTAGTCAACTGCGCACTGGGAGCAGAGAGAGTGCCCATCGGGAAGCAGAGAGAGTACATGAAGGGTCAGAGAGAGCACACAGTGGGGGGGGGGACAGAGAGAGCACAAAGGGGGACAGAGAGGGTACATAGGGGCAGTAACATAATTTTGCTGTCCCGTCTGCCACTTCTGGCATTCAGATGTCTGCTATCATGCACCTCTGCCCTATTATCTCACCCAAGTGATTGGTGTGCAAATATGGTGCTGACTAGTGGTACTGACCTGTTGCACAGTGCCAACAGTGGTCCCGCGGCACCAAAAATCAACAGCACTCAAAACTGCTGTCTTGAACCCGCCACCGCACACGCCACAAGCAGCCTGCCACCCACTGCACACACACCGCTGAATTAGGAATTCTGCCTGTGGGAACCTGATGCACATGACACACTCAACTCCAGGGCTGGGGGTACTTGTTACCGGGCCAGTTCTTACAGTTCTTTTTGGGGAATGTCAAAGTGGCCACGAGGCTCCGTGACCCTGGCGGTGTCATTTAATAAATGGGGATTGATGGGGAAGACAGGGAAAAGGGGTATTCGTGGCGCCGCCTGCGGTGTGCAGCCAGGGGTGGCCGCCACTGCTTCAGAACCTCTGGGGACGTTGACCGTCAGCATGGATGGTTCCACTCCCTGCAGGTGGAGCATGGTGACCAGGGAAGCTGGAAAGAGAGTTCAGTTCGTATCTTGGCAGATGTTTGTTAAGTCATCAGCACCCTGGTGTTTCATGCGGCCTCTGTGGCCAGTGGTTGCCGCTAAAGAAAGTCTCACACACCACAGCTGTAGTTCCATAACTTTTACTTAGTTGTCTCAGCATTCGCCGCTGGGTGCTTCCCCTTGCCAATCTCCGATTCAGCGTTGTCTCGAGAACCGGGTGTCTCTTTCTCTGGTGGTCTCTCAGCGCTATAAGGTAGTTTCTCTCCCTCCTCTCAGTGCCTCCACACACAGAGCATAGGTACCAACAGCCATGGGTGCTCAATTGTACCACTTCCCGATACTGCTCGCTAGTTTGGCCGCCTTCTCCAAGTTGTGTCGGCTGTTTGGTCGCAGCTCCCATTAGGAACTCAGCCCCTCTGTCCTATCGCCAGATATGGGTGTACAGGGATCTATGTCTCATTCTGTACCCCTTGGGCTCCGTTCTTCCTCCACACCCATCGGTCGTTCCCTCCCGAGGCGAGCGTGACTGTGCTCCAGCCCGTGGGAGCTAACACCTCCTTCTCCTTCTGCTACACTCCGAATCCTTCTTTCCACTACTGACTTCTGCACTCTTTTTCCCTCCCGACTATGCTTGGGTTCTCCCATTGTCCAGTGGTCCTAAGGGTTGTGTGTGTGTGTGTGTGTAGCTCAACTGCACCATCTTAGCACCTGGCGAGCAGAGGCACAGGTCTCCCTCTAATGGAGGAGTGCAGTACCTTTGGTGGCGGCCTACCCGGTGGAGCGCCACACACGCAGGTACATTTCATCAGACTGCCGCCATATTTGGACACCTGGGCATGCAAAGATGGCGGTGGTGTAACCCAGTCATGCCGCTGCCATCTCTATACACCACAAGGGGGAGAGAAATAGCACAGAGTGAGATGAGCGCATGAGAGTGGACAAAGGGGGGCACAGAGCGTGCACAAAGGGGGGCACAGAGAGTGCACAGGGGGCAGAGAGAGTGCAAAGAGGGGCACAGAGAGTGCACAGGGGACACAGAGAGCACACAGGGAACACATAGAGCACCATTTGCAATTCCACTATTTATTTGTGAGGGATCTGTTTTTATAGCGTTTATCCTATAATACAATGAACTGACAACATTAATTTTCCAGGTCAGAAAGACTTAAAGTTCTGAGAACCATTACATTTGGGTAACTTAGTGTTTTTTTAGGAGGGTATACTGACCAAAAAACTTAATTGTGACCTTTCAAGCTTTTTTCTATCATGTTTTCTGTGGATAACACAGGATATAATTGCTTCCCAATGCAACCCATGTAACTAAAGTGTCAATATTTGCATTTCATCAAAAGGAACTAATAGGCTATAATAGAGAGACTCAATGGAAAAAGACCATAGTGGCAAGTGATTAGCTCCAAAGTAACCTCCACAGGGGGTTGTCTTCAGCTACAATTTTAGGATAAATAGCTATATTGGTGCCTAAATACGCATGATGATCCATTGCACGCTGGTGGGCCAGTATTACCTTGAACAATAGCAACACTTTTCAATTGCCATCCCTATCCCTGCAATGACCCTTTGCTCCTCTACCCTCATTTAGTCCCCATAAGACTTTCTGGGCATAACATTTCTGGTTACTTCTTACATCTTTACAGGCATCATCTCAAATAAACATGTGTGGCACCCCAGAGTCCGGATGCCACAATGCCATTGCCTTCCTCTGGGGGTTGTGTCATACCTAGAGCAACAGAGGGTATCCACACCAGGCAAACCAAAGCACACAACACCTTTAAGCCTCCAGATCTAAAGGGAGAGTTTTAAAGCCCCGGTTCAGGGTAGCTCCACTATAAATTCTGGTCTGGGGGGGGAGTTAGTCAGTTCAGTTAGTAAGAGGACTGAGGAAGACATCCTGTGGACTGGAACAGTGCTAATCTCGTCCCAGGAAAGCTAAAGCCTAGCTTGAGGGGCCCATAGGCAAGGGTCTGAGAAAGTCGAGGAGAGCCTTTGGAGTTGAGTGGTGTCAAGCTCACCACAGTGTAGAGAGCGCCAAGAATCAGACACCGGAGTCCGAGGCTGTGCAGGGCCTAATGTCCCAGCAGCCAACACCGGAGGGTGGGTGTTCCAAGCTCCCCAGCCACACCAAAATGCCAAAGGCAAAGCAGCGTGAAGAGCCCAGAAGCAGCCCGTAGAAGTGGGGCTGGAGAAGGACTCGAGCTGCCTGTCATACCGGCACACTGCAGGAGAGAGAGAGAGGGCCACAGCTCAGCTTAAGCAGCAGCAGGGACCCACAGAAAAAGCACAGCATGGAGGCTTCAGAACTTGCTGGGTGAGGAAAACCCCAACTTGCTGCCAGGTTGCACGGACTCAGTACCACTAGTAAAGGATGTGAGGAACCAACAAACCGTGAGTCTCTCTGTTACTTTGGGCTCTCCATCTTGCACCCTACAACCTTCCAACATCCACTTCCCTGGGGACCTGCTCCACCCATGGGGAACAACTCTATCCCATCTGCTCGTCCATCGTCCACAGAGGTTCTGCAGCAGCGGAGGCAACCCATAGCTGCAAACCACTCCCCTGCATTTTTAGTGACTCTGCAGGGCCACGGAAGCCGGGTCTCAGCCCCCGTACGTCCCCCGAGAGACCAAACCAGCCGGGTCCCAAGTTTCCCATGGCCCTGGGGGCGAGTCACATGCACTTCCCATCCTCTTTCACACATTTCACTTTGGACAAATGTAGGAGAATAACAGGTAAATGTATATATTTTTACTTCAAAAAATTAATTAATTAAAGTTATTGAGTCGTAAACCAGAATATAAATAAAAACATTTACGGTATTCAAATTATTAATTAAATAAACAAGATAATAAATATAAAATCAATAAATATTGAGGCATAATGTGACTTCTTAATTTTGAGGTCCTATGTTGAGGCTGGTGACTGGAGGTCATTTTGTAAGGAGCCTCTTATCGGGACCATCATGCAATGTTCTCATCAGTTCTTCAGAATGAGCATCAATCAGGGGTGAATTGGAAGGGAATTATCAGTAATGTTCATGGAAGATTTTCCACCACTTGAACCTCATCCTTTCCACTTGAGGATTTTCTATAGAACTTCTTTGTAGTTACTTCCCATGAGCCCAACATCCAACATCTTCTATCAATAACGGGATAAGACTAAGTATGACGGCCTCCTGGAGACATTGTGAAGATTCCTGCAAAATAATATGTTATGTTATTAATATGCCTGTTGTGGATTCAACATTACCTACAAATTATCCTAGTCCACATGTCATGGGCTTCTTTCTTCCTTTTGTGTAATGTCATCCCATCTAGTCAACAGTGGACCCTCGTGTACTAAGAGGTAACCAGAAAAATGCCCAAAAGAAAATGCCCACAGGGTTGTGTTTGAGTTAGGTTTAGGGATTATGGGTGTTAGGTGTTAGGGTTAGGTGTTAGGGTTAGGCGTTATGGTACCTTTACACGCCGCCACAACAGGATGGATACAACCCGCTACAGGCTACAAATGTAGCTTGTAGCGTCAAAATCGCCCGTAGTAGCGGCGTGTGAAGACGGGACGACACAGCCGGCTACAGATACCTCTGTATCTGTGCACTGCCCATAAACAGATGGCTACATCGCCGATTGTAGCGAGCTGTATCGGCGTGTAAAGACGTTACGGAAGGGAACTCTGGACACCCTGCGATGTAGCTGCAATGTAGCTAAGGCGTGACCCTGGCTCCGTGTTACCACGCCCCATGTGCGATCATTGGTGGAAGCTGCTGCTTGCCGATTGGTAGTCGCTGCATAGGGAGGCATATTTAAGGAGCTGACGAGTCACACTACACAATCGCTCGAGCGTGCTGTATTACTCAGCCTCCTGCGTTGCCTGCCCAATCAGGATGTTATTGCTTCGTCCTATCAGCGTACGGACGGCTCGTAATCCACAATTGTAGCACGCCTATGTGCTGTCCCTGCTGCACCAGGTACGCCCATAGTAGCTGGTTATAGCGGTGTGTAATTGAGCTACAGATGGCTACTTGCGACACCGGCGATGTAGCTAGCTATAGATGTAGCGTGGCGTAGCGCATCTTGTGGCGGCGTGTAAAGAGGGTGCGGTTCCCGTTGGTAACCGTTCGGCCGTGCTCGTGCACGTGAAGTTGCCGTTGGTATCCATCCTGTTGTGGCGGCGTGTAAAGGTACCATTAGGGTTAGGTGTTAGGGTTAGGTGTTAGGGTACCTTTACACACGGCTACATTTGTAGCTTGTCACCAGGTAACTTACTGGTTGCAGTGAAATCATGGATACATGATTCCATTTGTACACAGCAACAAGATAGAACCATGTATCCATGATTTCACTGCAACCAGTAAGTTACCTGGTGACAAGCTACAAATGTAGCCGTGTGTAAAGGTACCCTTATGGTACCTTTACACGCCGCCACAACAGGATGGATACAACCCGCTACAGGCTACAAATGTAGCTTGTAGCGTCAAAATCGCCCGTAGTAGCGGCGTGTGAAGACGGGACGACACAGCTGGCTACAGATACCTCTGTATCCGTGCACTGCCCATAAACAGATGGCTACATCGCCGATTGTAGCGAGCTGTATCGGCGTGTAAAGACGTTACGGAAGGGAACTCTGGACACCCTGCGATGTAGCTGCAATGTACCTAAGGCGTGACCCTGGCTCCGTGTTACCACGCCCCATGTGCAATCATTGGTGGAAGCTGCTGCTTGCCGATTGGTAGTCGCTGCATAGGGAGGCATATTTAAGGAGCTGACGAGTCACACTACACAATCGCTCGAGCGTGCTGTATTACTCAGCCTCCTGCGTTGCCTGCCCAATCAGGATGTTATTGCTTCGTCCTATCAGCGTACGGACGGCTCGTAATCCACAATTGTAGCACGCCTATGTGCTGTCCCTGCTGCACCAGGTACGCCCATAGTAGCTGGTTATAGCGGTGTGTAATTGAGCTACAGATGGCTACTTGCGACACCCGGCGATGTAGCTAGCTATAGATGTAGCGTGGCGTAACGCATCTTGTGGCGGCGTGTAAAGAGGGTGCGGTTCCCGTTGGTAACCGTTCGGCCGTGCTCGTGCACGTGAAGTTGCCGTTGGTATCCATCCTGTTGTGGCGGCGTGTAAAGGTACCATTAGGGTTAGGAGTTATGGTTAAGGTTAGGTGTTAGGGTTAAGTTTAAGGGTTAGGGTTGGGTGTTAGGGATAGGCATTAAGGTACCTTTACACGCCGCCACAACAGGATGCATACAACCCGCTACAGGCTACAAATGTAGCTTGTGGCGCCAATATCGCCCGTAGTAGCGGCGTCTGAAGACGGGACGACACAGCCGGCTACAGATACATCTGTATCCGTACACTGCCCATAAACAGATGGCTACATCGCCGATTGTAGCGAGCTGTCTCGGCGTGTAAAGAACCCACCGAAGGGAACACTGGACACCCGGCGATGTAGCTGCAATGTAGCTAAGGCGTGACCCAGGCTCCGTGTTACCGCGCCCCATCTGCGATCATTGGTGGAAGCTCCTGCATGACGATTGGTAGTCGCTGCATAGGGAGGCATATTTAAGGAGCTGACCAGTCACACTACACAATTGCTCGAGCGTCATGTATTAATCAGCCTCCTGCGATGCCTGCCCAATCAGGATGTTCTGGCTTTGTCCTATCACCGTACGGACGTCTTGTAATCCACAATTGTGGCACGCCTATGTGCTGTCCCTGCTGCACCAGGTCCGCCCATATTAGCTTGTTGTAGCGTTGTGTAAATGAGGTACGCTGAGCTACAGATGGCTACTTGAGACACCCGGCGATGTAGCTAGCTGTAAATGTAGCGTAGCGTAGCGCACCTTGTGGCGGCGTGTAAAGAGGGTGCGTTTCCCGTTGGTAACCGTTTGGCCGTGCTCGTGCACGTGAAGTAGCAGTTGGTATCCATCCTGTTGTGGCGGCGTGTAAAGGTACCTTTAGGGTTAGGTTTAAGGGTTAGGTGTTAGGTTTAGAGATTAGGTGATAGGGTTAGGCATTAAGTTTTAGGGTTAGGGTTGCCTGTGGGGATTATTCCTTGTGGGCATTTTTCAGGGACCCATACTAAACATGTCCAGGGTTATTTTTCTGTTCCATCATGAAGGACATGATGCTTTTGTTGCTTGTTACATGTGTAGACCAGTATTGGACACTTACCTCTTCCACAAAGTGCTGGAGATGGTGCAACCATGGCTTTAGCTCCTCAGAAGGTGTTTTACTGTGTCCTTGTGATTCTCTCTGAATACGAGATATAGAAGATGACGATTGTGGATCAACATGTCTAGTATTTACACCGAAACATCAAAGCATGAACCATGCAAATAGTAAACATGACTGCAACTTGGACTTACACAAATCATAAGATCATCTCTGATTCTGAGGAACATCATGAGTGACTGTGACGTTGAGTCAGGAACAGCAGATGTGGACAGATCTGTCAGAACGTCTGTAGTTAATGTAACATGCTCCAAGGTCAGAATAAGACGGTCACTGGCCTGTAGAATGGCCAGAAACAAAAAGATTCGATTAGTCTGAATATATGAGTATATGAGGTGAGCGTTATTTTGTAAAATATTAGACATTTGGAGAAATTCCCCGATAGGTACTCACCATAAGGTCACATACAGACGGCTTGTGTCTCATCATCCTTCTGTAGCATTTGATTGCACTGGGGGACATGTTCTTCTCCTGTGAAAAAGGATAGAACACGATTTGATGTATAAGCACATGCCATGTTATATTTTATATATGACTTCATCCAGGGTATAATTCCATACAGTGATATTATTGATGTGTATTATACAAATCAACTAAAACGTTAGGAACCAACTATAGATGCATCAACAAGTCATGTACCCAACAGAGTACTTACTGCTCAATTAAACCCACAATTCCACCATTGTGAAGGCCATTCCAACCAGTACATAACCCACCCTTAGGCCTATAACAGCCATCATATTAAACATAATGGAAAGGGTGAGATTAATGGTCTTTTAGTCTTCTTGATGTGATTACTCACTTTGGACAAGACATATAAAAATGTGAATCAGGTATTAGATATCTCTTGTTATAACACAATCTCTCTCCTTACTTGTTCATTCTGCAGTTGTCTGATCACCCTGATGTCAGCAGAAGACACTGATTGGTATCGGGACGTTGGGCAGCGTCTCCGGTGTGGATGTCCGGCCACTGCCACAAGTACAATACTGAAGACCACCAGTCTGATGTCCATGTTTGGAGTTTTGGTGCCAATCCGTAGACTTTCTTGTCTTCTTAAGAATCTGTGTATAAAATATTAATACATATACCTTAATTATTTTACAAAGATCCATAATGTAGACGTCCACAGTGGTGACATCCTGGATATGCACCTAGTAGATGCTCACCTGCCCGGTTGCTCTACGTCTCTTTGCTCTACTTGTGTGTAACTCTTGTCTTTCCATGTTTCTCCTTTTATAGTTCAAAGTTAGGGAGAGAAATGTCTTCATTTTCAGGATGTGGAGAAAACCTCAATACGATCAGAATTCAAGGTGCAAAAGTCAATGACAGCAGCCGTGGGAAATCCTTACAACTTTCAGTTTCTTGGTGTTCAGGTAGGAAGGTAACGTCAGATACCTGGGAGGAGATTCCTCCACTATCACAGGTGACAGGAGGAATCCCAGGCAGCTTCCTGACGTTACCTTCCTATCTACATACTTAGGAAACTGAAAGTTGTAAGGATTTCCTACCTGAATTCTGATCGTAGAGAAAAGTTTATTCCATATCCTGAAAATGAAGACACTTTTCTCCATGAGACTTAAGTATAAAAGGAGAAAGATGGGAAGACATGAGACAGAACCGAGAGGAGCAGAGGGACACAGGACAACCGGGGAGGTGAGCATCCTCTACTAGGTGTTTATACCAAATCGGAGCTGTGAACATTTATGTGATGGATTTGTGTAATAATCATATTGTGTGCCTTATTGGTTGGACAGATTCATTGGAAGAGAAAAAAAGTCTCCAGATCGGCACCAATACTCCAACCATGGACATCAGACTGGTGGTCTTCAGTACTGTACTTGTGGCAGTGACCGGTCATCCACACCGGACACGATGCCCAACATCCCGATACCAATCAGTATCTTCCACTGACATCAGGGTGATCAGACAACTGCAGAATGAACAAGTAAGGAGAGAGATTGTCTTTTAATGAGAATAGTTGTATTTATAAAAAAAACATCAAAATTCAGAAACTAGTGATGAGCGAGTAGTAAGATATTTGGGTTTGGATAGGTCTAACTGAACACTCTGAACGAGGAACGAATCAAATGCAAGTCAATGTGGAACTCACATCTGAATACTGAAACAGTTCAAAGTATTCAGTTAGAGCTATCCGAACCCGAATATCTTACTACTCACTCATCAGAAACCCATACAAATCTTTGAAATCATTGCTTTTTTCTATTGTGTTAACATTTAGTAACTGGTAGATGTATTGTTCCAGTAGTACATAATAAGATGAAGATATACTCTGTGAATCCTGACTTGACTCACCTTGTGCAGATATGAATAGATGCCCAATATAGGAAAACATTCTGGAAGTATAATATAGATTATGTGATGTAAAGCTTCATCCAAGCTTGCCTTATCTCTCTACAGGAGACGAGCATTTCCACCGAAGCAATCAAATGCTACAAAAGAATGATAAGACACAAGCCGTCTGTATGTGACCTAATGGTAAGTACATACCTGACACTGTCTTCTATTGTTTTAAAGAAGTCCTCTTAAGTCAAAGGGTGGGGAACTCCAGGCTTCAAGGGCTGCTAACGGTGCAGGTTTTCAGGATTTCCTTAGCATTGCACAGGTGATAACATATTCAACTGCACTGGTGATAATTCCAACCCCTGTGCAATGCTAAGGAAATCCTGAAAAACTGCACGATTGGCGGTCTTTGAAGCCTGTAGTCCCCATCCTGGCTTAAGTGAACCTCATTCTCCATATACTCAAGGATCCATAACTTTTTACCTTCTACAGGCCAGTGATCGACTGATTCTGACCTTGGAGCGAGTTACAATAGACAACAGAAGTTCTGGCAAATGTGTCCACATCTGCTGTTCCTGACCCACGTCACAGTCACTCATGATGTTCCTCAGAATCAGAGATGACCTTCTGCTCTGTGTAAGCTATGTTGTATGAATAGTTCAACTCATTTAAGGGTTTTGGTTCTGATATTTTACATACTGGTAGCTTATGTTATGTTGCATTTCTCACATTCAGAGAGAATCACCAGGACACAGTAAAATCCTTCTGAAGAGCTGAAGCCATGGCTGCACCATCTCCAGCACTTTGTGGTAAGAGGTAAGTTTCCTATACTGGTCTACACAGGTAATATGTACATTAGCATCCGCTTCATGGTGGAGCAGATAAATGACCGTGGACATTTATAATAGTTGAGGGTCTTCTACTGATGATCTGAGGGATAGATAAATAGAATGACCACAATTATATAGAAAGTTGTAATCAAAAGACTATAAATGGCAGATAGAGAGGTAGACAAGAGACTCACTCGTAGGTAAAGGGGTTTGCAATACTATTCCAAACATTTTTCTACGGCTTCTTTCGAAAGAAAAAAATATATACAGTAGATATATATAATATATAATATTTTGTTATTAGATAATTACTGGTTCAAAGTGTCACCAATTTCATGACTTCTTGGCCACTCATTTGAGGTTTCTGCTAATAGGTTTGAGCCTCCTTGTGCTATTTGGTGCATACAATCTCCACCTTCTCTTCCAGTCTTGCCATTGTATAGGGTATACACAAGGGGTAAGTACAATAGATGCAAGGGTGAAATCGTGTTCAGGCCCTGGAGCCTAAGGGGTCCCAAGGTCCTTTTGGCTTATAGAAGAAAAACTAAAGCTATTAGAGATGTGCAATAATTGGGGGACCCATTGGAGCTTTCACATTGGGGCCCAGGAGCTTCAAGTTACGCAACTGGGTATACATTCGCTAGATAAGGCCTGACGAAGGGAACTGACTTCTTGGAGCATGGATATGGTCATTGTTCTACTGCTCATATGTGTCATTTGAACCCTGGAAGACCCCCCAAAAAAATCAGGGGTGGTGGAGCTAGTCAGGCTTGGTGGTAGTTGTAGGAAATGGGGAGATGGGCATATAGAAGAGTAGGTTAAAAAATGTCCCGAAGAAGTTACAAAAGTCATAGAAGGCAGGGCTGTGGTGTCGGTAAGCCAAACATCTGACTCCGACTAATCTACTTCTCAATTTCCCTGAATCTGAGTCCACCTCCACCACAATGGACACTGACTCCGATTCCATGACTCCGAATCCACAACCCTGGCTGTGAACTCAGTAAGCCAAACATCTGACTCCGACTCCTCAATTTCCCTGAATCGACTCCAACTCCACCCAAAATGGACACCAACTCTACGACTCACAACCCATAACCATGGCTGTAAAGTCAGTAAACCAAACATCTGACTCTTCAATTTGTCCTCTGAATCCAAAATGGACACTGACTCCAACTCCACGACTCCGACTTCACAGCCCTGATTGAAACTGCATTATTTGAAAAACCATTTAGGTTTTTTTTTTTTCACCATGGGCTAGGTATCTGTAATTATGTTCCCTGTGTATAGAAAAATCTTACCGTGGCTGTCTTCAGCTGTTCTGTCTGCTACGATTCCTTTCCTTCCTCTTGTGACCAAAGCTCTGTCTGGCCAGAAGACTTTCGGGATAAGTTTTTAAAAATACAAAGTAATGTTGTTAAATCAAAATGATAAATAACAAACACTGTTCATTTATGTTGTAGGCATCTCCACAATGTCTCCAGGAGGCCGTGTTACTCAGCCTCATCCCGGTATTGGTGGAGGATGTTGGGTGTTGGGCTCATGGGAAATAACTAGAAGAAGTCAAGGATAACCCAGGAGGACGTTTTATTAAATTTCTGATTTAAGGATTCAAAATCTTGGAGTTTCCTCGTTAACATCTTCAAGTCTTTATTCTTCATCCTTTGACTAATGATGACTATGAAGCACTCGTAACGGAACAATGAAAGTCAATGTCTATGGATTTGAAACTTAAAGGGAAGCTTGGAAATGCAGCTACCAGTAACATGTTATAGAGCAAAAGGAACTGAACTGATTGATATATAGTTTGGAGGAATAAGACTCGTATTTTATACAATGAATGCCTGCTCTTTCCATGCATTCAGGTCCAGTGGGCGGTGCTAATTAGTGATTGACAGCTCTCTGCATTCACACGTACAAAGAAAAAACTGCCAGCCACTGATTAGACCCACCCACTGACCTGAGTGAGAGCAAGATATACTAATGGCGGGTTTACACGTTGCGATATCGGCGTCCAATTTCAATGAAAAGTCACATGGTTCGATCGTTGGAGCCGATATCGTTCCTGCGTTGTATGGTGTGAACGTCCAATACGATGCAGGAACGATGTCAATGCGATATCGGGGATTGAATGAGCGTGCTATTCAATGCTCGATATTGAATGGAGATTGGAGCCGGATCGTGCTGTGTGACAGCCCAACTACGATGTGAAGTTCAACGTCACCCATTCACTCCCATGTTAAATGGTCGTTCCTGGGTTGGGGGGCGTACACATCGTACGGACATTGGATTCAGAAATCGCAACGTGTAAACCTCCGATGCGATGCGGGAGAAACGAGCACTAAATGCGCGCTCCCGCGCCATTGAATTGCGATATCGCAACGATATTGAAATGTGTAAACCCACCATTAAGGTTTTACCGCCAGACTATGTATACATCAATCTACTCAGCTCCTCCTTCTCTATAAAATGCTGCCAGCAGATTGGATTATATTTCCAGTCTCACAGGTTTTCTAGATCTAGAGCAAAGTTTCCTGGACGCTATTAGAAATTATTTTTTTCCATTTGTACTTTTCCAAAAAATTAATTATTTTCTTTCATTTGTTTAAAAATATGATTTTTTTTCTGTATTGATATAATATGTTAATTTATTTATTTTATTATATATTTGCAAAATAATGTATATTATTATATTGTATTTATTTTATTTTTTATAGGAATTTCAAAGAAATAATTAAATAAAGCTGTCAACCACTAATACTGTTTTTCTGATGTTTATTATTATTGGGATTCTTTCATTCCTTTTGACATATAAAGTGTAAGGTTCGAAGATTTTTTCCCTTATGTTATTGCAATTTTTAGCTATACCAGGCTGACATGATGCTAACCATGAAATAAGCAGGGGTGTAAAGATTTCAGTTGCAGAGGTCTGTGCTTCAGGGGGCCCGCCGAAGCCAGAACATCACTTGGATGTGGATCCTCGGACGCACATTCAACTCAAGTGTATTGCTGCACAGAGACCTGCTGGGTCCTTGCACCGCAATATAGCTGCCCGCCAATTAGAGGCCAGCAGCTGACGTCGGGCATGGGGGCACTTGGTAGGGATGTCGTGTGTTGCCTGTCACTCATGGAAGTCAGCTGCCAGCTACAGAGGAGGAAGTCATGTGCCAGGGGTGTGTGAGGGAAGGTGAGAAGAATTGTTTATTTTTTTATGTGTTAAAACACAGCAATAGAACAGGAGACATATACACTAGAATGGGGACATATATGTACTAGCATATGAGACCTTTATACCAGAATGAGGGAAATACTGTATATACCAGGATGGGGACATATATACCTGAGTAGAGATCATATATACCAAGATGGGAGACATGTATACCAGGATAGAGATTTTTTTATACCAGAATAAGGACATATATACCAGGATGGAGACATATATGCCAGGATGGGGACATATATACCTGAGTAGAGATCATATATACCAAGATGGGAGACATATATACCAGGATAGAGATTTTTTATACCAGAATAAGGACATACATGCCAGGATGGAGACATATATACTAGGATGGGGGACATATATCAGAATGGGTCCAGGATGGGAGACATATATACCAGGAAGGGGAAAATATGTACCAGGAGGGAAAAAAAATATACAGCAGGATGAGCCCAAGATGGATAACATATGTATATACTAGGGTGGTCACTTAAATACCAGGATTGGCACAGAATTGGGAACATATAAACCAGAATGGGTCAAATCAAAGGACATATATACTAGAGTGGGCTCAGGAAAGGGGCATATATACAAGAATAGGCCCAGGATGAAGAAAATATGTACCAGAATGGGGCCAGGATGGGAGACATATATACCAGGATGAGGGACATATATACCAGAATGGGAGACATATATATCAGGATGAAAACATATGCCAGGATGGGTGACATATATACCAGGATACAAACATATATACCAGGATGGGGGCATATCTATCAGGATGGAAACATATATACCAGAACGGGAACATATATACTTGAATGGGCTCAAGATTGGGAATATATATATACCAGGATGGGGGTCATTTATATTAGGATGAGCCCAAGATAGGTGGACATATATACCAGGATGGCAAACATATATATGTGGTGCCCCTGCGACCAGGTGGCCACAAAGGGAAAGTACAGCCAGGTAGGGCAAGACGGTTGACAAAACACCCACACAGATACACACACCGACCCTACGCCTAGGACTCTAGGTTGGGCAAGGGGTGGCAGGTGTTATAGTACTGTGGGTGGAGTGTAGAGTAGCACTGACCAACTGGGTGGAGGAACCATAACAAAACACAGGAACACTAAGTTGAAGGCGGTTCTTCCCAGGAGGTTTGGTGTCCTGGAGGATGCAGAATCCTGAGTGGCACAGAACATAAAAAATGGAATAGTCTTAGCCTGTAAGTAATAATAGATTGTAGTGTAGATTCTGGTGATAGTGAGGTGCTAGACCTGCAGAGTCTGTGATTGTAAATTGATAAATCCATGATATAATCCAGTACGGCAACTTCAT
Source organism: Allobates femoralis (assembly GCA_033576535.1). NCBI lineage: Eukaryota > Metazoa > Chordata > Amphibia > Anura > Aromobatidae > Allobates > Allobates femoralis. The sequence continues at coordinate 164,029,229 of JARQOC010000008.1, forward strand.
AGCACCATTTTTTTTTCATTCTTGATACATTACAAGTAAAAGAAAGGAAAACTAGAAGAAAAGCAGAAAAGCGCACACAGGGTCTTATCTGGGTGTAACCGAGGTGTTGTATTGTGTGTTGTTGCACTAACCTTATGTTGTTGTGAAAGTCACAACAACTATTGAAGCATAAGCCGGCTTGCAGCACTCCGCCCAAGGAAAACGATTAAAGCATTAGATGAAAAGGTGGTAGTTTGTGCACTGCCGTCTGTCTTTTGGTTCCAAGTAATCCAAGGAATCACAAGGTAGCCTGTTTTTTGTATATGTCTGTAAATCTTTGTGGATCTCTGATGAAGTGGTCTGGAGCACCACGAAACGCGTAAGATATAGACATTAAAGGTATTGCTTTTAACATCTTGTGATTCCTTGGATTACTTGGAACCAACAGACAGACGGCAGAGCACAAATTACCACCTTTTCATCTAAAGCTTTAAAAGTAAAAGAAAGGGAGATTTAGGTCCTGAACTGTCAGCAGGGGACAACTCCACGGTGCTGAAGTTCAGTGCCAGCTGGCTCTGAGCTTCAGCACCCGGCGTCCAGCTCCTTGGTGCGGCTCCGGTTTGATCCGGCGCCATAGACCCACATGTTAGGGGGTGCCGGATCGCACCGGACCGGGAGGATCCGGTTTGCTCAGATTTTTTTCCCCTGGACACAAAGATACTACATGCTCCGTTTTTGTGTCCGGGAGAAAAATCCAAATCCTGCCGGATTCTCCCGGACAGATGGAAACCAGATGGCAGATAACTGCCATCAGGCTCCATCCGGCCCCGTAGGGCTGCAATGGGTGAAAATCGGGTCCTTGGCTGTCAGGATTACACTGGACAGCCCCAGACCTGATCACACCGCGGTGTGAAGCCGGCCTACGTTTCATTGACTTATAGTCGATGGCTAGCTTGGAATACAACTGCTGGCACGTGCCTCTTAAACAAGTTTCATCTGGGCTGTGTCATTGCCTCCTTTCTCTCTTTCCCAATCCCCAGGCTATTAGAGAAAACACAGAAAGGAAATAGACCTTAGCTGCTAATGATACGTTCCAAAGTCATATCCAAACTGCCTTGCTCTGTCATAGACGTTTTGTGCAAATGATTGTAATTGAGCCCAGACCCACCGGACAATCCTCTGTTACCCTGGAAAGCAAAGCTGTGGAGTCGATAAGCTAAACATCCGACTCATGAATTTACCTGAATCCGACTGCGACTTTGACTAAACCAAAATGGACACTGACTTTGACTCCATTACTCCGACTCTACAACCAGGGCTGTGAAGTCAATAAGCCAAACATCCAACTCCGACTCCTTAATTTCCCTAAACCCAACTCCAACTCCACCCAAAATGGACACCGACTCCGAGCCCTGCTGGAAAGTCATTTGTACTCACATTCAGCCATGTCCTAAACCTCAGAACTGCGCTCATTCACATAAACATATCTCCTCCAATAAATTCCCTGGTATCATCCCAAAATAACATTCGCTTCTCAAACATTTCTGAAACAGCTTCATTTTTTAATCATACAATGGTGAAGTTGGAAGGGACCTCCTGGGTCATCTGCTCCACCCCCTGCTCAAAGCAGGAGTCACTAAATTATCCTAAATAGACGTCTGTCCAGCCTCTGTGTGAAGACTTCCATTGAAGGAGAACTCACCACCTCTTGTGGCCGCCTGTTCCACTCGTTGATCACCTTCACCAACCAAATGTTTTTCTAATATCTAATCTGTGCCTCCTCTTAATCAGTCTCATCCCATTGCTTCTAGTCTTTCCTTGTGCAAATGATAATAAAATTTGTAAGAACAATAGCTGAATTCATTCAATTTTATTTGATAAAAATTATTATTTTATACATGAGAAAGCAAGAATGCAAATAAATACAATTCAAATTAATAATTAAAAATGTAATAAAATTAATTAGTTAATTATTAATAGTTATTTATTAATAAATAATTATATAAATAGATATAAAAAGGTGTCAGCAATAAATATTTAAAAAATTCATGAAAAGATCATGTATCTCCTTCTTTGATCTGAGGTCCTTTGTTGAGGTTCTTCAGAATGAGAATCAATCATAGAGTTATCAGTGACTTTTATGGGAGATGTTCCACCAGTTGACTTCGGATGAACGATATAGACTTGGTGATGTCCATGGGGGATGCTCTAAATTTTTAAATATTGAAATCGAAACTTAAAAAAAACATTCCTGAGTATCTTCTTTAAAACTTTTTTGTAGTTACTTTCCATGAGCCCAACATCCGATATCTTCAACCACTAATGGGATAAGACTGAGTAACACGGCCTCATGGAGACATTGAGAAGATTCCTAAAAAATAATATGTAATGCTATTAACATGCCGGTTGTGGACTGGGTGTAACGTGTGTCTTTCTTTTTTGGTTCTTATATATACATATAGATATATATATATATATATATATATATATATATATATATATATATATATATATATATATAAATTATATATATATATATATGCATATATGTATATATATATATACCGTATATATATATATATATATATGTATATATATATATATACACATATATATATATATATATATATATATATATATATATATATATATGTATATATATATATATATATATATATATATAATCAACAGTGGAGAAGTTGGTAATTAGGTCCAGCACAATACATCCGGTTAAAATACTTGTTTTATTACTAAGCAGCCAAGAAAGTGGAATATATTAAAAGGCTATATATATGCCATAGAAACCATAAATGTTACACTGCTGATGTCTGTTGAGGACACCAGTTGGCAATCAGCAGTCCCCGGAGGCAACTTCCCATCCACGCTATAACATTGGAACTACGTGGTGAGCTTTGAAACTACTTTCTTTGTATCATTGTATAATGACATCCTCTCTAGTCAATAGTATATCCTCATCAACATTTATTTTCTCCACCATGCTGTTGCTGTTGGAGCATGCTACCTCCATAGATCAGGGTAGGACACCAGTTGGTAATCAGCAGTCCCCAGTGGCAACTTCCCATCCACGCTACAGCATTGGAACTACGTGGTGAGCTCTGAAATTACTTTCTTTGTTTCATTGTACAATGTCATTCTCTCTAGTCAACAGTATATCCTCATCAAGATGAAAATGACATTTATTTGCTCCATCATGGAGGACATGATGCTGTTAGTGCATGCTACATCCATAGATCATTGTAGGACCCCAGTTGGTAATCAGCACACTCCCGTGTCAAATTCCCATCCGTGTTATAGCATCGGAACTACATAGTGAGCTCTGAAACTACTTCCTTTGTATCATTGTATAATTTCATCCTCTCTAGTCAACAGCATATCCTCATCGAATGTGTATGACATTAATTTGCTCCATCATGGAGTAAATGATGCTGTTGATACTTGCTACTTTCATAGATTAGTATAGGACACCAGTTAGTAATCAGCACTCCCCGGTGGCAACTTCCCCTCCACAATACACCATTGGACTACATGGTGAACTCTGAAACTACTTTCTTTATATCATTGTAAAATGTCATCCTCTCTAGCCAATAGGTTATCCTCATCGAATGCATATGACATACATTTGCTCCACCATGGAGGACATGATGCTATTGGTCCATGTCTTCTCCATAGATCAGTGTAGGACACTTACCTCTACCACAAAGTGCTGGAGAAGGTGCAGCCATGGCTTCAGCTTTTCAGTTGGTGATTTACTATGTCCTGGTGATTCCCTCTAAATTTGATAAATAAAAGTTAACGTAAAACAAACGGTGGGTCAGTATGGCCAATAGCAACATCAAGACATCAAGGTACGAAGCATGCAATCAATGAACATGAGGACCACATAGACTTACACAGCTCAGAAGGTCATCTCTGATTCGGAGGAACATCATGAGTGACTGTGACGTTGGGTCAGGAACAGCAGATGTGGACAGATTTGCCAGGACTTCTGTAGTTATTGTAATTCGCTCCAAGGTCAGAATCAGTCGGTCACTGGCCTAGAGATTAGAAGATACTTAAGAGATCAGAGGAGCCTGAATTATTTGGGTTCTACTGTCGGTTAGGAGGTAAAGTGTTCTATATTTTATTAAAAAAAGTGATCAGTGCCAGATACATACTAACCATTAGGTCACATACAGACGGCTTGTGTCTCATCATTCTCTTGTAGCATTTGATTGCATTGGTGGACATGCTCTTCTACTGTAGACAGATATAGAGCAGAATTTGTAGGTTTAGCTCACACAATGTATGCTATAAATCTCTCCTCTCAGTAGAACACTAAAGGTCCTGTCACACGCGTCAATGTCGTCAGCGATCTGATCGCTGACGACATTGACGGCTGATTGCTGGTGAGCTGTCACACAGACAGACTCACCAGCGATCAATTGACCAGTGACATCATGGAAACGATTTAAATATCGTTTCCACGATGTCCTGCTCCCGCTGCCAGCCTGCTGGAAGCGGGAGCAGCCTGGTCTCCAAGGTACACTGCGGGTAACTAGGCAGCGCGCGCTGCCTAGATACCCGACGTGTACCTTAGTTACCAGCCTCCTCCGCTCACCCGGTGAGCGGAGGAGGCTGGTAACTAAGGTACACAGTCGGGTATCTAGGCAGCGCGCGCTGCCTAGTTACCCGCAGTGTACCTTGGATACCAGCTCCCAGCGCTTCTGAGAGGCGCTGGGAGCTGGAATATCGCTAGTCCCGGTGTCACACGCAGCGATGCTGCGTGTCCACCGGGCGACAATCGCCAGGTTTTAGGACTGATTCTAAAACCTGGCGATCATCAACCAGCGATTTATCGCTGGTTGATTCACTATGTCACACGCGTCAATATCGCTGCAACGTCACGTGCAGCCGATATCGTGCAGGCGATATTGACGCGTGTGACAGGCCCTTAACTCCCTCCTTACTTGTTCAACCTGCAGTTGTCTGATCATCTTGATGTCAGAGGAAGACACTGATTGATATCTGGACATTGGGCAACGTCTCCGGTGTGGCTGTCCGGTCACTGCTACAAGTACAACAGTGAAGACCACCAGTCTGATGTCCATGGTTGGAATATTGGTGCTTCGTGATAGCCTATGTATAAGATATTGATACATACAACATGATTATTGTCTATAAATTCATTATATAAATGCCCATAGTGCTGAGATTCTGGGTTTACCCAGTAGTAGATGCTCACCTGCCCGGTTGGCCTGTGTCTCTCTGCTGCTCTCCCCTCTGTTTCTTGTCTTTCCATATTTCTTCTTTTATATTTCAGACTCCAGAAGATATGTTTCTTCATTTTCAGGATGTGGAGGAAACTTTTCTCTACGATCAGAATTTAAGTGACAGCAGCCGTGGGAAATCCTTACAACTTTCAGTTTCCTTAGTGTTAGGAAGGTAACGTCAGGTAACTGGGAGGAGACTCCTCCACTATTACAGGTGACTGGAGGAATCTCGGCTATATACAGAGATATTACATTTATCAATAGAATACAGATTAAAGGAATGTGTATATTAACTCTTCTCCCATCACTCAGTCACTGCCTCCACATTGATAGATGTAATATCTCTGTATATAGCCGGGATTCCTCCTGTCACCTGTAATAGTGGAGGAGTCTCCTCCCAGTTACTTGACGTTACCTTCCTACCTGAACACTAAGGAAACTGAAAGTTGTAAGGATTTCCCACGGCTGCTGTCACTTTTTTCATGTCGTTTGAATTCTGATTGTAGAAAGAAGTTCCCTACTGAGGAGTATAAAAGAAGAAACATGGAGAGACAAGAGTCAGAGCCGAGAGAAGGAGAGAGACACAGGACAACCGGGCAGGTGAGCATCCTCTACTGGGTGTATGGACAGAATATTAGCACCATAGACATATACATGATGAGTTTATGGCACTAATTATGTTCTATGTATTATTATCATTTACACAGGTTAATAAAAAAGAAAAAAATTCTACAGATCCCCACAAATACTCCAATCATGGACATCAGACTGGTGACCTTCAGCATAGTACTTGTGGCCGTGACCGGGCATCCACACCGGAGACGTTGCCCAATGTCCAGATATCAATCAGTATCTTCCATTGACATCAAGGCGATCAGACAACTACAGAATGAGCATGTAAGGAGGGAGATTGTGTTATATTGAGAATAATTTGTATTTATTTAGAGCTATTTAGAATCAAAAGTCAGAAACCCAAAGAAATCTGGAATACAAGTGATCTGCTCTTTTTCATTAGTAGTTTTTATTTTACGGTGATTTTAAGGATGGTGGTATGTTTGCTTAGAATAGGTACCGTATATACTCGCGTATAAGCCGAGTTTTTCAGCCCAAAATTTGGGCTGAAAAGTCCCCCTCGGCTTATACGCGAGTATATAAATTTTACAGCCGCAGCCCTGGAGGTATACAGGCCCCCCCATCAAGCTCCAGGGCCCCCGCCCTTGCGCGGCAGCCTGTAAAGTAAAATCATACTTACAGTGTCCTGTCGCGCCGTCCGCAGCTTGCCGACACACGATCCCACGGCTTCATTCCGTGTCTTCCGCATTCCTGTAGTCGCGGGCAATGACGTCATTGCCCGCGACTACAGGAAGTCGGAAGACGCGAATGAAGCCTGGGATCGTGTGTCGCAAGCTGCGGATGGCGCGACAGGACACTGGTAAGTATGATTTTACTTTACAGGCTGCCGTGCAAGGGGGGGGGCCTGGAGCTTGATGGGGGGGCCTGTATACCTCCGGGCTGCTGTATACACCACTGGGGCTGCTGTATATACCTCTGGGCTGCATATACCTCTGGGGCTGCATATGGGCTGCATATACCTCTGGGGCTGCATATACCTCTGGGCTGCATATGGGGCTGCATATACCTCTGGGCTGCATATACCTCTGGGGCTGCATATGGGGCTGCATATACCTTGGGGCTGCATATACCTCTGGGGCTGCATATAATGCTGCATATACCTCTGGGCTGCATATACCTCTGGGGCTGCTGTATACTACCACTGGGCTGCTGCTGTATACTACCACTTGGAAGGCTGCTGTATACTCACTGCTGGGGTTGTATACCTGTGCTGGAGTCCACCTTCGGCTTATACGCGAGTCAATAAGTTTTCCCAGTTTTTGGGGGTAAAAGTAGGGGGGTCGGCTTATACACGGGTCGGCTTATACACGAGTATATACGGTAATTTGTTTTGTCATTGGTCTAGTCAATAATGAGACGAAACATCTCCGACTGTTCAGGACTTTTGTTTCTGTATAATTTCCATCAATATATATACAACTATTATGCTGCACTCAGTTCTATCAATGAAGGTGCTAACTAAACACAATTCTATTTCAAATATCAATAGTTGCACTCGACAAAGACTTCATTCTAAATAGAAAAAAATTAAAAATTAAAAAGTAGAGATACTTAGCATTATGGAAATGGCCAAATCAATAATCCACCCAGTTGCCATGCTAAGGCGATCTCTGTCCTAATACTAATGTAACTGCCTTGTGTCTTTCTGGGCTTTTACTCATCGGCTGATACCAGAGAATAATAGAATTGCAGTCTTATAACTAAAGACATGTGCTTTGAATATGTAATCAGTGCCTTGGAAAAAGAGGTTAACCCCTTAGGCAGTTACATTAGTGTTAGGACCCAGTTAACAGAGATCGCCTTAGCGTGGCAACTGGGTGGATTATTGATTTGGCCATTTCTATAATGTAAAGTATCTCTACTTTTTAATTTTTTTTTTTTTCTATTTAGAATTAAGTCTTTGTCGAGTGCAACTATTGATATTTTGTAATTTCCATAATAGTCACACTATGTAGGAGGATATCGAAATGAAGTCATTTATAGTCAATGTCCATTACATAACACAGTAAGTGATATAAACGTCTACAAATCCTGCTCTATATCTGTCCACAGGAGAAGAACATGTCCACCAGTGCTACCAAATGCTACAGGAGAATGATGAGACACAAGCCATCTGTATGTGACCTAATGGTGAGTACCTGAGTTGCAAACCATCCACCAATTCCAGACAGTCTGTAAAAATCGCTCTTTTCTGCCTGTAAAAAAAGTTTAGCTGTCAGTAATTTTTGAAGGTGAGAAAGTTGTACAGATAATTTGTAATGTTTTCTCATCTCTTTAAGTTTAGATTGAATGTGGTTAATGTCTTTAGATCAGAATTATGGTCTGTGTACATCGATCATCACTTATAATGATAAATCATGGCTTTATAATGTGCTTGTACAATATATTGAGTTTTTAATAAGAAGTCCAGGAAAAAAATGTCTCGTTGGCAACCATTGTTAATACATATGTTGCATTGTCTTCTATTTCTTTCATAAAATTTCTCTAAAATGATTCTCTTTCTACTGTCTAATCTACATGAGGGACCATTTTTAGCCAAATATTTTCAACATTTCCTATCTCCAGGCCAGTGATCGTCTGATTCTGACACTGGAGCGAGTCACGATAACTACAGAAGTCCTGGCAAATCTGTCCACATCTGCTGTTCCTGACCCAGCGTCACAGTCACTCATGATGTTCCTCAGAATCAGAGATGACCTTCAGACCTGTGTAAGTCCATGTGGTCCACTCCTCATCTTTATAATTATTTCCATGGCTCATGCTTTGATGCATTGCGGTGCTGATACTGGACATATTGACCCATAACTTATCATCATCTTGTATATCTCGTATACAGAGAGAATCACCAGGACACAGTAAAACACCTTCTGAGAAGCTGAAGCCATGGCTGCACCATCTCCAGCACTTTGTGGAAGAGGTAAGTGTCCTATAGTAACTACCAATATAACAAGGAGACAGTGCTCCTGTCCTCCATGGTGGAGCAGGTAATTGACCCAGGACATGTAGTGTAGATTACTACGACCAGAGGGAATGATATTATACAAGGATTTGTTCTACACAAACAAGAGAAAAGGAAGAAAAACACCATAGATGACAGACAGACAATATAACATGAAGTCAAGGAAATATATATTTTATTATTGGTGAATTCCCAACATTATAATTACATTACATATTATTTTGTAGGCATCTCCACAATGTCTCCAAGAAGCCGTGTTACTCAGCCTCATCCCGTTAGTGGTGGAAGACATTGGGTGTTGGGCTCTTGGGAAGTAACAAAAAGAAGCTTCAAAAAAGATCACAAATCTAGAAGAGGCCTTTCAATCGGAGAAACATCTCCTATGCAAATCCCCAATAATTCCCTTTCTCCTATGATTGATTCTCATTGGAAAGAACTAATAAAGAAAATACAGCACGCCGTTATTAAGATCAAGCTGCAATTGGATCTCAATCACCTGTCAAAAAGCCTCAAAATGCAACCTCAAAATCAAGAAGAAGAACACCCCTCTATGAACTGTCCTAAACATGAATAATGTAGAAAAGTTATTATATTTTAAATATATATTTATTAATATTTATTTTAATATATTATATTTATTAAATTATGTTATTGTATTTATTTGAATTCTCATTTTCTGCTAAATAAAATGATATTTGTGAGATACTAAAAGTATGATTTTTTTGTGTTATTCTTACATATTTGTCAAAAAGTTAAGCTTTGTTAGAAAACTTTTTAAGAAGTGTATGTGGATTTGGGATGACCTCTGAAACGTAGAAGTAATTAGAGATATTGAAAAAAAACATAGAAAGTGGGCACAGATACCTGAGAAAAATAAGAGCCACAGACCCACATAGTCAAAACATATATTTTGCAAAACTGAAAAAAAAGCTATATAGTTATTTTGCTGTATGACCACAAACTGTAATATATTCACCACCGTGTTTTACAGTTTCTATGATGTTTATGATATTCTGGAACATTCTGGAACTTCTAGAATGCTTGGTCCACTTCCATATGGTCCGCTATCTCTCAGATCATTCTCTTCTTGACCTCTACAATTTGGTTTCCGCTCCTTACACTCCACTGAAACTGCTCTTACTAAAGTCTCTAATGATCTACTACCAGCTAAATCTCATGGTTACTACTACTTGCTGATCCTCCTTGATCTCTCCGCTGCATTCGATACTGTGGATCACCAGCTCCTTCTCTCTGTGCTCCACTCTATTGGGCTCAAGGACACTGCTCCCTCCTGGTTCTCTTCCTACCTCTCTGACCGCTACTTCACTATATCTTTTGCTGGCTCCACTTGGGGCAGGCGTCAGCCCCCGGCATACCCTGGCAAGTTCCGGGGATCTGACCAGCTGGGGGGGCCCACTGGCCATCAGGGACAATTAGCCCTGATGGCCAAGGGCCCATCAGGGAAGGCAGTACTGACAAGGAAGAGCTCAGCAGCCGGGACACTCAGGCAGCTGAGTGCTCCCGCAGCGCTGCCAGTGCACATGGCTATTTGAATGCGATTCAAATTAGTCATGTGCCGGCTCCCATCTTAGCTCCCTCCTCAGCAGACTGCAAAGAATGATGAGTCATCACTCTGCGACCTCATCACTCTGCTGCAGCCATGATGCCAGTGAGGAGGAGGTCGATGGGAGTCTGCTGCAATGAGGAACAGGGACAGCAACTAAGGAGGACACAAGCTCTGGGGGAGCGGAGGGAAGGAGAGCATAATCTTTTTTTTTTACTATGTGCAGCATGATGGAGGATTATAGAGGCTGTCACTGGGCTGATTGGTGGAGGTTGTGCTGGGCTGTGGAGGCTGCTGCTGGGTTTGGAGGCTCTGTTAAGAAGGCTGTGCTATGGAGGCTGCTGCTGATGTATTTGGAGGCTGTGCTATGGAGGAGGCTGCTGTGGTATATGGAGGCTGTGCTATGGTGGCTACTGTTGGGACATAGAGGCTGCTGCTGGGTTATGGAGGCTGTGCTATGGAGGCTGCTGCTGGGTTACGGAGGCTGTGATATGGAGGCTGCTACTTGGTTATGGAGACTGTGCTATGGAGGCTGCTGCTGGGGTATGTGGAGGCTGTGTTATGAAGGCTACTGCTGGGACATAGAGGCTGCTGCTGGGTTATGGAGGCTGTGCTATGGAGGCTACTGCTGGGTTGTGGAGGCTGTGCTATGGAGGCTGCTCCTGGGCTATGAAGGCTGAGCTATGGAGGCTGCTGCTTGGTCATAGATGCTGCTGAGTTATGGAGGCTGTGCTATGGAGGCTACTGCTGGGCCATAGAGGTTGATGCTGGGTTATGGAGGCTGCTGCTTGGCTATGGATACTGGGCTATGGAGGATGCTGCTGGGCTATGGAGGCTAGGCTAAGGAGGCTGCTGATGGGATATATGGAGGCTGTGATGGGCTATGGAGGCTGTGTTATGGAGGTTGCTGCTTGGCTATGGAGGCTACGGAGGCTGCTGCTTGGCTATGGAGGTTAGGCTATGGAGGCTGCTGCTTGGCTATATGGAGACTGCTTCTGGAGTATGAATGTTGCTGCTGGGCTATAGAGGCTGTGCTATAGAGGCAGTGCTATGTAGGCTGCAGCTGGGCTATATGGAGGCTGCTGCTGGGATATATATATATATATATATATATATATATATATATATATAATAGGAGGCTGTGCTGTATATATTTTTAGAGGTTGTGCTGTATATAGAATTTAGAGGCTGTGCTGGGCTATATATATTATTTGGAGGCTGAGCTGGGCTGTATATATTATTTGCAGGCTGTGCTGGGCTGTATATATAATATGGAGGGTGTGCTGTGTTGTATATGTTATTTGGAGGCGCTAATGTACATATAAAATAGAGGCTGTGCTGTATATATTATTTGGAGACTGTGGTGTGATGTATATACAATATGGAGACTGTGCTTTGCTCTATATATTATTTTGAGGCTGCCTGTATATATTATTTGGAGGCTGTATTGTGCTGTATATATAATACAGAGACAGCTGCTATGTTGTATATACTGTAGTATTTGAAGGCTGTGCTGTATATATAATATGGAGGCTGTGCTTGGCTATATTTATTATTTGGATGCTGTGCTGGGCATTGAGTTGTATATATTGGAGGTTGCTGATGGACTGCCACAGCATCCAAATAATTATACCCCCAAGCAGCAGCCCCCTTAACTATGTATAAAATCAGAAACTACATATTATATATACGCCCAGAACCCTTTATTTATATGCAGCCCTGAAAAAAGCCTAAAATATAATTTTTATGGGACCCCCACCCAGGAGACTCTATATTTTTTTATACGCACCCCGCAGCTTTATATTATATTTATTAATCATGGTTGTGTTAAAGGGGCCCCACTGAGATTTTTTTTCCCCGGGGCCCAAAATAAACCGGGAAGCCGGCCCTGGTTCCACCTCCCTTTCGTTCACTGTTAGGTTTTCAGGGACCAGCCCTGGGCCCCCAATCTCTTCTCTCTATACACTGTCCCTTTTGGGAAAAAAAACCATTACTCCTTTTTGTTTTTTAGTACCATCTCTATGCTTTATGACACCCAGTTATACGCCCCTTAAACCTGAAAATTTTTCCCCCCCCCTTTAAATTTTAACCTAATCCTACCATTTCCCTTTTGTGGTTCCCTTATTACTCACCAGCAGCATGCCCCCTGTGTTTGGGGGTTTATTTGATGTCAGTCCCTTTTATTTATTCCCCCACATCCAATCACTCCTCGCTCATGTCACCTACATCTTAAAAACATCCCCTAGAATTCGACCTTTTCTTAAACCCTTGACTCTACAAATACTCTTAAAAATTGTTTTTATTCATTCTTGTCTGGATTTTTTAAATTCCATAATAGTCGATCTTCCCCCCTTACTAAATTCTTTCCCCCTCCAATAAACCCGAATACAGGGAGCCAGGATCTTTTTCCTATACAACTGCTAACCCGATGCCTCAAACCCTTTTGGGCCCGGGCATTTTCACTGGTTTTCATCTGCTACGAGTAGATATAAACCTATCTCATCCCAAAACATTCCACAATTCTGCACCCCCCTACATCTCTCTATCAAATTTCCCTTCATTCAACTAATGACCCAAGAATACATCCTCCAAAAGGCCAAAAACCCTTTCCCCTCCCCTATCCAAGACTTCTTTGTGTGGTGCACCAATTCTCTGGGAAAGTTTCCATCGAGAAAAAATTCAAATAATTCCGAATACCCGTTGTAAGCGGGCCCCAAAACCCCAAAATTTTTTTAAAACGGCATATTGCCCTACCTTATAAATTTTAACTTTCCCTTCTGCCCCTTTTTAAAATGTTGTTCCAAATCTGGCCTCTGTACCCCTGGTTATAGTCCATTTCAAAAAAAAAGCACTCTTTACCCGTACTTCTCCGCTCCCGATACTGTTTAACAGCATTATATGAATCCCCCTTTTAAATTTATTGTGGCTGGAC
>JARQOC010000008.1:164042665-164077975 GCA_033576535.1 Allobates femoralis
GATGTCCGGTCACTGCTACAAGTACAATACTGAAGACCAACAATCTGATGTCCATGGTTGGACTATTGGTGCCGATCGGGAGACAGGGAATCTGTATATGAGATAATAAGCCATTGAACATTATTATTGTCCATAAACCAATTATGTAACTGCCAATGATGATATTCTCTATATACACCCAGTGGATGATGCTTACCTGCCTGGTTGTCTTGCATCTCTCTTCTACTTTGAGGGCTGCCTCTTGTATTTTCATGTTTCTCCTCTTAATCTTCAATCGGCAAGAGAAAAATGTCTTCATTCCCAGGATATGGAGATATCTTTTCTCTATGATCAGAATACAAGTGAATGGAGACGAGTGACAGCAGCCGTGGGAAATCCTTACAACTTTCAGTTTCCTTAGTGTTCAGGTAGGAAGGTAACGTCAGGTAACTGGGAGGAGACTCCTCCACTATTACAGGTGACTGGAGGAATCCCGGCTATACACAGAAAAATAACATTTAACAATAGAATACAGATAAAAAGAATGTATATTTCTACTATCCTCCCATCACTCAGTAACTGCCTCCACATTGATAGATGTAATATCTCTGTATATAGCCGGGATTCCTCCTGTCACCTGTAATAGTGGAGGAGTCTCCTCCCAGTTACTTGACGTTACCTTCCTACCTGAACACTAAGGAAACTGAAAGTTGTAAGGATTTCCCACGGCTGCTGTCACTTTTTTCATGTCGTTTGAATTCTGATTGTAGAAAGAAGTTCCCTACTGAGGAGTATAAAAGGAGAAACATGGAGAGACAAGAGTCAGAGCCGAGAGAAGGAGAGAGACACAGGACAACCGGGCAGGTGAGCATCCTCTACTGGGTGTATGGACAGAATATTAGAACCATAGACATATACATGATGAGTTTATGGGCAATAATTATGTTCTATGTATTATTATCATTTACACAGGTTAATATAAAAAGAAAAAAATTATCCAGATCACCAAAAATACTCCAACCATGGACATCAGACTGGTGGTTTTCAGTATTGTACTCGTAGCAGTGACCGGACATCCACACCGGAGACGATGCCCGATGTCCAGATACCAATCAGTGTCTTCCATTGACATCAAGGCGATAAGACAAGTACAGAATGAACATGTAAGGAGGGAGATTGTGTTATATTGAGAATAATTTTGTATTTATTTGGAGCTATTTAGAATGTAAAGTCAAAAGTCAGAAATCTGGAATATAAGTGATCTGCTCTTTTTCATTAGTAGTTTTTATTTTACGGTGATTTTAAGGATGTTAGTACTGTATGTTTGGTCAGATTAGGTAATTGGTTTTGCCATTGATCTAGTCAATGATGAGACAAATCATCTTCGACTGTTCGGGACTTTTATTTCTGTATAATTTCTATCAATAGTCATATTATGTAGGAGGATATCGGAATGAAGTAATTTATAGTCAATGTCCATTACATAACACAGTAAGTGATATAAACTTCTACACATCCTGCTCTATATCTGTCCACAGGAGAAGAACATGTCCCCCAGTGCTATCAAATGCTACAGGAGAATGATGAGACACAAGCCGTCTGTATGTGACCTAATGGTGAGTACATGAGTTGCCAACCGTCCACCAATTCCAGGACAGTCTGTAAAAATCGGCTCTTTTTTGCCTGGTAAAAAAAAGTTTAGCTGTCAGTAATATTTTGGAAGGTGAAGAAAGTTGTACAGATAATTTGTAATGTTTTCCCATCTCTTTACAGTTTATATTGAATGTAGTTAATGTCTTTAGATTAGAATTATGGGCTGTGTACATCGATCATCACTTATAATAATAATGATAAATCATGGTTTTACAATGTGCTTGTACAAAATATTGAGTTTTTTTATAAAAAGTCCAGGAAAAAAATGTCTCGTTGGCAACCATTGTTAATACATATGTTGCATTGTCTTCTATTTCTTTCATAAACTTTCTCTGTAATGAATCTCTTTCTACTGTCTAATCTACCTGAGGGACCATTTTTAGACAAATATTTTCACCATTTCCTATCTACAGGCCAGTGATCGTCTGATTCTGACACTGGAGCGAGTCACGATAACTACAGAAGTCCTGGCAAATCTGTCCACATCTGCTGTTCCTGACCCAACGTCACAGTCACTCATGATGTTCCTCAGAATCAGAGATGACCTTCAGACCTGTGTAAGTCCATGTGGTCCACTCCTCATCTTTATTATTATTTCCATGGCTCATGCTTTGATGCATTGCGGTGATGATACTGGACATATTGACCCATAACTTATCATCATATTGTATATCTCATATACAGAGGGAATCACCAGGACACAGTAAAACACCTTCTGAGAAGCTGAAGCCATGGCTGCACCATCTCCAGCACTTTGTGGAAGAGGTAAGTGTCCTGTAGTAACTACCAATATAACAAGGAGACGTATGCTCCTGTCCTCCATGGTGGAGCAGGTAATTGACCCTGGACATGTAGTGTAGATTACGTCCTATGACCAGAGGGGATGATATTATACAAGGATTTGTTCTACACAAGCAAGAGAAAAGGAAGAAAAACACCATAGATGACAGACAGACAATATAACATGAAGTCAAGGAGATATTTATTTTATTATTGGTGAATTCCCAACATAATAATTACATTACATATTATTTTGTAGGCATCTCCACAATGTCTCCAAGAAGCCGTGTTACTCAGCCTCATCTCGTTAGTGGTGGAAGACATTGGGTGTTGGGCTCTTGGGAAGTAACTAAAAGAAGCTTCAAATAAGATCACAAATCTAGAAGAGGCCTTTCAATCGGAGAAACATCTCCTATGCAAATCCCCAATAATTCCCTTTCTCTTATGATTGATTCTCATTGGAAAGAACTAATAAAGAAAATACAGCACGCCGTTATTAAGATCAAGCTGCAATTGGATCTCAATCATCTGTCAAAAAGCCTCAAAATGCAACCTCAAAATCAAGGAGAACACCCCTCTATGAACTGTCCTAAACATGAATAATATAGAAAAGTTATTATATTTTAAATATATATTTATTAATATTTATTTTAATATATATATTATATTTATTAAATTATGTTATTGTATTTATTTGAATTCTCATTTTCTGCTAAATAAAATAATATTTGTGAGATAATAAAAGTATGATTTTTTTGTGTTATTCTTACATATTTGTCAAAAAGTTAAGCTTTGTTAGAAAACTTTTTAAGAAGTGTATGTGGATTTGGGATGACCTCTGAAACGTAGAAGTAATTAGAGATATTGAAAAAAACCATAAAAAGTGGGCACCAGCTACCTGAGAAAAATAAGAGCCACAGACCCACATTGTCAAAACATATATTTTGCAAAACTGAAAAAAAAGCTATATAGTTATTTTGCTGTATGACCACAAACTGTAGTATATTCACCACCGTGTTTTACAGTTTCTATGATGTTTATGATATTCTGGAACATTCTGGAACTTCTAGAATGCTTGGTCCACTCCCACCTGATCCGCTATCTCTCAGATCATTCTCTTCTTGACCCTCTACAATTTGGTTTCCGCTCCTTACACTCCACTGAAACTGCTCTTACTAAAGTCTCTAATGATCTACTAACAGCTAAATCTCATGGTTACTACTACTTGCTGATCCTCCTTGATCTCTCCGCTGCATTCGATACTGTGGATCACCAGCTCCTTCTCTCAGTGCTCCACTCTATTGGGCTCAAGGACACTGCTCCCTCCTGGTTCTCTTCCTACCTCTCTGACCGCTACTTCACTATATCTTTTGCTGGCTCCACTTGGGGCAGGCGTCAGCACCCGGCATACCCTGGCAAGTTCCGGGGATCTGACCAGCTGGGGGGGCCCACTGGCCATCAGGGACAATTAGCCCTGATGGCCAAGGGCCCATCAGGGAAGGCAGTACTGACAAGGAAGAGCTCAGCAGCCGGGACACTCAGGCAGCTAAGTGCTCCCGCAGCGCTGCCAGTGCACATGGCTAATTTGAATGCGATTCAAATTAGTCATGTGCCGGCTCCCATCTTAGCTCCCTCCTCAGCAGACTGCAAAGAATGATGAGTCATCACTCTGCGACCTCATCACTCTGCTGCAGCCATGCTGGCAGTGAGGAGAAGGTCGATGGGAGTCTGCTGCAATGAGGAGCAGGGACAGCAACTAAGGAGGACACAAGCTCTGGGGGAGCGGAGGGAAGGAGAGCATAATCTTTTTTTTTTTACTATGTGCAGCATGAAGGAGGATTATAGAGGCTGTCACTGGGCTGATTGGTGGAGGTTGTACTGGGCTGTGGAGGCTGCTGCTGGGTTATGGAGGCTCTGTTAAGAAGGCTGTGCTATGGAGGCTGCTGCTGATGTATTTGGAGGCTGTGCTATGGAGGATGCTGCTGGGTATATGGAGGCTGTGTTATGAAGGCTACTGCTGGGACATAGAGGCTGCTGCTGGGTTATGGAGGCTGTGCTATGGAGGCTGCTGCTGGGTTACGGAGGCTGTGATATGGAGGCTGCTACTTGGTTATGGAGACTGTGCTATGGAGGCTGCTGCTGGGGTATGTGGAGGTTGTGTTATGAAGGCTACTGCTGGGACATAGAGGCTGCTGCTGGGTTATGGAGGCTGTGCTATGGAGGCTACTGCTGGGTTGTGGAGGCTGTGCTATGGAGGCTGCTCCTGGGCTATGAAGGCTGAGCTATGGAGGCTGCTGCTTGGTCATAGATGCTGCTGAGTTATGGAGGCTGTGCTATGGAGGCTATTGCTGGGCCATAGAGGTTGATGCTGAGTTATGGAGGCTGCTGCTTGGCTATGGATACTGGGCTATGGAGGATGCTGCTGGGCTATGGAGGCTAGGCTAAGGAGGCTGCTGATGGGCTATATGGAGGCTGTGATGGGCTATGGAGGCTGTGTTATGGAGGTTGCTGCTTGGCTATGGAGGCTACGGAGGCTGCTGCTGGGCTATGGAGACTAGGCTATGGAGGCTGCTGCTTGGCTATATGGAGACTGCTTCTGGAGTATGGATGTTGCTGCTGGGCTATAGAGGCTGTGCTATAGAGGCAGTGCTATGGAGGCTGCAGCTGGGCTATATGGAGGCTGCTGCTGGGATATATATATATATATATAAAAATAGGAGGCTGTGCTGTATATATTTTTAGAGATTGTGCTGTATATAGAATTTGGAGGCTGTGCTGGCCTATATATATTATTTGGAGGCTGAGCTGGGCTGTATATATTATTTGCAGGCTGTGCTGGGCTGTATATATAATATGGAGGGTGTGCTGTGTTGTATATGTTATTTGGAGGCGCTAATGTGCATATAAAATAGAGGCTGTGCTGTATATATTATTTAGAGACTGTGGTGTGATGTATATACAATATGGAGACTGTGCTTTGCTCTATATATTATTTTGAGGCTAACTGTATA
The DNA here is from genome assembly GCA_033576535.1 of Allobates femoralis. Taxonomy (NCBI): domain Eukaryota; kingdom Metazoa; phylum Chordata; class Amphibia; order Anura; family Aromobatidae; genus Allobates; species Allobates femoralis. The sequence goes on from JARQOC010000008.1 coordinate 164,048,089, forward strand.
TATTATTTGGAGGCTGTATTGTGCTGTATATATAATACAGAGACTGCTGCTATGTTGTATATACTGTAGTATTTGGAGGCTGTGCTGTATAATATAATATGGAGGCTGTGCTTGGCTATATTTATTATTTGGATGCTGTGCTGGGCATTGGGCAGTATATATTGGAGGTTGCTGATGGACTGCCACAGCATCCAAATAATATATACAGCCAAGCAGCAGCCTCTATACTATGTATACAGCTCAGCAGTCTACATACGTATATATATACAGCCCAGAAGCCTTTATTATATATGCAGCCCTGAACAGCCTCAATATAATATATAGAGCCCACCCAGGAGACTCTATATTATTTATACGCAGCCCGCAGCTTCTATATTATATTTATTAATCATGGTATGTGTTAAATGGGCCCACTGAGATTGTTTTGCCCGGGGCCCACATAAACCTGGAGCCGGCCCTGGTTCCACCTCTCCTCTTCGTCTCACTGTTGAGGTTTCTCAGGGACCAGTCCTAGGCCCCAATCTCTTCTCTCTATACACTGTCCCTATTGGAAAAAACATTACTACATTTGTTTTTTAGTACCATCTCTATGCTGATGACACCCAGTTATACGCCTCTTATCCTGACAGTTCCTCCCTCCACTAACCTTCCTACACCTAATCCTACCATTTCCATATGTGGTTCCATTATTACTCACCAGCAGCATGCCCGCTGTGTTGGGGTTATATTTGATGTCAGTCTTTCATTCATTCCCCACATCCAATCACTCGCTCGCTCATGTCACCTACATCTTAAAAACATCTCTAGAATTCGACCTTTTCTTACCGTTGACTCTACAAATACTCTTACTGTTGTTCTTATTCATTCTTGTCTGGATTTTTTAAGTTCCATAATAGTCGATCTCCCTCTTACTAAATTCTCCCCCGTCCAATACATCCTGAATACAGCAGCCAGGATCATATTCCTATACAACTGCTACACCGATGCCTCTACCCTGTGCCGGTCATTGCACTGGTCTCATCTGCTACAGAGTACGATATAAACCTATCTCATCCACAAAGCATTCTACAATTCTGCACCACCCTACATCTCTCTATCAACTGCCCTTCATTCAACTAATGACCTAAGAATGACATCCTCAATAGGCCAAACCTTCCACTCCCATATCCAAGACTTCTCGTGTGGTGCACCAATTCTCTGGAATGTACCATCGAGAACAATTCAAATAATTCCGAATACCCAGTTGTAAGCGGGCCCTAAAACAAATTTCTTTAAATCGGCATATTGCCCTACCTTATAAATTTCTAACTATTCCATTCTGCCCTTTACAAAATGTTGTTCCAAATCTGGCCTACTGTATCCTCTGGTTATACTGTCCATGCACTTAATAGCACTCTGTACCTGTACTTCTACAGCTCCTGATACTGTTTCAAGCAGCATTATATGAATCCCCTATTAATTATATTGATGGCTGGACCATACATGATGGCATTTTTTTGCATTTACCATTTACTTTTGGGCCTCCCCTATTTCCTCATAGATTGCTTTTAAAGCCTTTAAGCGTTAAGTTGCTTAGATGTTACCTTGGGGTTCTTTGCAGTCTTGCGGATTATCTGTCAGGATTCCAGGTTTTGACACTTTCTGTCTCTCTGTGCCTTCATCCAAGATGGCATCTGTTGCTTCGTTTGTCTGTTCTGCCTATTTAAGTCCCAGTCCAGGATCTATTCCCTTCCTGAGTATTATTGCTGTCTTGTCTAGTCCCACGCCATCAGATTCCTAAGTTATCCTCATAAGTGTTACACTATCATACACAAAGCTCTTGGAGTGATCTTTGTTGGTTAACCACTTCTGGGGATGGAAATAATGATCTGGAACTTGCTCCATATGTACAAAATTTGTCTGATTGACAAAATCTTCACTTTTTGACATAGACATGAAAGTAATAGATAAATTAATTTTCTTATATTATAGAAAAATACTGTCCATCCCCTTTTTTATGTTTAGTGTGGAATTAGATCCAATTTGGCTTTAGGACAATTCTTTTTGTGTTTTTTCATTGAAGACAAATTAAATGAAGATAAAAATATCAAAGAATTTGTGATTGCAATCATTTTCAGGAAGAAACTGAGTATTATCTGACAGAACTGCAGGGGTGTCAATACTTTTGGCCAACACTGTATAAACCATAATGAGGAACATATATACCACAATAAGGGCCATATTCCAGGAGGAGGACCATATAGAGCAGGATGAGGAACATTAATACATAATGATGGGGGAGAGAGGTCAATCTGTTTTTTAAAGTATGTAGAACATTATACAGGGCTCATACATCTGACCAACATGCGCGTGGGGGTGGAGGGGGTGGGGGGCCCAGCTCTAAATTTCGCAACAGGGCCCACCAGACTCTAGTTACGGCACTGAATACAAATAAATACTATAATAATTAAATATAACAATAGATAATATTTAGCAAAATTAAATAATAATTAAATACATAACAAAACAGCTAAGAATAAATATATTTTTTAAAATATCAAAATAAAATAATAAAATACATATACCGTAGTACTATAAGTAAGCTAGTAATAAAAAGATGGAAATATCAAATGCATGACCACATTTTATATGTTTAGGAAACTTCATGGAGAGATAATGAATCACCTTCTTAATTCTGGGGTCTAATGTTGAGGTTTTATGACAGGTTACTGTAGATCAGTTTCTTATGAGGGCTATTGTGTACTGTTCTCATCAGTTCTTCTCAAAGAGCATCAATCATAGGAAAGGGGAACCATATTGCAGAGATTTTAATGGGAAGTGTTCCACCTTTGGAGAGAGTACTCTAGACTTGGGGACTTATAAAGCATCTTTATAGCTACTTCTCATGAGCCCAACATCCAATATCTTCCACCACTACCTAGATAATACTGAATTAGGCTGGGGTCACAGTAGCATTTTTCACATGCGTTTTTGGAGACCTGCGTTTTCAAAAACGCATGTAAAAAATGCACCCAGAGGCCCTCATGTTAAAAAACGCATGCCCTAATAGCCAAAAAGCATGTGTGACAGTCCCATGCGTTTTTGGTGCTTTTCCAAAAACGCATGCGTTTTTTAATATGGGGCCTTATGGGAAACGCATGCAAAACCGCATGTACAATTAGTGGTCTGGGAACTTGCTCTCAACCTTATGGAGAGAGCAAAGTAGGTGAGGAGATTGTAACCCACTTCCCTCCTCTCAGATATATGCATATATGCAAATTTGCACTTCACTAAGGAAGTTGAGAAACTCCCATGCCACATTTAAGCAGCTTCCTCAAAGTCATAATCGCTTTCCTACAAGCTTTTAATATAACTAAGGGATTTGTGCCAGATCATAACCCCAAACTACAGACGCTGCGTTTCGGGGTACCTGCCCCTCATCAGTGTAGTGAGTGGGATATTCTGATCTGGCAGAGTGAGTGGGCTAAGACAAGGTCTGGGAACTTGCTCTCAACCTTATGGAGAGAGCAAAGTAGGTGAGGAGATTGTAAGCCACTTCCCTCCTCTCAGATATATGCATATATGCAAATTTGCACTTCACTAAGGAAGTTGAGAAACTCCCATGCCACATTTAAGCAGCTTCCTCAAAGTCATAATCGCTTTCCTACAAGCTTTTAATATAACTAAGGGATTTGTGCCAGATCAGAACCCCAAACTACAGCTGCTGCGTTTCGGGGTACCTGCCCCTCATCAGTGTAGTGTGTGGGATATTCTGATCTGGCAGAGTGAGTGGGCTAAGACAAGGTCTGGGAACTTGCTCTCAACCTTATGGAGAGAGCAAAGTAGGTGAGGAGATTGTAAGCCACTTCCCTCCTCTCAGATATATGCATATATGCAAATTTGCACTTCACTAAGGAAGTTGAGAAACTCCCATGCCACATTTAAGCATGCGTTTTTTTAACATGGGCTCCTATGGGAAACGCATGCGTTTTTGAATGGCACTAAAAGGTACTAATTGTACATGCGTTTTTGCATGCGTTTTCCATAGGGGCCCATGTTATAAAAACGCATCAAAAAATAGTACATGCACTATTTTTGGGTGCAGATTTCAGAACACAGCCAAAAACGCAGGGAGCCATCAGACACCTTAAAAAACTCATGATGACATGAAAAACGCATGTAAAAAAGCATGCGTTTTTAAAAGGCACTAAAAAAACGCATGCAACTGTGACCACAGCCTAACACGGTTTCCTGGAGACATTGGGAAGATTCCTCCAATATAATATTGAAAGTGTTCATTATGTGTGTAATGGATTCAGCATAACCTATGAATTCTCCTGGTTTTTCTTCTTTCAGGTTTTTTTCTATGCAGTTATGGTTCTTCTATCTTCTTACCGTTACCAGTCTGTTCCTAGTCGCTTCTTTTGATCACTCCCTATCACAATGAGATCCCTGGGTGAGGATTTCCAGCTCATGTTTTAATGACATGTGTTGTGACTTTGCATGCGCAGAACCGCTCCGGCCTCATCAGAGCTTGTAGTCCTGACCTAGCATGAAAGACCAAGAAGTTTCAGCACAAGAGTCTGTGAGAACCAGATAGGTGACATGAAGGAGTGGAGTGGCCAGAGATGTGAGCAGTAAGGTGAGGATAAAGAGTTTATTTAGTTTTCAAACATTTTCATAGCCCTCTGCGGTTTAGAAAAATGGCGGTCAGAGGCGCTATCCTGCAGAATCCTTGTGGGAGCAAATTACAAAATAATTGGAAATTTGTCGAATGTTGTTGTTTGTAATCTATGAGCAGAATTCAATTCCACTCAAGAATATTTGCTCATCTTCAGTAAAGGACACTTATTTCTTCTACAAAGTGCTGGAGATGGTGCAGCCATGGCTTCAGCTTCTCAGAAGGTGTTTTACTGTGTCCTGGTGATTCTCTCTGAATGTGACAAATACAACATTCAATAAGTTAATACATTATGGGTGAAAATTTCCAATATCAGCCTGGAAACATCAGAGCAGAAAACCATGAAATAAATGAATATGAGGACCACATGGACCTACACAGACCAGAAGATCATCTCTAATTCTGAGGAACATCATGAGTGACTGTGACGTTGGGTCAGGAACAGCAGATGTGGACAGATTTGCCAGAACTTCTGTAGTTATAGTTACTCACTCCAAGGTCAGAAGCAGACGATCACTGACCGGTAAGTAGGAGAACAATGATGCATCTAAATATACGAGTATGTAAGGCTGGGTTCACATTTGCGGACCCCTCCGCAGCGTTCTGCAATGTGACCGCAGCGGCCGCGAGCTCCTATCTTTATAATGGGAGCGCACGGTGCTGCGTTTGACAGCGCAGGACCGTGCGCACCCATTCACTCCCATATGTGATCTGTACGCAGGCGGAGTGTGTGATTTGTGCACAGGCATTCGCCTGCGCACAGATCAGATATGGGAGTGAATGGGTGCGCACGGTCCTGCGCTGTCAAGCGCAGCACCGTGCGTCCCCATTCTAAACATAGGGGCTTGCGCTGGCTGCGCACACATGGCGATTCCCCTCCGCAGAATGCTGCGGAGGGGAACGCCAGTGTGAAGGCAGCCTTATAAAAAATAAAAAATGGCCAGAAGCAGAAGACAGTGCCAGATATGTTCTTACCCTTAGGTCACATACAGATGTCTTCTATCTCATCATTCTTATGTAGCATTTGGTTGCACTTGTGGACATGTTCTTCTCCTGTTGACAGATGCAGGATTTGTTCTAGATGTACACGGCCTTGATATTATAAATGTCCTCCTCTAGAATATATTTCCGCACTGTGATAATTAACATCTATTATACAGAGTGAGTAAAAAAAAAGACTTTCTGAATTTTTAAGTTTTAAAAACAAAATTTACCGGTACTTTTTTAAAAATAAATTAATTTCCTGGATTGGAGTTTTTTTCTGCTGGATCCAGTTGGGTCCTAGTTTCTCCGGTGTTAATTCTGAATAAGGTGTGCCTCCACCTAATCCATGCGGCCTCCTCCAGCTGGAGACAGAAATAATCTGGAATATTCAAGATTAATGAGCTGGCTATTTTTCTTTTGAAATAATGATAAAGATAATACCGATTATCTTTTAGAGCTGGTGTGGATCTCCGGTATTAGAACTCCAGTCTCTACGTTATAACACGATCTCCCTACTAACATGTTCATTCTGCAGTTGTCTGATCACCCTGATGTCAGTGGAAGACACTGACTGATATTGGGACATTGGGCAGCGTCTCCGGTGTGGATGTCCAGTCACTGCTACAAGTACAACACTGAAGACCAACAATCTGATGTCCATGGTTGGACTATTGGTGCCGATCTGGAGACAGGGAATCTGTATATGAGATAATAAGCCATTGAACATTATTATGTACATAAACCAATTATGTAACTGCCAATGATGATATTCTCTATATACACCCAGTGGATGATGCTTACCTGCCTGGTTGTCTTGTGTCTCTCTTCTGATTTGAGGTCTGTATCTTGTATTTTCATGTTTCTCCTCTTAATCTTCGATCGGCAAGAGAAAAATGTCTTCATTCCCAGGATATGGAGATATCTTTTCTCTATGATCAGAATACAAGTGAATGGAGACGAGTGACAGCAGCCGTGGGAAATCCTTACAACTTTCAGTTTCCTTAGTGTTAGGAAGGTAACGTCAGGTAACCTGGGAGGAGACTCCTCCACTATTACAGGTGACTGGAGGAATCCCGGCTATACACAGAGAAATAACATTTAACAATAGAATACAGATAAAAAGAATGTATATTTCAACTATCCTCCCATCACTCAGTAACTGCCTCCACATTGATAGATGTAATATCTCTGTATATAGCCGGGATTCCTCCTGTCACCTGTAATAGTGGAGGAGTTTCCTCCCAGTTACTTGACGTTACCTTCCTACCTGAACACTAAGGAAACTGAAAGTTGTAAGGATTTCCCACGGCTGCTGTCACTTTTTTCATGTCGTTTGAATTCTGATTGTAGAAAGAAGTTCCCTACTGAGGAGTATAAAAGGAGAAACATGGAGAGACAAGAGCCAGAGCCGAGAGAAGGAGAGAGACACAGGACAACTGGGCAGGTGAGCATCCTCTACTGGGTGTATGTACAGGATATTAGCACCATAGACATATACATGATGAGTTTATGGGCAATAATTATGTTCTATGTATTATTATCATTTACACAGGTTAATAGAAAAAGAAAAAAATTATCCAGATCACCAGAAATACTCCAACCATGGACATCAGACTGGTGGTCTTCAGTATTGTACTTGTAGCAGTGACCGGACATCCACACCGGAGACGATGCCCGATGTCCAGATACCAATCAGTGTCTTCCATTGACATCAAGGCGATTAGACAACTACAGAATGAACATGTAAGGAGGGAGATTGTGTTATATTGAGAATAATTTTGTATTTATTTGGAGCTATTTAGAATGTAAAGTCAAAAATCAAAAATCCAAAGAAATCTGGAATATAAGTGATCTGCTCTTTTTCATTAGTAGTTTTTATTTCACAGTGACTTTAAGGATGTTAGTACTGTATGTTTGGTTACATTAGGTAATTGGTATTGCCATTGATCTAGTCAATGATGAGACAAATCATCTTCGACTGTTCGGAACTTTTGTTTCTTTATAATTTTCTTCAATAGTCATATTATGTAGGAGGATATCGGAATGAAGTCATTTATAGTCAATGTCCATTATATAACACTGTAAGTGATATAAACTTCTACAAATCCTGCTCTATATCTGTCCACAGGAGAAGAACATGTCCCCCAGTGCTATCAAATGCTACAGGAGAATGATGAGACACAAGCCGTCTGTATGTGACCTAATGGTGAGTACATGAGTTGTCAACCATCCACCAATTCCAGGACAGTATGTAAAAATCGGCTCTTTTTTGCCTTGTAAAAAAACTTTTAGCTGTCAGTAATTTTTTGGAAGGTGAAGAAAATTGTACAGATAATTTGTAATGTAATTCCCATCTCTTCATAGTTTAGATTGAATGTGGTTAATGTCTTTAGATCAGAATTATGGGCTGTGTACATCGATCATCACTATAATAATAATGATAAATCACGGTTTTACAATGTGCTTGTACAAAATATTGAGTTTTTTTATAAGAAGTCTAGGAAAAAAATGTCTTGCTGGCAACCATTGTTAATACATATGTTGCATTGTCTTCTATTTTTTTTTCACAAAATTTCTTTAAAATTTAACTTTCTAATCAATATTAGGGACCATTTTTAGCCAAATATTTTCACCATTTCCTATCTCCAGGCCAGTGATCGTCTGATTCTGACACTGGAGCGAGTCACGATAACTACAGAAGTCCTGGCAAATCTGTCCACATCTGCTGTTCCTGACCCAACGTCACAGTCACTCATGATGTTCCTCAGAATCAGAGATGATCTTCAGACCTGTGTAAGTCCATGTGGTCCACTCCTCATCCTTATTATTATTTCCATGGCTCATGCTTTGATGCATTGCGGTGATGATACTGGACATATTGACCCATAACTTATCATCATCTTGTATATCTCGTATTCAGAGAGAATCACCAGGACACAGTAAAACCCTTCTGAGAAGCTGAAGCCATGGCTGCACCATCTCCAGCACTTTGTGGAAGAGGTAAGTGTCCTATAGTAACTACCAATGTAACAAGCAGAATTATGATCCTGTCCTCCATGGTGGAGCAGGTAATTGACCCAGGACATGTAGTGTAGATTACTATGACCAGAGGGGATGATATTATACAAGGATTTGATCTACACAAGCAAGAGAAAAGGAAGAAAAACACCATAGATGACAGACAGACAATATAACATGAAGTCAAGGAGATATTTATTTTATTATTGGTGAATTCCCAACATTATAATTACATTACATATTTTTTGTAGGCATCTCCACAATGTCTCCAAGAAGCCGTGTTACTCAGCCTCATCCCGTTAGTGGTGGAAGACATTGGGTGTTGGGCTCTTGGGAAGTAACAAAAAGAAGCTTCAAAAAAGATCACAAGTCTAGAAGAGGCCTTTCAATCGGAGAAACAACTCCTATGCAAATCCCCAATAATTCCCTTCCTCCTATGATTGATTCTCATTGGAAAGAACTAATAAAGAAAATACAGCACGCCGTTATTAAGATCAAGCTGCAATTGGATCTCAATCACCTGTCGAAAAGCTTCAAAATGCAACCTCAAAATCAAGAAGAACATCCCTCTATGAACTTTCTTAAACATGAATAATGTAGACAAGTTTTTATATTTTAAATATATATTTATTAATATTTATTTTAGTATATATTTTCTATTTAATAATTTATGTTATTGTATTTATTTGAATTCTCATTTTCTGCTGAATAAAATAATATTTGTGAGATAATAAAAGTATGATTTTTTTTTGTGTTATTCTTACATATTTGTAAAAAGGTTAAGCTTTGTTTGACAACTTATTAAGAAGTGTATGTGGATTTGGGATGACCTCTGAAAAGTATAAGAAGTAATTAGAGATATTAAAAAAACATAGAAAGTGGGCACCAGCTACCTGAGAAAAATAAGAGCCACAGACCCACATTGTCAAAACATATATTTTGCAAAACTGAAAAAGCAGAGCTATATAGTTATTTTACTGTATGACCCGAAACAGAAATAGCTTCACCACCGTGTTTTAACAGTTTCCATGAAGTTTATATGATATTCTGGAACATTCTGGAAGTTCTAGAACGCTTGGTCCACTCCCATCTGATCCGCTATCTCTCAGATCATTCTCTTCTTGACCTCTACAATTTGGTTTCCGCTCCTTACACTCCACTGAAACTGCTCTTACTAAAGTCTCTAATGATCTACTAACAGCTAAATCTAATGGTTACTACTCCTTGCTGATCCTCTTGGATCTCTCCGCTGCATTCAATAGAGTGGATCACCAGCTCCTTCTCTCTATGCTCCTCTCTGTTGGGCTCCTCCTGCCTCTCTCACTGCTCCTGCACTGTATGTTTTGCTGGCTCCACCTCTCCTCTATAACTCACTGGTGAGGTTTCTCAGGGATCAGTCCTAGGCCCCAATCTCTTCTCTCTATACTCTGTAACTTTTGGAAAAACCATTACTAGATTTGTTTTTTTGTATCATCTCTATGCTGAAGACACCCAGTTATACAACTCTTATCTTGACGCTTCCTTCCTCTACCAACCTTCCTACACCTAATCTTACCATTTTCATATATGGTTCCATTATTATTCACCAGAAGCATGCCTGCACTGTTGGAGATATATTTGATGCCAGTGATTCGCTATGGGGTACTCGGAAGCCGGACCGGTACGGTCTCACTGGGGTATCACAGTAGTTGTGACCCGGTCCCATTGCCTGGGATCAGTCCAAAAAGGGGATATTTACAGGAATTTGTCGTGACGCCACCTGGAGTGCTGTGGCCAATGGAGCCACCGCAGCCTAGTTGCAGCTGGGGATGGTGACTTAGGGGCAGCTGAGATGGCAAGCCCTCTTCGGGTAGGGCTGGAGGTCCCCATGGCAGAGTAGTAGTCTATGGTGGGGCTTTGCAGGGAATTACAGTTCACACAGTCACTTACATCAAAGCTGCAGCTTCTTCAGCCAGTGTGCAGGAATGACAGTCTGTGGCTCCTCAGATGGGATTCTGTTATAGAGCACAGGTCAATAGATGTAATTAACACACACAGACTCCTGATAGCCATTTCTCAGTCTGTTTACTGGAGTTAAAGCAGATGTTATAAGCTGTCCCTGGAGCCTGGAGAGCAGTTCAAGGTATTTCTCACCCGGCCGGGTCGTGTTGGCTTCCTCACTGTGCTTGTGTGGTGGCCCCTGCTATTGCTTAAGCTAGGCTGCCGTCCCTGTCTCTGTCTGCATCTACCAGTATAAAAGGCAACATGAGTCCTTCACTTCTCTACCCCACTCCGGGAAGTCAGTGTTTATGGATTCTATATGTTGCTGTGCCCCTGGTACCGTGTAGCTGGAGAATCTGGAGTCTCCCACTCTCCGGTGTTGACTGTCGGTGTGTGTGAACCTGCGCAGTCTCGGACTCCGGTGTCTGTTCTGATGTTGTTCCTCTCGGGAAGGGAAGCATGGAGTGGTGCAGCCTCCCGGTAGGTTTCTGTCTCTCCCCTTTCCTCAGACCCCAGCCTTAGGCCTGGTGTTCAGAAGTGGACCTTGGGATGGGCCTGGCACAGCCCTTTACACCCAGATCTGGTTCTCAGTTTGTACAGAACCTTTTCTCTTCACAGTCCTCACAGGAACTGAACTCTTCACAGCCCACTCAGTGACTGAACTGAACTTGTTCCTCTCAGACCAGAATATATAGGGGAGCTCACTCTGAAGCCGGGCTTAGTCTCCCCCTTCTGTCTGGGAGATATTGGTGTTGTTTGTGTGTTACCTGAATGGAATACCCCTTACTGCTCTCTGGTGACACCTAACAATGGTGACACTGTGGCACTATGACTGTGGGTGCTACACCAGTCTTTTATTCATTCCCAAATCCAATCACTTGCTCGCTCATGTCACCTACATCTCAAAAACTCTTAGAATTCAACCTTTTCTTACCGTTGACTGTACCAAATCTCTTACTGTCGTTCTTATTCTTTCTTGTCTGGATTATTGAAGATTCATAATAGTCGGTCTCCCTCTTACTAAATTCTCCCCCGCCCATCCATCCTGATTACAGCAGTCAGGATCATATTCCTATACAACTGCTACACTGATGCCTTTATGCTGTGTCGGTCATTGCACTGGTTTCTCATCTGCTACACAGTACATTATAAACCTATCACACCCACAAAGCACTAGACAGTTCTGCACTGCCCTACATCTGTCTATCAGGTGCCCTTCATTCCACTATGACCTAAGAATGACATCCTCAATAGTCCCAACCTTCCACTCTCATATCCAAGACTTCTCGTGTGGTGCACCAATTCTCTGGAATGTACTATCAAGAACAATTCAAATAATTCCATATACCCAGTTTTAGGTGAACCCTAAAACAAATTTCTTTAAAGGGGATCTGTCACCTCCCAAGAAGATGATCTAATTGCAGCACTGAATGCAGCATGTCTGCTTCATTCAGCAAAGGGGTCCCCCATCCCTTGAGCCCCCCTGTACCCATAGATAATTGATTTAGAAAACTTACATCCTGGAGCCAAATAGGAGGTGGCTAGATGCTGGAGCCACTTCTTCTCACAGCGGAATCTCACGCCCCCTGCACAACGTATCCTCCCTTTGCTGCCTCCTCCCTGTCAGGCATGGTCTCCCTAGCCTGCTGACGCAGGCGCAGAGAGCGGGAGCGTTTTTTTGATGATGCTGTCCGTCCTGCACCACCTCCTGTGGTGACGTGAGCTACTTTACCCCCCTGCTCCATGTTATCACGAAGCAAGGCTGGAAAGGTTGTGACATCACCGCAGGAGGCAGGCTACCCTGCCTCCTACCTGACATCACCGCTTATCCCCGCCCTGCTCCGTGTTATGCTGTATCCAATGTGTCCATGATTTCACTGGAACCAGAGATCTGCGAACAATCTCTACACAATTATCTGTGTGTGTAACTGGGCCTTTACACTATCATACACAAAGCTCTACAATAATAATTAAATATAAAAGTAGATAATATATAGCAAAATGAAATAATAATGAAATATATAATAAAATAGCTAAGAATAAATTTATTTCTAAAAAATATCAAAATAAAATATTGAAATACTATAAATAAGTAAAACAGTAATAAAAAGATGGAAATATCAAATGCATGACCACATTTTATATATTTAGGAAACTTCATGGAGAGATAGCTACTTCTCATGAACCCAACATCTAATATCTTCCACCACTACCGGGATAAGGCCAGGTTCTTACATACAAACCTATTTTTGCCTTAAAACCGTTTTTGGGAACATTTTGGACTTTTTTTTTCAAAGTCCAAAAACGCATATGCGTTAACGCATGGAGCACTTAACTGTCACTGCGTTTTTCAACAGCACAAGCATTTTTGTTCAGCATCCCAAAACACGCTGCATGCAGCCTTTTTGGGTGCTGTTAAAAATGCATGCATTTTTTTAACATGAGGCCCTATGGGAAATGCATGCTTTAACGCATGGTACATATAAGCACCATGCGTTAACGCATGCCGTTTTTAAGAAAAAAAGACTAAGTCTAAAAATTTCCAAAAACCTTCCAGGACCTCAGGGGACACTATTGGCACCCTAAATAAAACGGATGCGTTTTTCTAGGGGCTTAAAAAAGCGCATGGGCATATGTGACCCTGGCCTAACACGGCTTCCTGGAGACATTGGGAAGATTCCTCCAATATATACTGAAATGTTCCCTTATGCGTGTAATGGATTCAGCATAACTATGAATTCTCCTGGTTTTTCTTCTTTCTGTTTTTTTTCTATTTTCTGCAGTTATGATTGTTCTATCTCCTTACCGTTACCAGTCTGTTCCTAGTCACATCTTTTGATCGCGCCCTATCACAATGAAATCCCTGGGTGAGGATTTCCAGCTCATGTTTTACGACATGTGTTGTGACCGTGCATGCGCAGAACCATCCTGGCCTCATCAGAGTTTGTGGTCCTGACCTAGCATGAAAGACCAAGAAATTTCAGCACAAGAGGTGCGAGAACCAGATAGGTGATATGGAGTAGCAGTGGGGCCAGAGTAGTGAGCTGCATCCAGGTTTCTCCGTGATGTTAGTTCTGAATAAGGTGTGCCTCCACTTAATCCAAGGCGGCCTCCTCCAGCTGGAGCAGAAATAATCCGGAATATTAAAGATTAATGAGCTAGCTATTTTTTTTTCTTTGAAATAATGAAAAAGATAATATGATTATCTTTTAGAGCTGGTGTGGAGCTCCGGTATTAGAACTCCAGTCTCTACGTTATACACAATCTCCCTCCTTACATGTTCATTCTGCAGTCTGTACCTGATGTCAGTGGAAGATACTGATTGATATCGGACATTGGCACGGTCTCCGGTGTGGATGTCCGGCCACTGCCACAAGTACAATACTGAAGACCACCAGTCTGATGTCCATGGTTGGAGTATTGGTGCCGATCTGGAGACTTTTTTCATTGTCCAGGTAATCTGTATTTTGAGATAATAAGCCATTGAACATTATTAGTGTACATAAACCAATTATGTAACTGCCAATTGATGATATTCTCTATATATACCCAGTGGATGATGCTTACCTGCCTGGTTGTTTGTGTCTCTCTTCTGCTTTGAGGGCTGCCTTTGTGTTTTCATGTTTCTCCTCTTAATCTTCGATCGGCAAAAGACAAGATGTCCTCATTCCCAGGATATGGATATATCTTTTCTCTATGATCAGAATACAAGTGAATGGAGACGAGTGACAGCAGCCGTGGGAAATCCTTACAACTTTCAGTTTCCTTAGTGTTAGGAAGGTAACGTCAGGTAACTGGGAGGAGACTCCTCCACTATTACAGGTGACTGGAGGAATCCCGGCTATACACAGAGATATAACATTTAACAATAGAATACAGATAAAAGGAATGTGCAGTATATTTCAACTATCCTCCCATCACTCAGTAACTGCCTCCACATTGATAGATGTAATATCTCTGTATATAGCCGGGATTCCTCCTGTCACCTGTAATAGTGGAGGAGTCTCCTCCCAGTTACTTGACGTTACCTTCCTACCTGAACACTAAGGAAACTGAAAGTTGTAAGGATTTCCCACGGCTGCTGTCACTTTTTTCATGTCGTTTGAATTCTGATTGTAGAAAGAAGTTCCCTACTGAGGAGTATAAAAGGAGAAACATGGAGAGACAAGAGTCAGAGCCGAGAGAAGGAGAGAGACACAGGACAACCGGGCAGGTGAGCATCCTCTACTGGGTGTATGGACAGAATATTAGCACCATAGACATATACATGATGAGTTTATGGGCAATAATTATATTTTATGTATTATAATCATTTACACAGGTTTATAATAAGAGAATACATTCTCCACATCACCACAAATACTCCAACCATGGACATCAGACTGGTGGTCTTCAGTATTGTACTCGTAGCAGTGACCGGACATCCACACCGGAGACGATGCCCGATGTCCAGATACCAATCAGTGTCTTCCATTGACATCAAGGCGATAAGACAACTGCAGAATGAACAAGTAAGGAGGGAGATTGTGTTATTTTGAGAATAATGTTATATAAATTTACAGCTAATTAGAGTCAAAATTTAGAAACTAATATAGATGTGAAATAGAATTGATATTCTCCTTTCCATTAGGAGTTTTTATTTTATGATGCCTTTCAAGATAGTGGTATGTTTGGTCAGATTAGGTAATCGGTACTGCCATTGATCTAGTCCATGGGTGGGGAACCTCAGGCCCCAGGGCCGAATGCGGCCCTCGATGACCTTTTTTGCGGCCTCCGGGCAGATTACTGAGGACCACAGTGCTCAGACTGGCCACATTTTGCTGACTGCCTGCCCTATAAATCCAGCCCCATGATAAAGAAGACGTCCTAAGGAATCCTGTGTGTAGCGCCATCTTTTCTCCAAATCTGGAAGCCCCGTGATTTTTATGCCCCAGCCTCAGCCTCCCCAGTGATGTATATGCCCCCAGCTTCTCCTATGATGTCTATGCCCCAGCTTCCGTATATGCCCCTAGCCTTTTCTGTGATGTCTATGCATCATCCTCAGCCTCCCCAGTGATGTATATGCCCCCAGCCTCTCCTATAATCTCTATGCCCCATCCTCAGCCTCCCCAGTAATGTATATGCCCCCAGCCTCTCCTATAATCTCTATGCCACATCCTCAGCCTCCCCAGTGATGTATATGCCCCCAGCCTCTCCTATAATCTCTATGCCACATCCTCAGCCTCCGCAGTGATGTATATGCCCCCAGCCTCTTTTGTGATCTCTATGCCCCATACTCAGCCTCCGCAGTGACGTATATGCCCCCAGCCTCTCCTGTGATATTTATGGCCCTAGCAAGCCTAGAAAAACAGTTAATAAGCAACATGATCAATATCACCTAAGGGCCCTTTCAAATCAGCATTTTTCGTAATTCGCGGCAGATGCGGTGAAAAAACCGCATCTGCCGCGTTTGCCGCATAACCGTTCCACTTGCGGCGCGGTTGCGGTTTTTCCCATAGGAAGTATAGGGGGACTTGCGGCAGATGCGACAAGTGCGGTTTTGCACTTGCCGCAGGTGCGGCAGCGAAAAAAACCGCGGTCAGCCGCGGTTTTTTTCGCTGCCGCACCTGCCGCAAGTGCAAAACCGCACTTGCCGCATCTGCCGCAAGTCCCCCTATACTTCCTGTGGGAAAAACCGCAACCGCTCCGCAAGTGGAACGGTTATGCGGCAAACGCGGCAGATGCGTTTTTTCACCGCATCTGCCGCGAATTACGAAAAACGCTGATGTGAAAGGGCCCTAACATCACCGCCATGACAAAGAGAAGCCTCTCCAGCCACTACAGTAGGGGTGAGTTGATTGTTTATTGTTTAACCAAATATAACAGGGAAATTTTCAAGCTGATTATTTTTGCAGCCCTCAAAGGATTGTAGAAATTTTTAAACGGCCCCCGGCAGAAAAAGGTTCCTCACCCCCGGTCTAGCCAACGATGAGATACAACATCTCCGACTGTTCGGGACTTTTGTTTCTGTATAATTTCCATTAATAGTCACACTATGTTGGAGGATATCGAAATGAAGTCATTTATAGTCAATGTCCATTACATAACACAGTAATGGTACCTTTACACGCCGCGACGGCAGGCTGGATACAGCCCGCTACAGGCTACAAATGTAGCTTGTAGCGTCAATGTAGCCCGTCGTAGCGGCGTCTGAAGACGCGACGCTACAGCCGGCGACAGATACATCTGTTTATGGGCTCTGCTCGAAAACTGATGGCTACATCGCTGATGGTAGCGAGCTGTATCGGCGTGTAAAGAGGCAACGGAAGGGAACTCTGGACACCCGGGGCTGTAGCTGCAATGTAGCTAAGGCGTGTCCCAGGCTCTGGGATACCGCGCCCCATCACCGATCATTGGAGGAAGCTCCTGCATGACGATTGGTAGTCGCTGCCTAGGGCGGCATATTTAAGGAGCTGACCAGTCACACTACACAATCGCTCGAGCGTGCTGTATTTCTCAGCCTCCTGCGATGCCTGGCCAATCATGATGATATTGCGCTGTCCTATCATCGTACGGACGGCTCGTAATCCACGATTGTGGCACGCCTATGTGCTGTCCCTGCTCTACCAGGTCCGCCCATATTAGCTTGTTGTAGCGCTGTGTAAACGTGGTACGCTAAGCTACAGCTGGCTACTTGACACACCCGGCGATGTAGCTAGCTACAGATGTAGCGTGGCGTAGCGCACCTTATGGCGGCGTGTAAAGAGGGTGCGTTGACCGTTTGTAGCCGTTTGAGCGTGCTCGTGCACGTGAAGTAGCGGGATGTATCCAGCCTGCCGTCGCGGCGTGTAAAGGTACCATAAGTGATATAAACTTCTACAAATCCTGCTCTATATCTGTCCACAGGAGAAGAACATGTCCACCAGTGCTATCAAATGCTACAGGAGAATGATGAGACACAAGCCGTCTGTATGTGACCTAATGGTGAGTACTTGTGTTGCCAACTGTCCAGAATTTCCAGAATGTTTTACAGTATAAAAATTAGGATCATTTTTGCCTGGTAAAAAATGTTTTATCTGTCCGTGATTTTTTTTGGAAGGCGAAGAAACTTGTACAGCTTATTTTGACTAATTGTCATCATTTCACGGTCTAGGTTGAATGTAGTTAATTCTTTAGATCAGAATGATTGGTAGGAAGCATGGATTATTGATAATCATAATGATTCATCATGATTTTACAATGTGCCCATAAAAAATATCGTCTGTCCATGATTTTTTATGAGCGGTCCAGACCTTGGTTACTACTTATCATGCATTTTCTTCTATTTCTTTCATAAAATGTCTCTTCTTAATTTCTAATCTACCTGAGGGACCATTTTTAGCCAAATATTTTCACCATTTCCTATCTACAGGCCAGTGATCGTCTGATTCTGACACTGGAGCGAGTCACGATAACTACAGAAGTCCTGGCAAATCTGTCCACATCTGCTGTTCCTGACTCAACGCCACAGTCACTCATGATGTTCCTCCGAATCAGAGATGACCTTCTGCTCTGTGTAAGTCCATGTGGTCCACTCCTCATCTTTATTATTATTTTCATGGCCCATGCTTTCATGTATTTCAGTGCTGATACTGGACATATTGGCCCATAACTTATCATCATATCATTTGTATATCTCATATACAGAGAGAATCACCAGGACACAGTAAAACACCTTCTGAGAAGCTGAAGCCATGGCTGCACCATCTCCAGCACTTTGTGGAAGAGGTAAGTGTCCTATAGTAACTGTTACAGTACCAGTGAGTCGCCTGGGACAGTGGGGAGCTCGGGTCTCTGGGCCCCTTTCTGCTGTGGTCGGGGATGTCACTGGTGGCTTGCCCAGACTCGTGGCCCCTGGAGACCGAACTTATAAAGGGGGAATATATGTACAGGGGAAATAAAGTTTATAATATAGTTCACGTGACACCACCCGCAGCTTCTGGTGATTGAGCACCAGAGCCGCTTCAGTCCTCCGGAGGGTGGTGGTATGGCGGCCTTGATGGTACAGCTCCCTGCAGGTGGAGCTAACCTCCCGGGGCAGGGATGCACCGGTGATGATAGGGGTGCTGGTGATGAATGGATGGATGAGCAGGGACCTGGCCGGATGGTTGGATAACGGGACAGTCCCTGAGGATGGCAGGGGCGCGGGGAGGGAACTGACACACACACCGCTGGTTGCTCTTTACCTTTTTACAGGTGTTGAAGCAGGTAAATCATTCAGAGTACCACCGGGTGTTCAGGATGCACTTCTGGGTCTCCACAGTGAGTGGGTATGAGGCCTCCTCATTTCTTTCCCTGTGTGTGTGAAGCCCCTGCCTGTGTAGAACTTGGCTGGCCTCCTCTGCTCTCTCGTTCTCCTCCTGTGCTGTCGTCGGGATACCCTCTGTTGACTACCGCTGATTCTCTCCCCGCAGTGCCTGGCTCCCTGGTTTTTGACTGCGTAGGAATCCGGGAGACTGAAGTCTCCATGGTTTTCCGGTGTTCTCCACTGGGCCTGGTGCCCTCCAGTGGATGCGTACTCCGGGGTCTGCTGGTTGCTCGGGGGTGAACCTAACGCTGGCTCCACGGTACCCCCACTGTTCTGCCTCTTCTCCTTGCCTCTCGACCCCACTCTTGAGCCTTGCAGGGCCACCGGAGACTGGTCAGGGTGACAGGTTTGGGCCTAACGCGACACCGAACACCAGCACTTCTTTGCAGCTCTTGTAGCATCTGCACCCACTCTGTCTAACTCCGCCCCCAGCACCAGTATTTATAGGGGATCCTCCCTAAAAGCAGCAGGTTGAGCTCCCCCTACTGTGCTGGGGTGGAAGGTGTTGCGCGTAGCTGTGTACCCGCTGTGGAAACCCATCCATGCTGCGGGTGAGTCTGCGGGTACCTGTGGTTAGCAGGGCACCACACTAGCTGTCCTTGATATTAGCTGGCTGCTGCTCTCCAGGTGAGCTGCTGTTGTGTGTCAGGTGATGCAGTTGTCCACTCCCCCAGCCTTTGAATTATCCCATTACCCATGAGCTGATATTGTTGAAAGAGTTCAATCTCTACTCTGACAGTGTGCTGTTTGGATGCTGTGAACGTTCTGCTAAAGCCTTCCAAAAACCTTTACCTTTGAGAGAGTCATCTTGTGGGGAGTTGCCGTTTCTATCCCATTCCCTGGGTGGAGGTGAGGGGGTGAAATCCAGGGCTGGTGAGAAGCAGGGCAAGGGTGGTAGCCCAGACATTCTCACCTTTAGATGTAATTCTGGGAACAGGCTCAGGTAGAGACCGCCAGTCTGCAGAGTCAGACTAGATACCAAGATTACTTTTCCCATCACTGTCATCTTGCTACAATTCCCCTCATCTGTGATAGCCACATGTGACATTATTGTAGTATACAAGGATTTGTACTAATGCAAAAATAATAACCAAAAAGAGAATCAAAGCCAGTTTTGCCAATAAGAAGAATGAAAACCCTGAATATAATGAAAAACTGGCTTTATTAATTGTCTACATACAAACTGGGTGTAATACACTGTAAATCAAGTAAAATAGTCACACTACAAAGATAGTGTTTCTCATAAGGATCAAGAGAATAAACCACAAATACAAAAATACCTCATACAAAAAGTGATTAGTAGTAATAAACACTAAAGGGCCGTAACAATCTGCAATTTAGTAAGGGGGGTGAACTGGCAAATTAGTTATCCTCCAAGAACAAAAGAAGGAATCCACCACATTAAATAAGGCTAAGTATATGCCTCCCTAATCACAGGAAAGGATAACTGTGGGAATTCTTCTTTGCCCTCCAAGGAAGCCAATAAGCGAAACGCGTGTTGGGGTCTCCAGGCACATAAGGATTCCCACATGCTACAAACGGTTAAGACTATATGGAACTTTCAATAACATTCTATGTGGATCTATTGCAAAATAGGAGTTATAAGGTTAGTAGTCCTTTCATGTGATTTGGTTATACACTGAGTCTTATCTAATGTGGATTCCTCCTTTGGTTCTTGAAGGATAACTAATTTACCAGTCAACTCCCCTGGTTATATTGCAGATTGTTATGTCCTTTAAGGGTTTATTACCCCTTACTACGAATCACTTTTTCTATAGGGTCTTTTTGGGTGTGTAGTTTAATCTCTGGATCCTTATGAGAAACACAATCTTCGTACTCTAACTATTTTACTTGGTTTACTATGTATTGCACCCTGTTGTTATCTAGAAAATTAATAAAGACTAGTTTTAATTATATACAGGGGGTTCACTCAATTTATTAGCAAAATGGACGATGATACTCTTTACGGTTATTATTTTTGCATTGTATGGTTTAGGTGTTGCCCACCTCTTTGGATATTTATTCAAGGGTGGTCCGAGTTTCCCGGCATTTTGTTGTTAATGTAAAGATTTATACTTAATAGACAAGAAAAAGGAAGAAATAAACATAGATAACAGATAGAGGTGATTGATATGAAGACAAGGAGATTATTTTTGTTATTAGTGAATTTCCAACATAATAATTACATTACATATTAATTTGTAGGCATCTCCACAATGTCTCCAAGAAGCCGTGTTACTCAGCCTCATCCCGTTGGTGGTGGAAGACATTGGGTGTTGGGCTTTTGGGAAATAACTAAAAGAAGCTTCAATGAAGATCACAAATCTAGAAGAGGCCTTTCAATCGGAGAAACATCAATAATTCCCTCCCCTGTTGCCTACGATTGATGCCCATTTTGAATAACTGTTAAAGAATAATTTAACCCTAGACATTAATTTCCAGTCACTTGTCGAACATCTTTAAAAAGCAACCTGATAGTTAAAAAGAACCTACAACCCTTCATAACCATGAATAATATAGAAATGTTTTTATATTTTTTAAAATATATTTCTTAATATTTATTTTATTATATATTATATAAATATTAATTTATATTATTGTATTTATTTCAATTCTGGTTTTCTGCTGAATAAAATGATATTTTTTATGTAATAAAAGTATGAGTTTACATATTATTGTTACACATTTTTCAAAAGGTTAAGCTTTGTTTAACAACATTCAAAAGTCCATGTTGATTTGGGATGCTGCCATTATACTTATAAGGAATAATTAGAGATTCTATTAAACCATAATAATTGGCAACACCTACCGTACATTATATGAGGAATAAGTGTCACAGATCAATTTAGTCATCAAAACAAGTCAGAAACATTAAGGCTGGCTTCACACCACGGTTTTGGTCTATCAGGTTCTGTCTGGTGTTTTGCAGGAAGCACTGGAAAGAACCTGACATACCTGAATAGAATAGAACCGGAGGGCAAATATGCCCTCCGGTACTGTTTTCTGCCGGAATCGGCAGATCGCAGCTTTCAGGAGCTTTCCCTGCTGAAATGTCAAAATTGCGGCCGGCACTGAGGCTCAGCACCCGGTGTCCAGGAGCAGGACCGATTTTATGTCGGATCCGGCGCCATGGACTCCCATGCTAGTTGGCGCCGGATCGCACCGGATCCGACTGGATCCGATTTGTTCAGATTTTTGCCCCGGACAGAAAATCACAGCAACCTGCGATTTTGTATCCGGGACAAAAATCCGAATTCTTCCGGATCCTCCTTTACAGATGGAAACCGGATAGCAAATGACTGCCATCTTGCCCCATAGGGATACTATGGGGCAGAAATCGGATCCGGGGTTGTCCGGTTCACACCGGACAGCCCCGGATCCCCAAAACCGTGGTGTGAAGCCTGCCTAAGAAAGCAGAGCTATACAGTTATCTTACTTTATGCCCTGCAATTGCTTGAGATTCAGTTCATGGTCAGATGCCCTGACATTTTTCTTTACAATTTACTGGTATAATTCAGAATTCACTGTCCTACCAATGATCCCAATCTTCCTTTTCAAGAGCAATGGCTTTCTCCTTGTAATCTTGACATGCAAACCATTGTTGTTTAGTGTCCTTCAGATTGTGGACTCATGAACAATAACATTAGGTAAAGAGAGAGAGGCCTTTAGTTGCTTAGAGACTTCCTTGGGTTCCTTTCTGATCTCACGGATCTAACACCCATGTTAGGGAGCGCCAGATTTCCACAGATCTAGGAGGATCCGGGAAAATCCGGGAGGAACCGATTTGGGGAGATTTTTCTCCCCGGACACAAAAATGCTGCATGCCCCGATTTTGTGTCCGGGACAAAAATCCGAAGCTTCCCAAATTCACCCGGACACAAGGAAACTGGATGGCAGAGAGCTGCCATCCGGCTCCATCCAGCGCCATAGGATACTATGGGGCCAAAATCCGGTCCGGGGCTGTCCGGTAAAACCGGACAGCCCCAAATCGGATTAAACCGTGGTGTGAAGCCGGCCTAAGTCAGAGGCCCTAAGGTACTAGAATCAGCTCTCCAGCTTTGCACTGATGAGGGGCAAGCAGCCTGAAACACATGTCTGCAAATGGAGCATCTGGTTATGCTTCTTATCCTCCGTTATGTGGCAAAGGCTTATCAATGAGTCAATATTGACTTTTAGGATTGCTATATCCAATAGGTGGCACTAGAGTTCTTGTTCTCCTCTTCTCTGAAGACACTATTTGCACATTTCATGCTAACCACAGACACATTGTATATTACACACACAACCCATATTTACTGTACACACACTAAATGTTACACAGAAACACATGATATAAGTTACACACACACAGTGTGTTGCATGGTTGTGTATATATTTCACATACCATGTTATAGCCACCTACAAATACACACACTGTATGTCACACACACAGAACTAACTTGCTAAGTAACTACCAGTGTTGACCAGATTGCATCCCTGCGGCCATGTTACATATTCAATGCTAGATGAATACAGCACATTATATAGGAAATAACATGATAATATCAACCACACATAGCCAACAGGTCATTTAATCGGAATATTTTTATACATTTATTGACTTCAATCAACCATAGCTATAGACGGGGAACAAAACGTATCTTATAAGGCAGGGGGGTAATGTCAATATCAGAAGGATTCTCATCTGTTTCCAAGTTGAAATTCTGCAAGATGGTGGTGAGAAAAAGAAAGATCTCCATTCTCGCCATTCCTTCTCCCAGGCAGATTCTCCGCCCTTCAAAGAAAGACAAAAAATCTTTTAGATTTTCTTTAAAAATATCAATTCAGAAATAGGAAATTGAGATTTGACTTTCTCATGAACTTTTCATTCAGTGTCATGGAGTCAATATTACCTGCTGAAAATGGTAGGAAAGCTTCGTTCTTCTGAAACTCCCCTTTCTCATTCAGAAAATGCCCTGGGTCAAATTTTGTGGGGTTCCTGAAGTATTTAGGGTCTTTCAGTACAGAGGACAGGACAACAAACACGGTGGTGTCCTTCAATGCAATAACAGAGACAACGAGCAATAAGGATGAACATACAGCAGATATTTCATAGAAAATTAGATAAACCCTTTGTACCTAAAATATGCTACATTTAAGAGCATCTAGAAGCTCTCTCCCTCAAGGATCAATAGTAAACTGTAGGGGAACAAGCTAACAAGATTGTAATGCCTCCACAGCAACCCTACAGGGAAAATGAAGCATTATATATTTAACATAGATCATACAGGATAGAGACGGGAAGGGCAAACACCGCACTGCCGGGATAAAAGGAGGCTACAGAGAATAAAGTATTAATAAATAAAAGTGATTTATTGCTACGTATTTCGAAGTCAGTGGCAAATCTCCAATGTACATCGGTGATTCACCCGAGGAAGAAGTCACAGACTTTAAACGCATTGGTATAAATCACTTTCTTTTATTAATACTTTATTCTCTGTAGCCTCCTTTTATCCCGGCAGCACAGTGTTTGCCCTTTCTGTCTCTGTTCTGTATGATCTTATTACCAGAAAGCTGCAGCAGTCATGGATCTATATTACAAGCCAGTTAAATGGTTGTGACCGAAGACAAACCTGAAAGGGCTGTCACAGAGAGGCATTTTGTCTCTCCTAGCTTTCTTCTGAACTTTAAAATAGAAAAAATGATTTTAGTGTTTCAGCCCCATTTCACTGTTCTTCTCTTCGAGGGAACTATTCTCCAAACTCTCCAGGTCATACTTTGCTCCGCGTAAAACACACTTCTGGAACAATGTGATTCTATGGAGTCTCATAACGAAGGTTTACACTTTAAAAGAGACTTCTGGCTCATATAGCGTGATCCAAAAAGTGTGAAAACCAGATTACCATGACTGCTCTAGGGACCAAGGAAGAGTGCGGTAGGTACACACACTGCTCTAAATGCACACATACAAGATGTATTGATCAAAAAGTTCATGGGAAGGTTTCTTTAAAGGGGTGGTCTGAAACTAACACTGATTTCCCCTAAGCTTTTGCTTTATCCTAAGCCAACTGCTATACTAATATACTATAATTAAAGGGTTCCTACAGATTCCTCTCTAATAGCTTTTCTAACATCATTTCCTCACTGCCCTATCTACCTACTTTGTTTTTTGTTTTTTACCAACTTCCTGTTAGATCACATTTTGTTAGAGAATAAACAGTGCACATTCAAATAAAACATCATCAAGGGGATGGAGGTCGCGATCACTGCCCCAGCCTCTGTCGTCACCCTGAAATGAAGCGTTATCAGTGACCTCCATTTCATCGGCTAGGCAAGCATCTGTTGTTATTTCCAACATATATTAGTAGGATCTTGTCATTGTGCAATATTCTTTGTAATGCACAGTGACAGTGCTCTCCTCCGCTGGCTCCCATGAGGAGTCACGAGCTGGCAAGAGAATGCATTGTCAGTGCACATTGCAAAGAGATATCCTCTCTGGGATGCGACTGGTCTCTGTTAGCTGAGCTTCTCCTTAATCCCAGTTCTATAGAAAGGTAATGAAAACCGGTTTCAAATTGGAGCGGCGCTTCCATACTCGTCCAGGGTTTTCTTTTTAAAAAAATATTTTCTTTTATTTCATTCAGATTGTAAAAAATTAAAAAACGATACAGTATAGTACAACGCGACCTAGATACAAGTCTTCCTCAGGTACATTTAGTAATAACATAAAAGGTATCTTAAAAATGTCTATATACCGTATATACTTGTGTATAAGCCGACCCGTGTATAAGCCGACCCCCCTACTTTTGCCCCCAAAAACTGGGAAAACTTATTGACTCGCGTATAAGCCGAGGGTGGACTCCAGCACAGGTATACAACCCCCAGCAGTGAGGTATACAGCAGCCTCCCCAGTGGTAGTATACAGCAGCAGCCCCAGTGGTAGTATACAGCAGCCCCAGAGGTATATACAGCCCCAGAGGTATATGCAGCCCCATATGCAGCCCCA
This sequence comes from Allobates femoralis, assembly GCA_033576535.1. Taxonomy (NCBI): domain Eukaryota; kingdom Metazoa; phylum Chordata; class Amphibia; order Anura; family Aromobatidae; genus Allobates; species Allobates femoralis. The sequence goes on from JARQOC010000008.1 coordinate 164,074,042, forward strand.
GAGGTATATGCAGCCCTATATGCAGCCCCAGAGGTATATGCAGCCCTATATGCAGCCCCAGAGGTATATACAGCCCCAGAGGTATATGCAGCCCCATATGCAGCCCCAGAGGTATATGCAGCCCTATATGCAGCCCCAGAGGTATATGCAGCCCCAGAGGTATTTGCAGCCCCAGAGGTATATGCAGCCCCAGAGGTATATGCAGCCCTATATGCAGCCCCAGAGGTATATACAGCCCCAGAGGTATATGCAGCCATATATGCAGCCCCAGAGGTATATGCAGCCCCATATGCAGCCCCAGAGGTATATGCAGCCCTATATGCAGCCCCAGAGGTATATGCAGCCCTATATGCAGCCCCAGAGGTAAATACAGCCCCAGAGGTATATGCAGCCCTATATGCAGCCCCAGAGGTATATGCAGCCCCATATTGCAGCCCCAGAGGTATATGCAGCCCTATATGCAGCCCCAGAGGTATATACAGCCCCAGAGGTATATGCAGCCCTATATGCAGCCCCAGAGGTATATGCAGCCCCATATTGCAGCCCCAGAGGTATATGCAGCCCTATATGCAGCCCCAGAGGTATATACAGCCCCAGAGGTATATGCAGCCCTATATGCAGCCCCAAAGGTATATGCAGCCCCATATGCAGCCCCAGAGGTATATGCAGCCCTATATGCAGCCCCAGAGGTATATGCAGCCCCATATTGCAGCCCCAGAGGTATATGCAGCCCTATATGCAGCCCCAGAGGTATATACAGCCCCAGAGGTATATGCAGCCCTATATGCAACCCCAGAGGTATATGCAGCCCCATATTGCAGCCCCAGAGGTATATGCAGCCCCATATGCAGCCCCATATGTATATACAGCAGCCGCAGCCCCAGGGCTGTATACAGCCGCAGCCCCAGGGCTGTATACAGCCGCAGCCCCAGGGCTGTATACAGCCGCAGCCCCAGGGCTGTATACAGCCGCAGCCCCGGGAGGTATACAGGCCCCCCATCAAGTTCCAGGGCCCCCCCCCTTGCGCGCCAGCCTGTAAGGTAAAATCATACTTACCGGTGTCCAGTCGCGCCGTCCGCAGCTGCCGACATGACGATCCCCGGCTCCATTCAGCGTCTTCCCGCGGCTTCCTGTAGTCGCGGGCAATGACGTCATTGCCCGCGACTACAGGAAATGCGGAAGACGCTGAATGGAGCCGGGGATCGTCATGTCGGCAGCTGCGGACGGCGCGACTGGACACCGGTAAGTATGATTTTACCTTACAGGCTGGCGCGCAAGGGGGGGGGGGGGGCCCTGGAACTTGATGGGGGGGGCTGTATACCTCCGGGGCTGCGGCTGTATTTTTTTTATTTTTTATATACCCGCGTATAAGCCGAGGGGGACTTTTCAGCCCAAATTTTGGGCTGAAAAACTCGGCTTATACGCGAGTATATACGGTATGTTATTCTTATAAAATCCTCCTTTCAACTGAGTTTGAGAGATTGGGAAGTTAGTCACCGCCCCTAATTAGTGATTACAATAATTGATCTACAATTAGTAAGAGGTGTCTCCGGTCCGCCCCCAGGCTCTGAGTATTCATGACCCTAGTAAGCAGCGGTGGGGACAGGTGGAGGCATGTTGCTCCCAAAATTGATGTGGAGAGACTTTATTTCTCTCAGTATAGCAGTCTCCTGTATGTTTCTGGTCCGCCCAAAGGTTCTATGAGAATTCATGAGCCTAGTAAGCGGCACCAGGGGAGAGGAGCGGAATGTTCCAAAAGTGGTCTGGACCAGAAACATACAGGAGACTGCTATACTGAGCGACCGGAGACACCTCTTACTAATTGTAGATCAATTATTGTAATCACTAATTAGGGGAGGTGACTAACTTCTTAATCTCTCAAACTCAGTTGAAAGGAGGATTTTATAAGAATAACATATATAGACATTTTTAAGATACCTTTTATGTTATTACTAAATATACCTAAGGAAGACTTGTATCTAGGTCGAAACGCGTTGTACTATACTGTATCGTTAATTTTTTACAATCCGAATGAAATAAAAGAAAATATTTTTTTAAAAAGAAAACCCTGGACGAGTATGGAAGCGCCACTCCAATTTGAAACCGGTTTTCATTACCTTTCTATTTGACTGATCAGAGACACACCCTGAGTCTTTGGAGTGAGCAGCAAGCCTGCAGTCCAGCAATCTATTAAGAAATACGATACACATCTTGTAAAAAGGTGAGCAATATTTCAATGACAGTAACTATTTATTGAAAAAGACTAATACACTTAGATCTGCGCCGGATCTATTCCATTTGTCTCTCCCCCCATTAGCTCTTATCCGGAGCAGAATACTAACAATCCCAGTTCTAGTGAGCATACTTTGGTTGTCAAATCTGATCTAAGCTCAGTACAAACTCTAATGTCACTGTGAGATATTTTATTAAATGCACAGTGACAGTGCACTCACTCAACTGTAATGAGAAGTGACCAACCAGCAAGAGTGTGCGCTGTGAGTGCACATTGTACAGAGAAAACCAGGTGAGAAGGAAAAGTAAAGACCAGCCCCACCCCCTTAACAAAAGTAATTTTCTGGGGTGGGGCTGGTCTCTGCTTTCCAAGAGCCAGTAAGGGAGCACACGGTCACTGTGCACTATAATGAATATTGCCCCGTGACAAGATCCTACTGAACAGATGTCAAAATTGCAAATCAGTACCTGCTCAGTAGAGGAGAGACTAGCCCAGCTCGTGAAAAGAATGTCACTATTGACACTTCATTTCATTGAGGGGTACAGAGGCTTTAGCAGTAACTGCAGCCTTTGCCTCCTGATGACATCTCATTTTGGTATCCCAGCATATACTGGGGATTCTCAAATGAAATGTTATCAAACCAGAAGTAGTTAAAAATAAAGCAGGTAGATAAGGGAGTGAGGGAACAGCATTAGAAAAGCTATTAGATTACTGCACTAAATAGACAGACATTTTGTCTGAAAAGCAGTTTTAGTTTTGGACCATCCACTTTAATTTTCACAGCTCCTATAATGGGGCCTCCAAATGTATCCATACTTGTTCAGGGAAACATTCAATTGATCTCTTGAAACTTAATGTGTAATGTTTAATGTTGTAGAATATGGTCTAATGTATTAATGAGCACATTTCCTCTGACCTTGGGGATTGTGTGCCCCCTGAAGTTGGTGGTCTCAGATGCTGCATGGGGCAAACCCAATGGAACAATGTCTGAATATCTCTGGATCTCATGAATCACAGCCTCTGTGTATGGCATCTTGCTCCGATCCTCTAAAGAAGGGCATCGATCTTGACCAATCACAACATCAATTTCCTTTTGAACTTTAGCTGTGAAGACAATAACCAGATTACTTTGACTTTTACTACAAGTAGGAGTTTTTTTAAAGGTATGGACACTTTGACATGGACATATTTTACATATGTTGGTGGGTATATATAGTTGTTAAAATTGTAGTTTGCAATGTCCAATCATTAATTAATTCCCTGAAATGCAGCTTGCCTCCTGAGCAAAGTATTTCTAATAGCTTAATGTTTATGGGGCACTAGGCAACTGATGGTCATGGAAGATGTTGACTGCACATGTCCAGTTTTCAATTGCTGATCACATCGATCTCCCAGACCTAATATGCTGACCAAATTCAGTTGGTGGTTTTTTCCTAGAGAACGCAGTAGCCCTTGGCCAAGCGAGCGCTCCTGTATATGGGAGAGATGCTTGAGATTACTGTAGTCCAAATGATAGACAAAAGCATCGTTAAGACATAAAAAAAAAGTGTGCGGTCAGCTTAAGCCTAGGGTCACACATAAGCCCTGGATCCGTTATTTGCATCAGTTTTTCAACTTTAGAATTCTAAGTCCAAAAACTGATGCTGTTAACGGATGCTGGACTCAAGTGTGACTGCTCTGCTATGCGTTTTTTAACAGGAC